>OX637504.1:14734153-15319153 GCA_951799955.1 Apamea anceps | reverse complement strand
AGTCGTAGAAGTAAGAAACGATTTGAAAGCGATTGTCATTTGTCTATGTAGGCCACATAGACAAATGACAATCGCTATGACTTTCAGGGATCTCTAACTAGACTTTGGTGTATATCGTGGCCAATGATTCAGTCTTTTAGAGTTGTCTGATTAAATTGCTTTGACAATATTGTTATTGAACTTCAAACCAGACTTCTAGACTTCTTCTTGGGACTTCTTCTTCATGACGTAATCCAGTATATTTTATAGAAATTAAAGATACTGGATTATCGTCGTGTCGTACGTCATGAAGGTATACAAAGGGAGACCCAAGTTCTTCAGGTATTGTTTTTATTTCTAATAATTATAATTTAATTTGCCTATCCCTTTTGAAAGATTTATTACGACTTGTCACATAATATCACCCAAAGTGGTCACACACAAGGTCACAGACATAATATGCAGAAAGAAAGAAGAAGGCTCCATTGGCGCAATAGCTAAGTGATTGGCTTCTGCACTTTGGCGCGGTTTCGACTCCCGCACCGAACAAATGTTTATGTGGCCTACAAACTATTGTTATGGGCATGATGTTGCATGAGAGAATTGTGATGGTTATCGTTTCTAGGGTTTCTATGTAAAATACCGTAAAATAACTTCACTAGATAAACAAATGTGAATGTATCTAAAAATGTTTGTTACTCATTTATAAACAGGCTTAGACATCTGAACGGATTTGATCGAAAATTTTCTTACTCATATCTTGGGCTAACTCATCGGATACTTAAAAGCGCGTATAAAGCAAAATTACCAATCTTATATTTGATTTTACATGAAAAATTCCGGACCAAGTCTTAAAATAGCAATGTTTGAATAACTACATGATTTTCCGAGGGTTCACTTTGATCAAAAACATGAAATAATAACATTTCCTCGATAGAAAAAAATCACGAAGTAACCTCTAATTCTCATATTTTTCCGTTTTGTACTCAATACGGTAATGCCTATTGCGACAAAAATTTAATAATAAATTATATTTATACAAGAGTAAAGGCTGTGCTTAGGCATTTTATGTAATTCCTTTTAGTGTTGGATTTATTACGATATAACAGTTTTGGCGCATACTACGTTTTTTTTTCTATTCTAAAATTTTACTGGCTTTAGGCGCGCTCTTAAGCAAAAATAAGTAATCCGTGGATACCTATACGTCGATTCCTATACTTCACGGAATGTTATTGGTTAAAATGAAGACTATATTGTATATTTACCAATAATGAAGCAAAGACCGCAAAGAAGCTTTGCTTAGTAGACTCTCCTATATAGAAGTAGCTATTACAGGCAAAATTAGCTTACGGATCTATATGCACAGTCTGGCAATAAAAAATACTACCATATTAGCATTGGTAAGCATAACTATTCCTTTTTATTTAGAGGAACCGAGCATAAAACCACGTGCAATGACTAGTAAAATAATATAGATATATTTTTTTACTTCTTCCATACTTCATAAACGCATCCTATGCCTAATATAGAACCTAGTTTGGCAGAACATCTCTAAGTCCAGACAGCTCTAGATCTCGACAAGATACCCAAAGTTAGTCGTAGTAATATTGTTATGTCGTCGGACTAGAGCGAGTCTACAAAGTTGCATATACAATAGGAAGTAGGTCACAATATTGAGGTGCTACGTTTTCTTAGAGACGAGGCCAAGTTAATATATTTTAATTTTGAAGATGGACAAGCTGTGTGCCCGAATTTCCTATCGGCAAAAATGACGAACTTCCATAAAAACTTGCATTCCTAAGAAAAATAAAACTTTTTTATTTTATTTGTTTAGATAACGATACCTACCCATAACGTGTGCGGAGTTTAAATAAAAAAAAAAAAAAAAAAATGTTTATTTCAATAATTTACAGTAGTTACATTTTTACTTTTAAGAATGACCCTTTAAGCAAAATAAATGCTTGTGTTAGGACATTCCGCCCTTCAACTACAGTACAGTGTTGTATTCGGGTTATTGAAAATGAAAATGAAAGTACTTAGTTAAAAATAAGAAGACAAATCCTCCATTTTAAAGGAGGAGTCTAAATTAAACAAAACAAATGAAAATTGGGTAATTTAAGTGAGCGCGCTAGTGATTGTGTGTATGTTCGTGTGTGTGTATGCATGAGTGTGTGTGAGTGTGTATGTGTGTTATTTGTGTGAGTGAGAGGCTATGAAGTAAGTGTGGGTATGCGTGTATGAGTGAGGAGAGAGGATTGGTGCGGTAGGTGTTGATGTATTTTAAAAGTGATTGTACTATGTGGTGTGATTGGGGTAAGAGATTAAAGTTTTAGTTTGGATTTTGGAGTTTTTTTTTTTGTTTCGCTAGCTAATTTAATTTCACCCTGTATAAGGAACTTACTCTTGCGCATTCCATGCTACACTCAGAGGTTTAGGTTATGGATGGTCTGACTAAATGAATGAATGAATTTAAGATATTTTATATACCTACAGATGTTGGTCCCTGCTGTATATTTGGCTGTCATTGCGCGTAGTTGAAGTCCGAGATCTAAGAACCAGTCTTACTCAAGGATACCGCGCTACCCAGTAACTGGGTTGTGGAGATCAGATAGGCAGTTGCTCCATGTAAAATACTAGTATTCAAGTACATCTGGTTAGAGTAGAAGCCGACCCCAACGTAGTTGGGGACGATTAAGTAGATGGTGATGGATGTGGCAACGGAGAAGAAGAAAAAGAGATAATAAAGTCCCATTGAATGCTTAGCGACATCGTGGTAGATCAAGGTGAAGATAGTCGAGTACGTCTCCTACCAACAGATCTGGCTCGTAGTGGAAGCAAAAGCTTGTGGAAAAGGAAGAGGGAGACACAGGCACATGCATTGGGATACTACAGAATAGACAGTAGTGTGACGTAAAAGCTTACTGTGTTGAAGGCTGATTAGTTACTTGAAAATATTCAGAATGCAGTTTTTAGTGGCTTGCCACCTACGAAATTGTAGGTTTCCTCTAGGCCAAGGTAGCCAAGAAATATTATATATTTGCTTTAATTGAATTTGGCTGTGTCGGGTGACATGCCAATGCTAAAAGTGTCCATGGAGTTTTTTACCCGTTCTTTCCCATAGGAACTACAACGCTGAGTGACCGGCTCCTTGACAATTAGTATAACATATTGCTTGTGAATGCTTGTGCAGTTATTGATAACAAACTCGGAACTTCAATTTTACATACTATATAGAAGATTAATTAAGTACCTACTGCACCGATAACTCGCGCAGGCGATCGTCCAAATTACACGACACGTACGCGCTCCCAAATTTTCATCAAGGTCGAAATATTTATCTCTATTACCATTTTTAAACAGCTGTCAATATAAATGCGATGCAAAAGTAAAAGTAAATTGTTTGCGACAGACAATACATCTGGAACTGAAGGCCTATTTGAACAGGCTTGTATACTTTACCTGTAGATGCGTGCTACATTATTCTTTATAAAATTCGCGAACGCAGGTGTCACGATGTCTTATCATGCTCCGTGGCTATTTTAGTGACAGTCAAACCGAACTCACAGATAACACTCAGTTACCTACCAAAAGATACTGGCCGAAACTCACGTATTGCATTGCAGCCAGATAATGCAATAGATCAAGATTATCTTAGAGCGCTAGGAAGTCTGTTAATTCCTCTTTCATTTATCTTACTCAATGTTTCTACACCTGTCGTTAAAGAAAGGGTGATGTTGCGCATTTTTCGTACTGTCTATATACTCGTAACAAAAGAATTCATCTAAAATTTTTTGTCGTCTTATTTGAAATTCAGGCAATAAAACAAATGCATATGAAGAAGCACCTAATGATTTCTGTCTGGGATCTAGTGTCTGTTTCATTATTTTAAAATATTATGCCCGTCGGGCATTCGAAATATTTATCTCTTTCAAAATAAAAAATCTGTTATTTTCTATAGTCTACAGGTAAGTCGTTGATCATGCCTTCTAATTACTTCAGGTTTTGAGTCGTATGCGCTTACGTTGATACGCTAGAGTGTATTCACACGTCGCGGGACTGCCTTAATAATAAGATGAATTCATTTTTGTTATTAGATTATTCATCATAGTTTTTTTTGCGATAGAAACAGGTTTTACACTTGCAAAATGTATGCAACCGTCCGGCGCATATATTATTATTAGTACCTAGGTATTTCTTTTGTGAGTACTAGGATTCCTCTCAGTAACGACCGTTACGTATGACAACTTTAACTGTGAGTACAAAAAGCCAGGCTTTTCTTACCGGGCCAACGACGTGTGAGTCGACCTCAAGGCTTTGTGGCTGGCCAGACAGACCGAAAAACATCTAACAAAAGAAGCTATAAGAACACGTCTAGTCGGTTTTAGGAATTCGCGCTAATGCGTCTAGCGACCCACTTGAATACATTTGCGGCCACTCGGACGTTATAAAATTATTTAATCATATAGTCTATTAGATGCGTCTGTGGTGGCGTCCGCGTCTGCAGCGCGAACTAGATGCAAACTTACTTTATGGTCATTGCTTATTTTAATTTGGCTAACTGTAATCGAATGCAACATTCGAGAGTGGACTGGCATTAAAAAACCTGAAAATTAACTAGACGAGAGAAAATGACGATGGAGCAGAGACACATTTTAAAGCGTTGTTCCTCTAATCAGAAAGGCACATTAAAAATAATACCTAATTTATTTTAAATGAAGTGCAAAATGTGTAGGTATAGTTTAGTAAATTAATTAGGTATAAGTATCTTCATATATACCTATATAAATTAATTGCTGTGTGTTAGTATCGCAAAAACTCAGAAATGGTTCGACCGATTTTTTTCTCTGTTTTGATTGCTTCGATACTGGGGAGGCTTAGGAAAAAAAGAACACTAGGAAAAACCCAAACGAACGGCGAAAGCATGACAGAAAAATGAAATTTTGTCTCACGTGGTGCGAAGTTCACCGGGTCATCAGTTTGGAATATAAATTATAAACTTAAACAAATTGTGCGAATTTTTACTTTACTTATTATCTACTAGGGAACATAATCTAAATATAATAATAATATTTAGTTTTGTTGTTGCAGTTTGCACCCACTTATCGGCACGGAGTTACCAGGCAAGTAGAAGATTAAACTAGTGTCAAAACATTCGATAGTCTTTTGGACACGTGTATTTATAAGCTACATAACATGAGCATTTCTTATTCAAACTGAGTTTTACAAGAACTTTGATGAGCTTAACAAAAATAAGTAATGACTAAGCTTTTAATAGAGTTTAAAAGAAATTAAAAATGTTTATTGTCACAGAGACACGTGCATATAAAAAACTTAAAAAAGATCTACTACCAAAAAAAAAATCTACAAAGTGAAAAATAACTTTAATTTTGGAAGTGAGTGTCGTTGGTTCCGCATTTTCGTTTTTTGACTTTTTGAAGTCGGTTGTTTTTTTTTGTAAAAAAGTTTTTATTTTGCACTTTTTAGTTGTTGTACCCACTAAATTCATATAACACTACTTGCTATGTAAATGCAGTGACAGGAAGTTATTAAATCAATACAAACTAACTGGAAAAAAATCGTATTCTTGAGATAGCTCTCAACAAGTACCCAAGCAAAGTGAATAAAATTTAAAAAATCAAAGAAAGAATTTTGCAAATTGGCTTATAAATAACGGAGTTCTGAGGTAACAAACATTAAAAAAATAACAATCGAATTGCGACTGCGACGAACTTTTTTTAAAACCACCGATTTTGGATAGATTTTACCTAAGTCAGAAATCTTTTTTTTTTTGACAATTGAGCGGATATCGACTTTTCTGCCAGCAGCGTCACGTTTAGACGACAGAAATCTTTTATCCGTGGAATAATATTGACGTTTATCAGTTTTTACATGGCAAATCTGCCGAAAATTCAAAATTCGCCGCAATGTGAGTAATGAAAGTTTATATAAAAGTTCGGTGGAACTCGTTCTCAGGGGTTTTTATTGCCAAATAAGCATTTCAAATCAGAATTATTATCAATTTCGGAGAATACAAAAAAAAAACCCGTTCCTTTTCAAAATATAACATTGCAATGAGATGACTTGGACGCGTACGTTGAGGACTGGTTCGAGGAGTTGCTGGAAGAACTTGGAGGAGGCTTTTGTCCAGCAGTGGGACAGTATAGGCTTAACAAAAGAAAAAACATTGCAATATTCATAGATTGATCGATATAGATATTGTATTTTTTTCTGAGATTTAGGGCTGATTTTTCAATCAACAGATAATTTTTATTCGTGGGATAAAATTGTCGTCAAAAATTCAAAATTATTCATTCAATTTCATTTTATATGGCGTTGGAAAAATCAGCCCTAAATAAAGCTTGCATAGCCAATAAGGTTGATCCTGGGATAAACCAAACTTTTATCACACCAGACGGCGAAAGGGAAAAAAGTTGTTATTTTTTTTTTTCTATTGCATGAAGTAAAGACTTCCTTACCCTTAATTGGTACCAATTAAAATTTTATTGAAATGGAGAAAAATATCTTTTTTCTACTGAGACTTTTTTTATGTTTAGTAAGCAAGCCAATTATAAGTTATCCTATTAGTTCTAATTAATTATAAGGTCATTACATGGTGCAGCGGGTAGTCGACATGCTCAAACTACGTACCGTGATTATTAGATTAACTAAGCTAGATAAACTAGCTAGCTAAAGTTTTGCTTAGTATTCTTTAGACGATTGGATCAGCTACCATTTTGCTTAAGTAACAACTAATACCATATATATACTGCATTCTGTAACTTACTTTTATTGGATGTAATAAGTTAAGTCCAGACCTAATAACTTTTCTAAAAAATTATCATCATTATTTCGGGCGAAAAACGTCCAGTGCTGGACATAAGCCTCACCCAGGCACCGCCACGTCGACCTGCTCTGTGCATCTCGCATTCAGCGGATTCCAAACTAATATGTATTATACAGGTAAAATTGTTTGTTGAAAGCACTGATGCAATTGCAAAATTCTTCCACTGATAGAAAGCTACACTATAGCCGAATGCCATAGAATATGTTTTATGGAAGTAAGTTGAATAATGTCTTGCCCAACGATCATTTAGTTTTTTGAAGACATTTTTGATGCTAATAATAAAAAAAATTTAAAGATTTCGACATCGCGGCAAGCCCAGACGGAGATTGCAGGATGAGCTGGACACCTTTAATAAAGATTGATCCTTGGCAGCTCTGGGCAGGGAGAGTTGGAAGGAGGTAGGGGAGCCTTAGCCCGGCTAATAAAAAAATAATGAAAAAAAAAAAAAAACGCGAAAGAAAGGATCATAGTAGATGGCGTTTTGTATTTCCTGCCTACCCCCACGGGAAGAAGGCGTGTGTTTTCGAAAACATTTACAATTTGATTGAACCTAATTTAGTTTTGTCAACCGTTAGCGCAGTTTTTGATCGATGTTTTATATTTTAGGCACGATTTTTATGGCTAGTTATGATGCTACGCCTATAGTCATAATGCTTTGTTGTCTGTGATATAAAACATAGTAAGTACGTATTATTATTATTTTTATAGTTATGACGACATTAGCTAATGTGTCGGTGTTCTAAGATACGTAGGTTATTGAATTAATGAAATATTGTATGGGAAGTTTGAAACAACTCAGGGAGAGCCTTTACAAAGGAGAGGTTTACGTAAATTGAACCGAAAGTAACAGATTTATTTCCAGAAATTATTATTCTGAGTTTACAAAATAATGAGCTTCACAGAAACAGGCGTATTTTTTTTTATAAACAATAAAAATGCTTTCTGATTCATGCACGACAAAATCAATCATGAAACAAGGCACCCTACCTAATTAATCAAATTGCGTAATTATTTTTAGTCTTAAACAAATAATTTCGGCTTGAATGCAGACAGTTTACAAACTTGCGCTTTTTAATTCTTTTTTTACTTAACGGTTGCCTTACAGACGACGAAACATGAGGTCGTTGACCAGCAAAGATAGTCTGGCCTTGTGCGTCTGTCTATAAATTCGTCTAGTACTATATATAGTATCTAAGTGTCTATAGATGCGAACAACGCATGGCCGCACTGAAAATATTCCATTTCAAAGCTGCGAGCTGCATGAAGAGTTTTTTGTATAGGAATAAGCAGTGATTTTGTTCAGCGACGTGCACTATGCAAAGCGGATTTCTAGTTGAGTATCGGTTTAAATGTTGAATTTTTGTGTTAATTTATATACTTAATACATACATATAGGCTAGTTTCCTAAAAAAATCTAATTAGTTTGTCAGTTAGATTATTTATCAAAAAATATTGGAGCCGTATTTTTTCTTTTGTCAATTATATAAAAAATGATGAAGATATAAAGTGAGGGGCCCGTGGCTAAATAATAACAGCCGCTCAGGTCGATCGGTCAGGTTAAGCTACGCTTGCCGCGGTTGGTCTGTGTATGGGTGACCATCTTTACATACCGAGACCCCTCCGTGCCTCGGAAAGCACGTTAAGCCGTTGGTCCCGGCTGTCATTCGTGGATCTTTGACAGTTGTTACAAGTAGTCAGAAGCCCGAAAGTCTGACAACCAGTCTTACCAAGGGGTATCGTATTACCCAGTAACTGGGCTGTGGAGGTCAGATAGGCAGTCGCTCCATGTAAAATACTGGTATACAGCTGCATCCGGTTAGACTGGAAGCCGACCCCAACATAGTTGGGAAAAGGCTAGGCAGATGATGGATATCGCCCGTTAAAGTTCCGCGTGACGTCACACCTTGCTACACTTTTTAGCATGGCGTGACGTCACGACCCCCCACTCCCAAATTTTGACTTTATCTTTATCTTTGTCATTTTTTATTTAATTGACAAAAGAAAAAATACGTGTCCATTATTTTTCGATAATCTAACTGACGGACTAAATATAATAATTATTTTTTTACCCAGGAAACTACCCAATTGTGTGTGAAAATGGCTTGCCATATACAATGTGTAACTGAATCAATGCATACTACCAAAGGAGTTTGTTCAGAATTGTTTACTAATCGATTTCTGTAATTTTTAATATAGGTAATATTTTATACCTAAAATAATTAAAACTACGTAAATTACTGTCACACTTCCGCCGTACAGTCAAAACAAACCAAAATGGATGAAATACTCACTAAGCTAGACCCATAAACGAGTGCGACTGTGTGCATGCGTAGATTTGTAATGTGACCATAATTTTCTCCCACAATCAGTATAACCAATTTATTACAAAAACAATGTTTTTTAGATAATAATAAAAAATCAGTGTATGTATTATGATTATAACATAATATTCTAATTGGGGTGTCTGGTGGTGTGCGTTAATTCCGGGACATGTTGTATATCTCCTATTGAACAGGATTGTAAGGATTGTAAAAGTGTTCTGTAGTTTCTATTTGGCACCATGGCAAGAAGTTTATGTATGTATTTATGTATCATCATCTGTCTAGCATTCTCCCAACTATTTATGTATAATTAAATAAGTAAATAAAATGTGTTTTTATTATACTTTAACGTTAATTCTTATCGTTTCTATATCAATTTAACGTGAATTCCGCTCTCTGAGTCATCAAGAAGTAGTTCCAGCCGTAGTGCTAAATCATCAGATTCGTCACGTAGATTTTATGCTCTTTATAGACAAGTATCCGAAAGTTTTCCTCAATATGTCATTGACTTCTAGTTTGTTAGTACTGGGCCTAGTTAAACTGTTTTTGAATACCAAGGAATCGATGCCAATAAATTGCTGATTGATTTTGGTACCAAAAGGAAAGTTACAAGTTAGATTTTGAAATACATAAATTAATTTATTAAGATTAGTATAATATTCTTGCTGAAATTAAAGCACAAATCTAAATATTTCGGTAATTACTTATTCAGAAATGAAAAATTAAGCTTATTTAACGATAGTTGAAATAAAAATTATTTATTGCTCAAGATTTATTCGAAATAGATAATAATCATGTCTTAAAAAAATTAAGAAAGCGTCTGCATAGTTAAGATTTAAAATAAACAACTAACTTTTACTCGCATTTGCATAAATTATTGATTTTAATTAAAACATTAATAGAGCAAATTTTGTAAAAATATCACGAATTAAAATGGCATTAATGGCAAAATATTACAACAAATAATATACATATTTCGGTAATGGGTAGTTTAGATTTCCAGTTTAAAAAAATGAACTGTGATTTTTGAGCTTCTTCGTGTTTTTCATATCAAAATGTGATAGTGTAATAGTCACGATTAATTATTAAGTTAAACACCACGGATGTTTTAATCACACTACATATTTTTTAAATTCATATTTACTTATAAACAAATTATTCACATGGAATCGTTTTTATGATCCTATGAGGCTAACTAATAACAGCCGCACGGGTCGATCGATCAGGTTAAGCTATTACGCTTGCCGTGGTTGGTCGGTGGATGGGTGGACCCCTCCGTGCCTTGGAAAGCACGTTAAGACATTGGTCCCGACTGTCATTCTTTGATCTTTGGCAGTCGTTACGGCTCGTCAGAAGTCCGAAAGTCTGACAACCAGTCTTACCAAAGGGTATCATATTACCCAGTAACTTGGTTGAGGAGGTCAGATAGGCAGTCGCGCCATGGTACAATACTGGTATTCAGCTGCATCCGGTTAAACCTCAACATAGTTGGGAAAACGCTAGGATCATGACAATGGCAATATCTTGTCAAGAAGATAGTGCCGACAGGTAGTCTGACCAAACGCTTAACCAGCAGAAAAAACAGACGGTAGCTTTTTAAGATAAGATTGGACCGCTTGGTTCTTGAAGTATTGCGTTTTAGGCACTAAGCAGACGATGGACAATTTGTCCGCGATTTAAACGTATGGAAATCCGAGCAGTCCATCGTGTGCGTTATTGCATAGATTTCCATACGATCTATCGTCGCAGACAAATTGTCCATCGTCTGCTTAGCGCCTCATGGTTATAAGATAACCTGTCTACATATCTGAAAACTGAAAAGTTTACTGCAAAACGTATACTTTTAACTATGAACTTATCTAGTCTTACTAGATACGTACATCTAAAATCATGTTATATTAGGCACATATTTTACCGTCCAGGGCAAACTCGTCTCTATTAACGAGCACGTTAAGCCTTGGAAGAGCGGGACATCTATAGCTAAATAATTAGTAGAAGTAGGTACTAACGCTACCCCTTTTACAAACTAAAGAATCAGAAGATGCACTCTTCAGCAAACGATAAAAACGTGTATCAATTACAACGGAAACGAGAATCAGACAGGATATAAGAAAAAAAAATATCAAGGCCGCTTTCTTCGAAACAACACGTTACCATTGAACAAGCCTGAAGTCTAGACCGACCTGTGAGCGCTTGAAATAATGAATGTCAAAACATGAAGCAACAAGGATTATAAGGAAGCGTCTACACAAAGACAGACAAATAAAGGTCCGTGGAGACCTTTATTTTTCTGTCTGCCGTAGAAAGCGTTTGTTAGGACAGGTGCACATTATATTTGGCTCAGACGGCTAGTGACGTGAAAGAAAACGTCTGAATCTTACTGATATGGAGACGAGACATCTCACAAAGCTTGTTTCAGCAGAAAGTGGCACGTGTGCGCAAGGCATAACTATTTTTAATGTCAGCCGAGGTCACGACGCGACTGGCTAGGAGAAAAAACGATGCCTAACACGCTTTTTGAGAGGTTAAAAAAGTAGACACGCCGCAAAAAATGATTCCGACGGCGGCGTCCGACTGTGCAGCGAGATCGCCAGGCGCGACCTACACACGAATTTATACGAATAACCAACTTTAATTGTATTTGCCTAGGTAGCAAAAATACTATTTTGTCTGTTACGACTTCAATAATGACTGAATCCATTATATTTGAGGTTAAGAAGTTAACTGAACCGACTTTGTGGCTGTGATTCATTTAAGTAAGTAAGTATTCATTTATTTACCCAACGACTTAGCCTGTAAGTGTTGTTTCAATAAGGGGTGGGTATGGCTATTACAGATATTTAGGTAAGACCCTGTCCTTCAAACTAGGAGAATCTTGTCTCTTGAAAGACAAAGAGTTAATTGGGTGACTTTGAATGAATTCGTTGTGTGTATTTAATTGCAGCACGACGTCTGGTAATGGCGTTTGTGTGATCGACGTGTAAAAATGTTTAACTCATTTTAATTATAGCCTTAATTATATAATCATAGATGCATATTTTTTTCATTTTACATTGTATAAGGCTGCTGATATATGTATATTAGGTACTGTATTCATCGCCACCTCGTCTTGAGCAAGCGTGGTGATCAATGCTCATGCCTTCTCTGTGTGAGAAAAGGCATTTGCCCTGCACTGGGGTAATCATAGGCTGATGGTATTATTATTATTAGGCAATTAAACCAAGATAACGGGCGTTACCAAAAAAACCACTAAAATTAAGTGGTACTGGGCCGGACATGTCTGCCGCTCTAAAGGAATAAGCGGTGATTTTGTTCAGCCACGTGCACTATGCAAAGCGGATTTCTAGTTGAGTATCGGTTCAAATGTTGAATTTTTGTGTTAATTTATATAATTTTTATATTTATATAGGCTATTTTCCTAAAAAATTCTATAAAGTCCGTCAGTTAGATTATCAAAAATATTGAACCGGTATTTTTTCTTTTGACAAATTATACATAAAAAATGATGAAGGTATCGCCCGTTAAAGTTCCGCGTGACGTCACTTGCTTGTGACACTTTTGCAAGCAAGTGACGTCACGACCCCCCACTCCCAAATTTTGATGCGCTTTATCTTTGTCATTTTTTGTTTGATTGACAAAAGAAAAAAAATACGTGTCCATTATTTTTCGATAATCTAACTGACGGAATAAATATAATTATTATTTTTTACCCAGGCAACTACCCGATTGGGCTAAGAGAACCGCTGATTGGGTCCCACTAAACGCACGACGCCATCGCGGCAGGTCAAGACGAAGGTGGCGGGATGAGCTTGTCTCCTACCGTTGGAACGGCAGAACAAAAGGCAGAACTGTGTGGAAAAGGTAGAGGGAAGCCTTTGCCCTGAGAATTGATCAATGGCTGTACAAATACCAAAAGAATCTACCCACTACGACATTCTATCCTATTAATATTCTAAACGTGAAAGTTTGTATGGATGGATGGATGTTTGTTACTCTTTCACGCAAAAACTACTGAACGGATTTGGATTAAATTTGGCACACAGATGGTTTTTAACCAGGATTGACATATAGGATACTTTTTACCCCGATATTCCCACGGGATCGAAACTTATGCGGGTGGAACCAAGGGGCGCAGCTAGTAGGTAATAAAATAGTTTAAAGTTTGTTTTTCTTTTTTTTTTATCTTTGCTGGGTCTAGAATTAAATGTTGGCGAGCCAAGCGTACAGTCTACCTGTACGGTACTCGTATTGCATTTTTTAAATGTTATCTTATTAAAGCAGACACCAAATTATTTGCATTCCATTAACAAGTTTGGTGTTAGTGTTGTTAAAAAAAAAGATATTCCTGAAGTAAAACTTTCGTGTTTAGAGTATTTTTGAATCGAAATTATTTACTAAATTTTGTGATTCCCATTTATTTTTATGAAGCCGATTAAAGGATATTAGGCAAAAAAGAAAAAAAACGCATGATTTAATAGAAAACGAAAATAGATACCTATTATTGATTCATTACATGTGGCGACGACATATCAAGCTATACATTTCCAGTTTTGGCTGAACTCGCATTGTATAAGGCTTTTCGTACAACGAGAAGTCAGCTTATACTGCACCATCTTTGCGTAACACACTATTAATTATAATCTGAAGGATATTGCTAATCCATTGCTTCATATGTTTGAAAAATTTGTATGCTCAACAACATAAATAACGCAATGAATGTTAATGAACTATCAAAAGGTATAAACGTAAAACCCTATAAAAAGAAAAAAATAACCTTGAAATTATGACACTACGTAAGTACGTATGAATTTTTTTTATTAAATGTCCCGTCGGGGAACCGCTACTATTTTAAACTTTAACAGAACGTTAGGCTAATAATTAGGCGGTCCCCCGACGGCACAACATTTAATAAAAAAAATTCATACGTACTTACGTAGGGTCATAATTTAAAGGTTATTTTTTTCTTTTTATAGGGTTTCACGTTTATACCTTTTTTATTATATTTGTGGCTATTTTTTCAATAGTTTTTTTTTATTGTTTTAGATTTTACATTCATACACACACACACACACACCCCCACAGACACGTGAAACTAATAACAATAAAAATGAAACCCATTGCTACTAATAGTGTTACGCAACTACCCGGCTGGTAATGTATAGCTTGATATGTCGTCGTGCGTACAGTCACGAGCACCAATATGTCAACACTTGGCAACTTTCAATTGCGATTTTTTCGTGAAATAACGAATGCAACGTTGAAATACGACACATTACATAAACCTATGGGTTCGAAAATGCGATGTACATAACAACATAAAATTTCATTAAAAAATAAAGGAGTAAATCGCTTTTCAATAAAGCCGAGTGTATACATACTTTTGTTCGTGACTGTACTTAAAGCTGCTACGCAATGTGAAGTGCTACGAAACTAAGAATATACATATTATATTCATAATATATACTCCCAGACGAGCTTCAGTCCGCGACAACTTTACTTGAATAACTTGTAAACGTAAACCACACGATAATTTTAATTAACAGGAAATATAATATGCGTTACTTTGATAATCAATAATATACGTTCCTACCTATCTTATTCATTGTTGAAAAGGCTCTACAAAATACGCTTTATAAATTGTTTTTAAAAGGAATGTTCCTCCCAAGCGGGCTTGCTCTGTTTATAAAATAATTGATATTACCTCGAAATATAACGTTACTCCCACACGACCTTTCAAGCTGAGTGTCTTAAAATAGAAATTACTAGAAACGCTCTTCCCTTAAAGGAAATCTTACTAATATTATAAACGCGAAGTTTGTGAGGATGGATGGATGTTTGTTACTCTGTCACGCAAAAACTAACGAATGGATTTGTATGAAATTTGGCACACAGATGGTTTATAACCAGGATTAACACATAGGATACATTTTATCCCGATATTCCCACGGGATCGAAACAATGTGGATGAAACCGCAAGACCCAGCTAGTGGAAAATAATTGAGCAATCTCAAATCAAATAGATACACCAACAAATATTTATTTAATCTATCTTGAAGACAGATTTCGCCATTTTGGTGCTTTTCAATTTCGAAAGGGGGAAAGTAATCAGGATTATCTTATAAAACTAAATACAATCTGGTCCGTGCCTTCAAGTCTCACGTCTGGGTTTCTTTGAAGCTGTTTTGCTGATTTAGCAGGTGGTACCGCCACCACCTATAGAAATGGCCACCACGCCTTGCCACCCACGTCACTGCGATTACGTAAACTGCATCGTGCAATTACTGGGACTGACTAACTGTTTTGCGAATCAGTTTACATAATATTGGGTTGTTGAGAATTCGAGATTCACAGGGGATGGTTATAAGTTTTAAAGACAGTTTTTTTATTGGCTCTGCTATGAGATGATTCTTCTACATTTTTGCGAAGTTTCCTTCATGACATCAACCTGATCTGGAGCCTAATTGCGCAACAGACTTACTTAACTGACTTACGTATAGCTATGGCTTTCATTTTGTCAATTCAAAAAGGTTATTTGCGTTATTGGCTGTTTTTACTATCGTGAAGCAATGTATTTTGAATTTCCATCAAAATCCTTTGGAATGTAATTGGAGTGCTACCTTATCTTTCCAAAACGTCATCCGATTCCTTTTACAGCTTTTGTTGACCTGACAGTTGAAGATTCATCATCCAGAAGGCCAATAGGGTAGTTGCCTGGGTAAAAAAATGATTATTAAATTTAGTTCGTCAGTTAGATTATCGAAAAATAATGGACACGTATTTTTTCTTTTGTCAATCAAACAAAAAATGACAAAGATAAAGCGCGTCAAAATTTGGGAGTAGGGGGTCGTGACGCCTTGCTAAAAAGTGTAGCAAGGCGTCACTCGGAACTTTAACGAGCGATATCTTCATCATTTTTTATATAATTGACAAAAGAAAAAATACGGGTCCAATATTTTTTAATAATCTAACTGACGGACTAATTAGATATTTTCAGGCATCTAGCCTATTCTCGTAATTTAAAACGTTCAAAATCTAGTCGCAATCTCATTTCAACGACAAACAAATGTCAAGGACTTGTCATAAATGTGGGGAAATCAGAGGTATTTTTGACAGATTGAGACTGTGTTCAGACTGTGAACGTTCTTAAAATTACGAGAATTGCCCCTCAAGTTGCATTTTTCGAAACAGTCCAGTGGTAGTCTACAATACGGCTAAGTTGATCAGTATTTTGCATGCAGTGACTGCCGTTTGACCTCAACAATTCAACAGAAAAAAAAGCATTTGACACAAAAACTGTTCTCTATTTATTTTCAGAAAAAGTCAGAAGTCGTGCTTGCAATAAGCAATAAGACGACTTTTTTCACTAAACTTACAATCCGTACTTAATAAATTAATATAAATGCAAAAGTTACTCTAACTTTTTGTTTGTCTGTTACTTTTTTACGCCTTAGCGGCTGAACGGATTTCGATCAAAAGCAGACAGGTCTAATCTAACTAGCCTGTATTGTCCTACTGCAGGAAAAGGCGTCCCTCTCTCTTTTTCACACAATTCTGTCTTTTGCGAGTACCGGCCTGTCTCCATGGTAGGAATCAAGGTCGTCCCGCCATCTTCGTCTTGGCCTGCCGCGATGGCATCGTGCGTTTAGAGTGATCCAATCGGTGGTTCTCTTAGCCCAATTGTCATCTGACATGCGGCAAACGTATCCGTTACAGGTAGTCTGTTAAATTTCCTTTTTATTCCGGTAATATGTACAGATGCCAGCACATCAAGCTACTGCAATCTGTCAAATTTCTTTAATAGATTTTCATTTTTATCGCTAAAGGTTCAAGGTTGATTGGGAAAATTTCACAGTTTCGGGTAGCTTGACCTGCTGGCGTCTATACATTCCCGTGCAACAATTTCCAACCTCCATGCGGGTAAAGCCGCGGTTAAAACCTAGTATAGATAAATTCTATGCATTTTTGTTAACCATACCGTGAATAAGTATAGCTGGTTTCTGCTAGCCTTATTTCTTGAGTAGCTATGCTGTACCGTGGAAACTTATACCGGTGTTAATGACGGCAAATGCTTGGCATGCCAGGTATGTTCGTAGCGCCGCCAGTTCGTGCGCACGGCGGCAGGGGGCGCTTTTTGTCGCTGCAAGATGGATGATGAACTTATTCCTTGTATTCAATTATTTATGGCTTATCATGAACGCGAAATAACATTGAATATTAGTTAAAACTGTTGTTTTCCGGCAAACTGTTTTATGTTATCAATTAATTACCTAAAGGGATTGTTATTTTTTGATTACATAAAATAAATAATGCAGTAATTGACTTTTTAATGACCTAACAAATTAATGAGCTCTAAACGGATTACGCTGCCAAAAACAGTTTTTTTCCATGCATTGTGTTGTTTTAATTTATTTTATACTTTATCTACTGTTATTGTTAGACACTACTAGTTTCCTCCATGCACTAACAAATGCCTAAAATAAAATCCTACGTAGCGTTAAAATATTTGTTCACGTACTTTTAATAATGTGCACAACATTTTTGTTTGTATTTTTGGGTTCTGTATCCAAAGGGTGCCAACGGAACCCTATTACTAAGCCTCCGCTGTCCATCCGTCCGCCTGTCTGCCAGCGGGCTGTATCTCATGAACCGTAATGGGGACAGTTTTAATTTTCAGTGTGTAGGTATTCTTTTTGCCACTATAACCATAAATCCTATTTCCTAATATCCTAATAATAATAATTATTATTATGTATGGATGGATAGATGGATGTATGGATTGATGGATGTTTGTTATTCTTTCACGCAAAAACTCCTGAACGGATTTGGATGAAATTTGGCACACAGATGGTTTATAACCAGGATTAACATATAAGATACTTTTTATCCCGATATTCCCACGGGATCGAAACTTGTGCGGGTGAAACCGCGGGGCGCAGCTAGTAATAAAAATAAAATAAAGTAAATAAAAATTAAAGGGGTCTAACCAAGAAACGAGATTTTTCCAGCGTTTTTTGCCTCGTTAGTCCTTTTTGCACTTGGCTGGCTTTTTTTTATTATTCCGTTACGATTTTATGAATAGCCTTTAATGATTGAAAAATGTTTTGTCAACAGAACAGCAGGCTACAGGAACGAACAGCATTGAAAGAGGTATGCACTGGTTTCGCAAACTGCACTTTTGTCATACTTTTTATGTATTGACAAAACTTTCACGACTCGTTGACAGCTTTCAGTGACTACGCCAAAGAATTCAATAATTGTGGAATAAATTGGTATTTTCCAAATTTTCGTTTACATTAGAACATACGTAAGATGACAACAAAAGAAGACAAAGAGCAACGTGTTATCTTAGATTTTTAAATCGTAGTCGTTTTTTTTTTATGGAGGTATTCCAGTTAGAGCACTGATTTCAACAGCACTTGCTCGAACCGCACCTGAGCACTTCCACTAACCGCACTGATACTACATTTTGTAACATGCTTCGGAGAGTACTGTTTTCAGTTCCCGAACGGCACCTACGTAAAATATTTTTTTTCTGACGAGACGAACTTTTTTGTTCAAGGTATTATCAAGCAAAACATTCCGATACAAATTAGTAGAGGTTAAGTCTTGTACCGGATAATTCCTGTTTTCTGTCATAACATCACGCCGGTAATCCACAAAGGGTTAGCCAGAGGTGTACCTATAATAGGTACACTTACATTTTGCCAATTATGTTTCAGTCCCATCTATAATAGGGGGTGACACTATTGCCATCAACTGGGCGCAAATCAAGACTCCAGGCTGCTATTGAGACATTCCTGATGGTCTATCGTCATGTTGAGCTCCTAAAGCTTCGAGTTGAGCTGCATCAATACTGACAAATGCGTGCACTGGTCCACTCAATCTGTGTAGTTCTTTCCTCAAAAGACCATTTCTAGATGGTCTTCACATGATCTTACCAAGATTATGTCTGGATTTTAAAACTTCTCAGTTTGTTTCCTTTCCTCCCCTCAGCCTTTCTTCTCAGAGTAGTCAGACCGCGAAAACGCTGACCGCATCTAGTTCTTAAAATATGATTGACGTGTAAAAGTGTTTGTACAAACCTGGTTACAGAAAAAAAAAAACAATGCATCGTTGAATGGCGTGCAATAGGAGAGGTCTATGTCCAGCAGTGGACTGCTATAGGCTGATGATGATCATTTCATCATGTCTGTAGCATTACCCACGCAGACATATATTAATTTCGCGAGTATAGTAATACAGGTAGTATTACCTCCGACGTGTTTGTGTAACGTTACAGGATGTTATTATCGCAGCACGTGGAGTTCTGTTGTTTCTGCCTACCTAAGGAAAGGGCGGGAGTGTTTTATGCCGTTGCCGTATGCCGTTTTATGTTTTCTTCAGCTGCAAACTGCGGAAAACTTACTGGGCTTACCAAGTCTCGCTCAAAACTTTTACTAAGTAATGAATGTCGTTTGAAACCATCGTCTTGTTTTAGGTATAATCAACACTCTTGATAGATGCATTGGTGATCTGAGTGGTGTCATTCATCATCATCTACCTAGGCCTTCGCCCAACGATGTTGGGGTCAGCTTGGTAAGATTGTTTGTCAGATTTTCGGTCATCAGACGACCCGTAACAACTATTAAAGATCCACGAATGACAGCCGGGACCAACGGCTTAACGTGCTTTCCGAGACACGGAGGTATGTAAAGATAGTCACCCATCCACGGACCAACCGCGGCAAGCGTAGTTTAACCTGATCAATCGACCCGTGTGGCTGTTATAACTTAGCCACAAGCCACTATTAAGTATTGGACAGGAAAATAGGCCGTATGTCTACTTACCCACTGTCGATTTCCTGAAATAACAACACAGGATATGTTCTGTCGTTTTGTTGTTACATATATTGTGTTTTGGTTTGATATAAAATTAATAGGAAAAAAATATATCTGCGAAAAGAACGGGTAAAATAATTATTTTACAAAAAAATCTTAGTACTTGTTCACCTCGTTAAAAGAGCTTTGCCAAGTTCGATGCATTGTCTGGTTATAATATACTTAGGTAGGTATACCTTCGTATTTATCCGGTAATATTCTCGAATAATAAGCCCTAAGTGGGAGAGAAAATAATATCAAAATAGACGTTGTAATTTTACTATAAGAGGCAGAGGAGTTGAGAAATATTCAAAGTGGGTATTGGAGAATAGTGATTCCTTGATATAAATGTATACTGTAAGTAGAAGGTCGAAGTCTCGAATAAATCGAATGAAAAGAATACTTACATGTAACCTTTTTCTCTATAATTAGGCATCGATTTATAATTAAAAAATTAAAAATAAATGACAACTAATTTCGTCTTAATAATGTCATGTTGACGAAAAAGGTCGATCGCAGCTGTCATTCTAGTCTACCAAATAAAAAACAGAGTTTAAATGGTTTTTGTTATACATTATCATTATTCCCAGCTCACAGCCTTAATATCGGAATTCCCTACTTATACTTACGCCATATTTAAGTTTGTTAATAGTTTTAGTTAGGTTAGGATATTATATTCTTATTTTAATAGTTTGTTGGTTTTTCCAACGCCAGATAATTTTATTCGAGGAATAATTTTGAATTTTTGACAGTTCTTCTATACAAAATCTGTCAGACGTCAGTTCTATTACACGAATAAAAAATATCTGTCGATTGAAAAATCAGCCCTTAGTATTAGAAGTTTATCCAGCGAATATATGGTTATCAAACTCAAACTCAAACTCAAACTCAAATCATTTATTTCAATTAAACCCTTTCAGGCACTTTTGAATTGTCAAAATTAAATTGTCGGTCAGTTAGTCAGAAAATTGAAGCTAGTTGCCCATTCCAAAACGTAGATCTCTGTGGAGAAGAACGGGCAAGAAACTCCACGGACACTCTTTTAAATCAAGATATTATTACAAAATCCTGGGTACATTATTTTTATTGCTTCTATATGTGAGAACAATGTAAAAAAAACTAAACAATTTAAAATATAAAATTCAAAAATAAGCCCTGGCAGTTAAGAGATGACCAGTCTCAACCGACGGCGCCCGTTCACGAACATGACGCGTGGATCAGCACCATCCAGCTCAACCATTTCGTAGGGAACCGAATGATCCAACACACGCGCCACCACCAGTGAGACATTTAAGTGAGCATGACATATTCTTAACTGCCGAGCTCTGTCAAGTCAACATCAAAATATCGTAAAAAAAAAGAAACGAATCCATGGTTCTTACATTTACAAAATTTAAAAAAATGCTTCTAAATTATACAAAACTATAGTTTGCAATTTATTTAAATATGAGAAAAAAGAAAAAAATACTACCAATCGGGAAGAGGTATATAATATTGAAGTATATTTAGAATTAAAACTTGAATGAATAAAGTATACATTAAGTTCGTAATGTCAAAAATATTTTAAAAAAATAAAACAAAAAGGGGAAGCATCTCTTCCAAATATTGAAATTGCAATCAACTAGCGTACCCAAGTGCCTGTGGAGCAGGACCAGCATTAAGCCAAGCATTTTTATCAACGATATACTCATCCAATTTATAATATGCTTGTCTACATAGTGTGCGTTTAATGCATGTTTTAAATTTCTTCTCATTTAGTTGAAGAATATCGAGTGGTATTTTATTATAACATTTTACACAGTACCCCATAAAAGAAGTTTTTACTTTAGACAATCTGAAACGCGGTTGATCTAGCTTGTTCCTATTCCTAGTGTTAAAATTATGCCTGTCACTTATCTTACTAAAAAGATGTAGATTTTGCCGAACGTACATAATGTTTTCGTATATATATTGACAAGGAACCGTCATGATGTTAATTTTTTTAAACAGTTCCCTTAGAGATTCGCGTCTGCTGAGATTGTAGATGGCTCTGATAGCCCTCTTTTGCAGGATGAAAATAGACTCAATATCTGCAGCCCGTCCCCACAGCAAAATACCGTAAGACATGATGCTATGGAAGTAACTAAAATAGACCAGTCTCGCGGTATCCACGTCTGTTAATTGACGGATTTTCCAAACAGCGTAAGCGGCTGAACTTAGCCGCCCTGCAAGTGATGTTAGGTGAGGACCCCACTGCAGCTTTGAGTCAAGCGTGATCCCCAAGAAAACCGTATTTTCGACGAATTCAAGTATCTCCCTATTCAATACAACGTGACATTCACTACTTCTAACATTCGGTAAAGCGAATCTAATGCATTTAGTTTTTTTCTCATTTAATACTAAATTATTTACAGTAA
The DNA here is from genome assembly GCA_951799955.1 of Apamea anceps. Classification (NCBI taxonomy): domain Eukaryota; kingdom Metazoa; phylum Arthropoda; class Insecta; order Lepidoptera; family Noctuidae; genus Apamea; species Apamea anceps. The sequence goes on along the minus strand of OX637504.1, from coordinate 15,296,757 downwards.
ACCAATTATGGACCATAAGCATAGCGTTATTTACGTCGTCAAGCTCCTGTGCACGTCTGCTTACTTTAAAAATCAGTGACGTGTCATCAGCAAATAACACCATTTGTGGCCGGGTTTTTAGTAAATGAGGTAAATCATTTATATATACTAAAAATAGGAACGGCCCCAATATTGAGCCCTGCGGTACACCCATTTTGACTTTTAAGCCCAATGAGTTCACACCGTTTATTTGAACTTGCTGAAATCTATCGTTTAAATATGATTTTAATAAGCTAAGAGCTAGTTTACCCAGTCCGTAATGCTCAAGTTTCAACAGCAGTGTTTCGTAATTCACGCAGTCAAATGCCTTGGATAGGTCGCAAAAGATGCCTATTGCATCTTGTGCCTCTTCCCATGCGTTAAAGATGTGTTTTAATAAGGTGACACCGGCGTCAGTTGTACAACGTCCTTTGGTGAAACCATACTGTTGATCGTGTAGGATGTTGTTACGATTGAAATGATTGAGCATTTGATTTAACATTACTTTTTCAAACACCTTGCTGAAAACCGGCAAAACCGATACGGGTCTATAATTATTTGTGTCTTTACTGTCCCCAGATTTGAAAAGTGGAATAACTTTACTGAACTTCATTAAATCCGGGAATACCCCTTGATCTACACACAAATTAAATATTAGAGCTAAGTAGGGTGCAATTGTCTCAATAATGGATTGACAAACTTTAGTAGACATGCCCCACAGATCTTCGGTAAGTTTAATCTTAAGTTGCTTAAATGCCTTTATAATGACTATAGGGTTAATATGGTTACATTTAAATTCCACAGTACAGGCTGAGACATTCGCTCTTAATAATTCTATAGCTAGTGCGGGCGAGGAATTTAAAGTTTCTGTAGTTTTAATTGGGATATTGGTAAAGAAAGTTATAAATTCCTGAGCAACATCGATGTTATCGTTAATGAGCCCGCGGGAAGTGTTAAGTGAGAAATCAGTATTACGTGTTTTGTTCCTGTTCGTTTCATTGTTAATAATCTTCCAAACGGTCTTTATTTTATTGTCTGCTGATTTAATCTTGTTACTAATGAATGAAGCTTTAGCTGCTTTGCAGATATTTTTAAAAGTTTTAGAATACGTAGCAACATACTTATTAAAAGTATCCGTGTTAATATACGGCTTAAGGCCATACAGTTCAAATAACCTGTCCCTACTTTTTCTGATTCCTTTAGTTGCCCAGTCACTGAATAAAAACTTAGGGCAAATAGTTTTAGAGTTCTTCTTAAAATAATGATTGAACTCTATTTGTACTAATGAAAATAATTCTTTATACAAAATATTACCACTAGTCATACTTAGGCCCTGAGCATTTAACTTGCTATTTAAAGTTATATTAAACTTATTCAAATTACTTGATGTTATTGGTCTAGTTTGAATCTGCACTTTTTGTATCGGTGTGTTGGACTTAAAATAAACGGTTTGACCGCTGTGATCAGAAGGGAGATAATTTACAATGGCCTTCTCTAGATATTCGCAGCAACAGAAAACATTATCAATACATGTAGTAGTAGCCGTAGTTATTCGTGTAGGTTCCAAAAACACATTTGACAGATTGAATGATTTAAAGAGGTTTAATAATCTGTTGCTATTTGAATTGATTTCCAAAATATTAATATTAAAGTCACCACAAATAATTACTGATTTATTACCAGTTGCAAGTTTTGCCATGACATCTTCCATTACTGACTCAAAAATAGAGTAGTTTTGATAGTTTGGAGGTCTGTATACGCACACTATAAAATGCTTATCTAGCTCAACACAGGACAACTCGATGCTATGTTCCACCGATAGTTCCACTATGTCTTTACGAGTCTTATATTTTATAGAATTTTTAATTAAAATTAATGAACCTCCACGCAGCATGGATTTTCGGTTAAAGCAACTGCCCACACTGTAGTTCTCGTAATTAATTAGCATTTCATAATCTTTCAACCAGTGTTCAGTTATACAAATAATATCAAACATTGTTTTTTCTAAAAACAATTCAATTTCTAATAATTTGGAAGAAATACCTTGAATATTTTGATGAAACAATTTCAAGGAATTCTGCTTAGCCCCATTTTTACTCTTAACTAATTGAGTGCTAGAAGATACCTTGTTGGAGGTGAGATTAACGATATTGTTATTGGTACCTTCTGTTGTCTTACTGACTAGTTTAAACTATTGTTGCTAACCACCTTAATATTAGTATTATTACTAATTTTTATGGTGCTAATTACATTAGACTTCGACATACTACTTATGTCTGAGTTAATAATAAAAGCTAATAGCCCTGCTATTTGACGTCTAAAACTAATAGGCAGATACGCTGTATCCCTAGTCGATTTGAATGGCTCAACAAAAGTGTTGGTGTCAAAAAATATGAGTTTGTCACTATAGTGATTAACTAATAAATGTATATGGTTATTTAGCATATGAATATAATAATTTTGCCTACTTGATAAGTGCTCAAAGTATGGGAAAGCACACAATATTATTTTCTGACAATTAATCTTCAAGATTTCAGTGACACTGTCAGTGATGTCATTTATTTTTACCTTAGCACTATTACCTACAAGTACAGATATAATGGCATTAGGATCATATTTATAGCTAGTTATTGACTATCATCATGTAACTTGGTCGTGAATTAACTTTTGATTCAAACAGTCGACCATAGCATGAATTATATATTAGGAATAGTGCTACGCACCTGATACGTTAGCGAACATCGCTGAAGTCGAGTCTCTACGCACTACGCCACTACAGACAGTCGCGAGCGAGTGCGATGTTTGAATGAAAGTTTACGAACTGGTTTGATAACTTTTAGCAGAATGTGAACCTATACCCTGCCTATACTCTTTATTTAATTATAGTAACTGAATTATTGACATGAATTACATGTCAATAATTCAGTTACTATAATTAAATTTCCTTTATTACATTTTTACATATTTTTATACAAAAACTTTTAAAAATATTAAAAAAATATATTATTATATTACATTTTAAATGCGTACCTAATGAATTATAAATATTTTTATTTTATTTATCATCACTGTAATTTTTACAACACAATGTATACTTAATGAAATAAATGACATGACTTAAAAAAATAGTAAGAAAAATATTTTATTAGGGACACGTACAGGAAATCCAAACAATAAAAAAAAACATTAAAAACAAAAATTAAAGCCGTGAGAATCCAAAACCGCTCCTATCTCCTCTCTATGATGTCATTAAGTAGATCAAGTCAGACTAGACGACACTTAACTGTAAAGTAAGTTATAGAAAATAAACATTTTTTTAAAATTCAGAGTGAATGCATTGATTCAAAATTGAAAACAAACTTTCACAAGTTCACATGCTTGATAGTTATTTTTATGGATGTAGATTAAATAATTAATTCATTAGTGAAAGATTAAAGATTTTTGAGTAAAAAGACTAATGGATGTTTTTGCAATAACAGGACTTGGATAGTTTGTTTTTAATGTAATTTTGGATGTGAAAAAAAAACAATTAAAAAAAAACATAACTTGCATGTGTTATGTATTTTTTTTATTCGGCGTTTTTTTAAGTGTTTTTTTCTCACTCAGCGTTACATCGAACTCACTATAAATATTGTACTACATGTCTATCTATCTTTTTAACCCCCGACGCAAAAACGACGGGGTGTTATAAGTTTGACGTGTCTGTGTGTGTGTGTGTGTGTGTGTGTGTGTATGTCTGTCTGTGGCATCGTAGCTCCCGAACGGATGAACCGATTTTAATTTTGTTTTTTTTGTTTGAAAGGTGAATTTGTCGGGAGTGTTCTTAGCTATGTTTGATGAAAATCGGTCCAAGATGGCCGCCGCTACAAAATGGCGGATTACATATTTTTTCATAACTCCCTCAATATGGGTATCAAATGAAAGGGCTTGACTAGTAAAATACTATACACTATGATAAATTTCAAATCCAAGATGGCCGCCACCACAAAATGGCAAATTACATTTTTTTTTTCACAACTCCCTCAATATGGATATCAAATGAAAGGGCTTGACTAGTAGAATACTATACACTATGACAAATTTCAAATCCAAGATGGCCACCACCACAAAATTACAAAAAACCTGATTAAATACCAAATTACCTGAATCTTAAAACGCAAGAAAATAAAAGAAAAGAAATAATAAGGAGTCCCTACAAAAAGCATGAAATAAAAATTAAATTAAAAATTTAAAAAACCCCCGACTACGTGAAACCCTACAAAAAGAAAAAAATAACCTTGAAATTATGACCCTACGTAAGTACCTACGTATGAAATTTTTTGATTAAATATTGTCCTGTCGGGGGACCGCTACTATTTTAAACTTTAACAGAATGTTAGGCTAATAATTAGAGCGGTCCCCCGACGGGACAACATTTAATCAAAAAATTTCATACGTACTTACGTAGGGTCATAATTTCAAGGTTATTTTTTTCTTTTTGTAGGGTTTCACGTAGTCGGGGGTTTTTTAAATTTTTTACTTGAGTGGCCTGTGGGTGAGCTATACGCGACGATCTTATGACACCCTGCGGGTTCAATATAACAATGCTTTCAGAATGTTGTCAAGGCTACCGTGGCGCTGCAGTGCCTTCAGGGGAAGCCCACACGGACGGCTTCAAGGCTATAATTCGCAAAAAATCGGCTTCTTTGCTGCAGCGTCTGCGGGGTACTAAAAATGGCATTCTGAAAGTCATTGCTACTAGATTTGACTGCCCCTTTCAAAAACACTGCGTGAGGGTAGTGAATGGTTTTGTATAATTAGTCTACATAAAGATAAGTACTAACAATACTAACATAATTGTAAGCTAAAATTGTTGCTAATAAATACTAACAAGATATGGATTTTAATTATCTGAAAATATATTATTATACTTAGTAAGTATTTATTATTATTTATTTTTTATAAAAAAAAATGAAAAAAAAAATTCTATTGAAATGAAATGATTCTATTCTATTTTATAAACATAACTAACATTAAGGTAGGTAGAAATTGAATACAAAACTTTCGTCTTTAGTTAGTTGCTACCAAGCGAACCACCCCATCTGTTCCCATGGGTGTCTTTAAGGGTGTAATACCGGCTGGGGTGGCTGCAGCATCCACCTGTGAACTAATAATATCATGTACAGCGATCGTCAACCCTGCAACTAAACCATTAAGTAGGTATGGGTAAGGTAAACAGGGGTGTACAATGTGTACCTAACAAGGTAGACAAGCTCGAACGTGATTTGCGAACTCAACAATGAAAAGTTGTATTAGTAAGGGTATATTTATAAAGTGAGATTGAGGAGCTCGTGGCTAAGTTATAACAGTCGCATGGGTCGATCGATCAGGTTAAGCTACACTTGGCGCGGTTGGTCGGCGGATGGGTGACCATCTTTACATATCCGTGCCTCAAAAAGCACGTTAAGCCGTTGGTCCCGGCTGTCATTCCTGGATCTTTGAGAATCGTTACTGGTCGTCGGAAGCCCCAAAGTCTGATAACCAGTCCTACCAAGGGGTATCGTATTACTCAGTAACTGGGTTGTGGAGATCAGATAGGCAGTCGCTCCATGTAAAATACCGGTATTCAGATGCATGCGGTTAGACTAGAAGCTGACCCCAATGGGATAAGTCTAGGCAGATGATTTTGAAAGAGAGATTTTTTTGAAGAACCTCAGCTTTTGTAATGACTTATTTTACACCTAAAAAGAAATGCCTCATACATTTGCTAGTACAGACAACAAAAGACTTTGGTGTTCAGGCAAGTCTTTGTTTTTCAAAGCTAGTTTTGTTTAACAAAATAGAAAGGAAATCTGGAACTCTAAACACAAATCATTAAAGTAGTTATAATGAGCTGCCTGCATACTTACAATACTTCTCTTCAATATACATAATACTTATATACACACACAATACAATACTTTCAATCTCTATAGTTGACTGTGCGTATTTAGTTGCTTGCATTCAATTATTCAGTTGGGGCTCCGACAATTCTTCCCCTAGAAATAATAATCGACCCACGTTCTAATAAATGGGATGGGACGATAGGGTGTGCTTTTTTATCGAATCATATATTTACCAGAGTGTTGGTTATCATGTTTAGGTATCTATACTCATTCTAAAGGTTAGCTTGCTGAAATATTTATTTTAATATATATATATATATTAAATAATAAGTAATATATATCATGAGATTATTTTTAACAGTTATTAAAAAAAAAAACTTTAAAAAATTCTCTTTGTTTAAAACCTTTATTTTTTTGTTCGTATATTATTTCTAGGGATGTTCTCTTATTTAGGTTAAGTTTATTTCTTTCTACACTTTTTTTAAACACTTTTTACATTTAAAATTTATCATTTAACCCAATGAGATTTCCCATTGGCAAAAATGACATTTACGTTTCTTTTTCGTGTTGCTGTCACGACTGAATTTCAAATCTTGTTGGCCCAAAACTTTGCCACTTCCACGGCGTCGTCGAGTTGCAGCGCGGAGGTCACTTTGACTGCATGTTTTGGGACACAGAGGGCAGGATAGGAGGTGGAGCATGGTTCGCGACATAGCCCCACAATCACATCCTACTGCCGTTCCGTCAAGGCAGGCCCACTTTACCAAGTTTGACTTACATCTTCCCACTTGTGTCCGGAGGCGGTTCAGGGACTTCCAAGTGGACCGCGGAAGGTTACACCCTGCAGGGAATTGTTCCTTTGGTGGTAGATAGTAAGTAGGAGGGGGAAGAGTATCCTGTCATAGTTTGTAACGGGCGTCGGCCGGGTTTCCTTACAGAGACGCTGTCGAATTCAAGAAGCTGTGCCTGCTTTTTAGCCGTTGCGTTGGTAGCTGCGCGCCAGATAGTGGGTGTCTGGTATCGGATTCCTGTTTGAGTTTCTCCACTGCGCTTGCAACTTCTCTTCGGACTTGTGGTGGTGCTATGCCAGTCGTGGGATATAGTGCGCTGACCGGGGTCGGTTGCAGGCAGCCCGCGTGATCGTACGGCAGGTCTCGTTTAGAGCAACATCTACTTCCTTGGCGTGAGCAGAACGGTGCCACACTGGGCATGCATATGCGCCCGCGGAGAAGCAGAATGCGAGTCCGGAGTACCTCAGGTGAAGCACCCCAGGTGGTTGAGGTTAGGCATCTGAGCAAGTTGTTACGGAAACCGACTTTTTTCTTAGTTTTGAGGCAATGGTTCTTAAATGTCAGCGCACTGTCAAGGGTGACTCCCAATTAGGTAGGGTTACTGCAGTGTTCAACGGTGACACCCATCCAATTGATTTTCAGAGTGCGTCTTGCCGAATGGTTGCGGAGGTGGAAAGCGCATGCCTGTGTTTTGTGGGGTTCGGTCTGAGAACATTTACGTTGATGAATTTGTTTAATGCTCCTTGTTTTAAGTACTTTAAGGGACTCGTAGACCAAAATATCGATACCTCTCGCGTCTGTGAAGTTTAGCTATAGCCAATTTAAAATAATCCTGTATTTGGCAGTGTATTTTCGAGCAAAGCTTACAAAAACTGATAAACATGAGCTCAAAGTAGTCTTCATTATTCATTATTGTTTGTCTAGCAGATTGGTCAGTCTATGTTTCATGTTCTCTACCTTGCTTTTGCCTAGGATCTACGTCATTAGATAAACAGGTATTTGATGAATGGCCAAAATTGATGGCACAGGTATAATTGAATAAGTTAACGATATCATTCAAAAAGAATAGGTGTATGTATAAAGTTACACCATATAAATTATAGACATAAATATAGAAATTTTACAAAAGGTGACACGGGTGTTATCGCTAAGAGCAATAAAATCAAAATAAGGTTTTGTTTTACAAATGATTGATATTTTCTGTTCAATATTACGATTTTGCACTTTTTAATTGTTTTTCATAATTTTGATGTAGTTTTAGCTATAATAATCTGAAAACTTGTAAACCTATTCTTGTTACCATTGACATAACTAAAAACAAGTAAATAATTAAAACATTTTTATTATTGAATGAATATACTACACGACCTCTACATATTTCCTTTATTTTAGGGATAATTTACCAGAATTACTTAAACGAAAAGTTAATTCCTAATGAGAAATTACTAAAGAGTCTTTTATCTACCCACTACGTCCTTCTAGGAAAATGGTTTCGATATAGGTAATTGACATATCTCGGGACCCTGGGGTCCCAAACCTTTGAAAGGCGTACCAGGGGCCGAAGCCAACTCGCAGAGGCCCTTTAGACAATTTTAAATGATGAGGAGGCACCAACCGACGATTATCCCTGTATGCACCATGCAAGTGCACCCAAGGACAACCCCCAGTTGGTGCAGGACTATTGCAGAACATGGAAACATAATATACTGGGCTATGGGTGTGGGTAGCTATAGTAGATCGGTTACCTTGAACTATGGAAGGTCTATGTCTCGTGCCTGACCAATGATAATACAATTCACAGATAAAATGGCAAAGGGTGACTTGTACACTCAATAATGGCCCCCGAAAACGTTCGCTAGCACACAGTATCGTAGCGACAAAGGCGCAACATGTCCTGAGGTGCTTGTGAGGAGTGGAGAGGTATTCCACGGCTATCAGATCGACAATCCCGGAAGCACGGTCAAGATAGTTAATTATTATTAATAAGATGAAAACCGGATGTTATTGCCCATTCAGCATTTATACAATTCTTTGTTGTCTCATTAATATCTGTTTTTAGACCCATAGGCTCCTATAACATATTATAGATGGCAAACCGCTATCCGTAAAATACTCAAAGCTTTGTAGGAACATAGTATTTTTGTTTAGGACAGATGAGTTGCACCCACATTTATTAATAAAAAAATATTGTTATAACCAATCGCCATCAATCCGGTACAAATCCAGATTACGGGCTGGTATTGAGAAATTCCCGATGGATAAAACAAATCACACTGGAATTGAATCATACATCAGTGTATTTAACTGTAAGTTAATTAAATTCGTCAGCTTTATAGACTAGTTGCAGAACTCAAAGAAGCCTTTAAACAATTATATAGTACTTGAACAGAAATAAAATTCTGCATTTATAAAACACCTCGTTACCTATAAAAACGAAACACAACACCGAACAACTGTTGTAATATTCTTAGAATTTGAAATGTGCTTGCCTTAAATTTATGACTATGTTAAATTTTTGACGTGAATCGTTTGGTATGATTCAAAATAATCATACCTAATGTACTATTTTAACCGTTATTTCTAGGTAAAGATAGAAATGGTGCAATTTTTACTAATTTATTGCCTTCATAAAAATATTTCATAATAGGCATTTTTTGTGCGATTTGCATAAGCATGCGTATTCTAATTGAAAGTTTTATGAAACTTAAAAAAAATATATATCGGTCTTGTATTATAGATAATCATGATCATCTGCCTAGCCTTATCCCATCATCATTTGTCATAGCTTTGCAGTTTGGCAGAGGTAATATATTTTGTTATGTTAAAACATTTTTTCTATGAAGAGAGTTTTTTGTGATTAAAAAATTTTAAACTCGCGTCAGGACACGTGACCTGATCGAAAATTCGTAAGACGAAGGGAGAGTAGACCGCATTCCAAAATGTCAAAAATGCACAACGTTAATATTCAAGTTTTCACTTCTGCCGGCACTCCCGGAGTGCAACCCGGTTTTTTTTTCATCTCAATTTCGTTCTGGGTCGCCGAGACATTTACTTGTCACTCCTACAGATGGATTAGTCCATGTTCAACCCCCACAATCTTTACCCCCGACCATGTTGAACCCCTAAATGTTTCCATGTTCAACCCCCCAGGGGATGAACATGGATTTCAATATATTAGGCATCTTTTCTTTGTCCATATTCAACCCATTGTTGTTAGGTAACTAGATCTTTGATTATGACGGGTATCCAAGTACCTTTTTTTTCACAATTATGGTTTATTGATAGAAACAAAAAGTCAATTACAATATATGTACAAGCTAACACTAAAGTAAATATTCTATGTACAAGTATATAATAAATATAAAAAAGGGAGGACCTCATTGGGCATAAAAAAACCTTATTAATTTTAGAATGAAATGTAATTAAGTACCTACATTTCTTCTAAGATATTTTTTTGCTTTTTTATTTTTTATTATAACCAGTGATAGTAGTATAGTGAATAGGTAGTGCCTATTTGCCTAAACTTCGAAGAACAGAGACAAGAAACGGAGACTTCCTTACGACTAAATTTTTCACTCACTCACTAACACATTGTGTACGTCATATATATATACTAACACAATTTTTGATTTTGATTTTACTGTAAATTATTTAATTTAATGTAATATTAGTATTGTTTAAATTGATTTTAATTCTATTTCAGTGTCTGTGGTCTACGTACCAATTGATTTTAATAAAAGTAATTTAATGTATTGTATGGATTATTATTATCTGAAATAAATGAATTATTATTATTATTATTATTAAAAGTGTTGTCCTGAATTTCTGGACAGAAGTCCTGGAAAAAATTTAGTCCTAAGGAAGTCTCCGTTTCTTGTCTCTGTTCTTCGAAGTTTAGGCAAATAGGCACTACCTATTCCTATCACTGATTATAACATATCCTTCGAAGGGTAAGGCAAATCTGTATCCATAGTTCACCCACATTTCGTCAGTTATGTTTAAGCCCCATGTAATTAGGCGCGAGCCTATTGTCATCAAATGGGAACAAATCCTGACTCCGGGCAGTATAAGCATTATCAGCTAATATTGTTTCCACAACTGGGACACAAGCCTCCTCTTTCTTTGTTAGGGAGCGGGCCAAAATCCACCATGCGGGCCCAGTGCGTGTTGGTGGATGTCTCTCCGGGCTGCTATTGGACATTCCAAGTGGAATAACCCTGTAATACTTTGCCTGGGAATCAATTGCCCACGCTCAACAGTCGTGCTTGTGGCGACTAGATCATCGCGTTTCGTTTTTTTTCGGTACTAGGTTTGTCTACGTACTTTTGCTTATTACAAAATTACAGTTAGTCTGACACTGATGTACGTAGGCAGCGCCGATGCAATTTTACAGGCTGGGCTGGCGCAACCGATGTCGCGATAATTAACGAATTAACTTTAAATATTGAGTGAGGAAAGAGAATTTTAAACAGGCAAATGTTTTTATGTAGTTTCGCAACAAATCTCGTTTTTGTTATTGTAAAAAAAAAAGTCTGTGGAAATAGTAATTGTGTTGTTTGAATAAAAAACTACGACTCATTTTCGTAAAAATATAAAATCAAAATCAAAAGTCATTCGTTCAAATTAGGCTAAAAACCAACACGTTTCGAACATCAAAATTACATAAGACAGTCCCCCAAAACGCCCGCCCTTCACCACTTCCTAGTACTTTTGCTGGGAAGAAGAAGTGGCGCAACAAACTATCCAGTAGCACAGTTGTCTGTTCAGTTAAAAAAACTTGATTCCATACAATAATAGTTGGTTGCAAAATAATTAACATACGAGACACAGAGCATTAAATTAAATTCTTGTTTGCCATATGTCAGCTAGCTAGCCACTACAAGAAGAAAAAAAAAAAAAGATGAAAATTCTCCTAGACACGCACACCTAGTTGTTATTTTAGAAGCCTTATTATATCTACAATTTAAATACTGCAATAACTTTTTAACCTCTACTTTTTCGTAGCACTGCTACGAAAACCTTCTAGTCTGGGTCAGTCTGGTAGTTGTTACACCTGTAATCACAAACACGGAAATCACCATACTTGGGAAGCGGATTGGTGATAATAGAACATAAACAACTCACATTAGAATGCAAGTCTGTCGTGACCCTAAAGGAATAGACAAGTGACAATCGTTTTTATTTATTTGGAACTGCAACAGAGGCTACACAATTTCATGCAAGTTTACAAGAACAGGGACAAATACTAGTGTCCGTTTCCGATTACAGATGCAGAAGTTTGACAAAGCGAAAATATTAAAATAAATCAAAACATACAAGGAAAATCATAGAAAGGAAACAAAATGAAATACGAAACAAATGACTTAGGGCTGATTTTTCAATCGACAGACAATTTTTATTTGTGGAATAAAATTGACGTGTGACAGATTTTGTGTCGAAGAAATGTCAAAAATTCAAAACTATTCCTCGGATAAAATTTACTGGTGTTCGAAAAATCTGCCTTTAGTAGTCTAAAGTTATATTTACCTATTATTTAATGAATATCATTAAATAATATGTAAATATAATTTTAGATTACTTTCAAAGCGTTTCGTACTTCTACAACTCTTGGACAGGATTGACATAAACTTTTCGTTAGCTTACGTTCCAGCTCTTCAATCCCATATAATTTTGACTTTTTTATCATCGTTATCGCTGATAAAATATCACTTTGGCCAGTCTCTCTGGCCACTTTATCCTTTTCTACGGAAGGAAAGAAAGAGTGTTCTAATTTTACACAAGAAACCAAACGCAGATGCATTCCTTTTTAATTTCAATTCATGTTGCCTCTGCCAACCAGAGAGAAAAAGTTAGGAAGTTTTCTGGCAGCCATGCATACCCCAGAAAGGGTTACCTATACACAAAAATGTTTACCTTGGACAAAAAGACGAAAAAGAAGAAAGGATTACGTAATACCAATTCTGGCGCCAAATATCGATGGAATACGAACTATTCCGAAGGCTCTTGGCTGTACTAGTCGCAGTTGAGCCCCTTCACAAGCTTCATTTGTGAAGCCTCCTGCTGTTCTCATCCCATCCAATTTATTTGTTCCCGGTGCAGCCTGTCTTTCTATCTAAGCCGTTGTAATCATCACTTTTTTCCTCTTTCCCTTTGTAGTCATAACATCTTTGAACCTACTTCTATGAATACAGGTACTCAATACAAAATCCAAGGACTTAGACCTTATCGTGGCTATTTTTATAATTCCTGTAATTCAGTCGTTCAGGAGATAAAGTTCAAAGATTGCAGTAGCAGGCAGTTAGTCGATCGTTTACGAGTACAATTTCCTTAACCCGCCTTTTACTCCTTGCACGTAATAAAGTACTGATATACGTGTCTTTCTTTTTAATTGTTTTGTTATACCCAACTTAATAAGTTATGCAAGACAGTTCTGTGTTAACTATGGATCAGTAAAGATCAAGCAAAAGGGTTTCCAAAATACATAGGCGAGTATACCAGACTTATCTGCTTGTGTTTATAGAAATATATTTCGATAACGTGCAAGTCTGCTGTACCATTTTTCAAAATAATATTATTTTTGTTGTAAAAGAAAAACAGTTCGTACTTAGTTGAAATGTAATGCAAATCATTACAGCATAACTAATATTACAACTAGTTTTTGAGTATGTTGAAATTCGGTTTGGCTGACTCTACCGAACAATAAACGTGTAAAAGAAAAACATTGTTGTGAAGGATTCTTCCTGTTGCATTATACAGTTAATTTAGCCATGCTGTTGGTAGCGCCAGTAACAAAATAATTGTAAATAGTAATTCTGACGGTATTATATAATAAAACTGAAATGTGACTATTAAATGCACATGCACAATTTTGAGATAGTATATCGGCTTTTTGGTAGCGATAAAAATTACTGCTGTTTTATATGTTACTCGCTTTTTATCTAACCTTGACAGTAACATGTTTATAATATCAGCGATATTATATAAACGAATAGTAGCGACAGATAGCACAGCAGCTAAGTGGCGGCGGGTATTGTGCGGCTCGGCGACGTCGCACAGTGAAAGGCGATGCGCTTGACCGTCGGCGGCAGCGCCGGCCGCCGGAGAGGACGCAAGGGCGCCGTGCGTCTTGCCGAAATTATTCGGGGCTCGCTGCACAATCGATTTTTCCCGCCCGATGCGGAAAATTCTTCGGGGCGGGGCGGGTGTAGTGCGACGGGAGGAGGGGGGCCGAGCGAGGGGGGCATAGCGCCAGGGGGGCAGGCGGAGTGCAGCGGGGCGGTGCAACGCGCGCCGCCGTCCCGGCCGTCGGGCAGACAGTAGGACGGCGACGCCACTGAGAGTCGGTGACCACGGCGCGAGGAGCGCGCTCGCCGCACAGTGACATGTAGCGCGGCCGCCGCGCCGCAGCCCCGCGACACTCCGCCGGTGGCGGCGCGCCGATGCGCCTGCCGCCCGGCCGCACGCCGACGCCCGCGCCGCGAGACTACCCCGCGATCCGCAATATCCTCATCAGTGTCACTTTCACTGTTACACCTGAAGCGAGCCCTTCAGCCCGTCTGTATTGACGACAGTCGTCGGATGGAACCCGGAGTGCGCCGATTCGCATCAAGGTTAGACGAATATTTGAATGTGAGTGTTAGTGCGCCGCCCGCCGACGATCCAGCGCGCCCTAGCGCACCCCTTCAGCTGTTCGCGCACACTACAGTAACACATAGGTAGGTCGCAAACACGTGAGAACCCACTCGTCACTGACTCATGTAAAATTCCAACAGGCCGTCGGTGAAACAGTTTTCCCGAAAAGTCCCTTTCATGCACCCTGAAGGATATCAAAGTCAAATCTTACAAGTATTTGAATCGTTGAATAACGTTGTAATCTAGAGCCTTTCTTAGATGATTAGGAGTCGTTTTCCCGCCTTTGTGTATTTAGCGCCAAACTGGTTTGTTATCCTTTGTAGTATTAGATCGTCTGAGATTTAGTTTTTTATACTAGCCTGTATCAACATTTATGTAAGCATAGATGAGTTTTATATAAAAAATTGTTCGTGAGTCAGTGCTGGACAATAACGTGACATCGAACCGGGCTAGCTGCGGAGCATGCGGTGAAATTGGACTGTGTCTAGTTTATTTATGAACTAAAATATGTGTTTAATTGTTATAAATAATTGTCAATTAATTAGTTGGTTATGAGAGTATAAACGGAATACAGAAGTGCATGCAGGTGGAACCTGGTATGTCGCCGTGCGTGTCGCACATACGAGGGTACGATGATCGCACGTATACTTAGTCAATATTTAAAAAGCAGCTTTTGTCCACCGCGTACATCGCGTGACATTAGGAATTGGAAAAAATACTACCTCCCGTCTATGTAGCGATGGTTTTACCCTTTAGCTAAATTATTATATCGATGAATATTGCATTGCATAGTCGGTTAGCTTGAAAACAGCGCGCGCTAACACCAGAAAGTTTCAAATCTTGTCTCTTACAAAACAGGAAACTGAATTTTCTTTGTCTACCCTCAATTTTGAAACACAATCTTTATTTTTTTATGTACTTAAATAATTATCTGAGATGTATGGAGACGGTCATCTTAGCTAGCATTACGTCTTTAATTATAAACTTCACATATAATGACTTGAAGACAAAGCCTAATTTCCGGTAGAAATAGTTTTGTAATTCTTATGTTGACTCAAAAGCAATTACTTTTGATTAAAACTGAGCAATTAATAATAATTAATGTATAACAGTGAGTAAGTCATTAATAGAATAAACAAAAGACTATCTATATTTCCTACCGATAGAAATTGACTGACTTACCGAGATGACAAATAATAGAGAAGTATTGAAGAAAAAGACATGTTGCGCCGCCTAATAAATTGGGATAAAGTCAGGGGAATGATAAAGAATGATGATGACGAACTAAGTGACTTAGGTATAACGAATTAATTTAATTCTTTAAGGTATAAAAGCATTGTCCTTCCATTGGTTCTGAGCACAGTTCCGAGTTTCCGACTAACTGTTGATAGGTTGTCAAAACAATGACATTTAAATCATAGACAACTCGCTTTTGTTTTAAATAATGAAGATGGAAGGAAGATGGTTCGGTTACCAAAGATAGACGAGGAACAAGTTAATAAAAAGCTTGTAAAGACAAAGTCTTGTTACAAATAACATCCTTATGATAGCGAATAGTATGAGTCTATACATAACTAATTATTTATAATGGTAAAAGCTTAGCGCAAATAGTTACACGAAGAAGAGTGCTTTAAAAATTGGCAATTTTACCAACAACTTTCTACACTATTCTGCCTACCTATATTGTTTTGCGTATAGTTACTAATAATTGTTCATTTCAACCGAAAGAACACCAAGAAGGCTTCAAAGCTTTTGAGTTTTATTATTCACTGTAAATATCTAGCAATGGTTCAGTTTGAAGACTTCTGCCAACTTAAGATACATTTTACTTTATTTTAATTAAGTTTAACTGGTTTTTAAACAAAGGAAAAGTAATTTTAACAAAGCTGTTATGTTTTCTCTACCTTAATACGAATGTAACAGTTCTAGGGATTATCCAACAGTACTTTTGCAAAAAGAAATATCTTCTACAAAACGGTACCTGTTAAACTGTATCTGTTATAATATCTATACTAATAATAAAGTTGAAGACTTTGTTTGAACACGCTAATTTCTGGAACTACCAGTCGGATTTGAGACATTCTTTTCGCATTTGATAGCTTAATTCTTATGGCTATAGGGTATTTAACATCACGCTATGATGGCGATGCGGGGCGAAAGGGTGGGTCGAGAGAACAAGAAATTTGACGCGGGAGAAGTCAATATAATAATAAATATGTAATAGTAAGTATATAATAATAAATATATAATAGTAAATATATAATAAGCACCATCAACATGGAATCCAGAACATAAGTATATACTTACAATGATTAAATAGTTTTACTTTAAAGAAAGGTCCACAAAAAATTTCTTAGTTTATCGTCGGTGTAATTCATAAATATCTGCAGTACTAGCTTCCTTGTAGCGTGCCAGTGGGTAATGTACCTAATCTTTCTCAGAACAATTTGCTATGAACACACTGTGGACGCTTGATTTCTTTATTACGGCAACTGCTAGACCCATGGAGTTGTGTTTTGTTTGATCTTTTGCTGGATCTTTAACTTACGAAGCCGATAGAGTACCAGCCGATCGATTCTGTAAAAATCTCACCGTGAAAAGTTAGGTGAAGTGAGCTTAGAGTTAGCTGTCAATAGTGCCAATCCCTAGCATTAGTTGGAATTACAGCTTACTCCACGCTCACTTCACCTGAGTTTTCACGGTGAGATGGTTACAGAATCGCACTGCTGTATAGGTATCAAGCCTAAAGACAGAGCCCCATTTTAAATGACAATGCGACAAATATGTCGCAAAAGACAAGTATCAAAATGTATTTATTTGAAAGAAAGAAAGAAAAATGCATTTATTGGCATTACAGTAAAATAAATACACCTTCAAACTATAGAAACAGAAAACAAAGATTATAATGCCAAAAAGGCCTCAGCTCAGCGTAATGTCAGAGGACAACACAAGTGTGTACCACCTGACGCTGATTTTCACGACAGGTGTGTGAAAAAAAGTAAATGTATGATAGAAACATACGATTATATATGTAAAATTTTCGGATTGCCGACTGTAGGTTTCATTAAATAGCTCCCAAATTATTATTTTTACATTACGTTAAATGTTTTTATAAATAATTTAGTTATATCAGAACTAAAAGAAAATAAAGTTGAAATAAATCAAAGTTCTCTTTGTCATGAAAAACTAAGTCCATCTATTACGGTACTTTATCAATAAATAAATGTGGTTTGACATAGTGCTAATAAATGCTTCTTGATTACCTATATCACATTATTACCTATTTTATAATTGTTACATCTCGTGATTTAACTAACACGTTATCAGATAATATTTATTGTAACATACGATTATTTATATGCTGGTTTATCTCTTCTCAGATCTGCATGTTCAGTGCATCAAATCAATACATCGGAAGTCGTCGGCAAACAACGAAAATGCGAACCCAACGACACCGACTTCCGAAATTAAAGTTATTTTTTCACTTTGTAGTGTCGTTTTTTGGAAGTCAGTTGTTTTTTTTTTTTTCAAAAAAGTTTTTATTCATCTATTTGCGTTCCACAAGGTATAACAAGACAAAAGGCTTAGGGCTAAGAGCCGTTGTAGACCCTGTCAGAGCACAGCAAAAATCATTGTTTGATACATAAGTATCTATTAAAAATCTAAATCGTAATATAGAAACTAAAATCAATATAAAATTAATCATGAAAAGTAAATAATTACATTTGCATAAAAAGTTAATAACAATAACATAAATAATTCTATTATTGGTAAGTATGATGCCTTTATGCATATAACAATTTTTTTAAAAGATTAACTGTCGGGTTTTGTACATAAACTCTGCCAGAGCACTGCTAAACGCAGTCGTGGTTTGCTGTTGAGTTAGTAAAAATTTAATTAACATAATTTGAATCAAAACTTATCAAAAACACAATACAATTAATTTCAGAAAAAAAAAATATTGTTCTAGATTTCGTTTTACGTCCATTTAGCAAAAATAAACAATATACAATACATATAACTATTAAAAGCTAAAAAGATTAATAATTAAGACAAAGTTTTTGCTAACAAAACCAAACTAAACTTGAAATCCGAAGAATCCGTGAAATCTCTCCGTGGCTAATTGGAATTAAAAATATATAATAATTATGTATCCTGATATAAAAATTAATCCCTATTTCCCTTGGTCACGCCATAACTTGAGAACGACTTTACTGATTTCACCCATCTTTTTTTTTAAATTTTGTAATACTTTGTTGGAGGTTCTTACGGAAAAAAATATTGAGAAAGTTGCGCAGAAATTTAGAAAATTTAAGAATTACGCTTTTACGCTAAAACGGCTGAACGGATTTGGATTAAATTTGGCACATGGGTAGACCGTGATCTGGGGAAGGACATAGGCTACTTTTCATCCTGGATCGCAGACGAAGTCGCGGGCAACAGCTAGTCTATCTATATAAATAAAAATGAATCGCCGAAATGTATGTACGCGCATAACTTCCGATCGACTGCACCAAATTGGATAATTCTTTTCATGTGTTTGTTATTATCAGGACAAGGTTTGTATAGAAGAAAATTAAAAAATATGGCGGTACGACGTTGACGTTGCCGGGTCAGCTAGTTCTACATAAAAAACAATCAAAACTGAAAATAGTAAAGTAAGAAGAACAATAGGCCTAAATATTGTAATTACTATAACTCTAAAACTCAATTAGCTGTCACATGAAATTTCATGAAAAACATATTTTACTATCAATATAGGTAATAAACTATAATATGTACACACCTACATTAAAAACAATTAGGCACTTGCTTTTACAAAGTTAATTAAAAACGAAGTTTACTTGAGTACCTTAATATTTATATGACACTACTTAACAAAACTATGCCTTAAGCCAAGTTCTATAAACGTTACATAGCGATTGCTTTGGCTTAGAAACGTTCCCGTCTCTATTTTGTATATATAGTTTGACTATTGCGCGGCAGTGACAGGAATAACGTCTCACCTTAGTACGTGCATAGTAACGTTTATAAATCTCGGCCTAAGAGTGCACTGAAAGCTAAGTTAATTAATAAGTTTACTGATTAACTTGTGAAAAGGTCCCCGGTTTCTTAAGCGCAGTTTCAATAATCGACAACTATCAGTTCGCTGTCTTAACACATTGTATTTTTGAACTTTAGTTAGAAGAATCTTCGTTTAAATAGATACTTTGTTGAATCTATAACTATTAAAGCCCGCTTGCACCACAAGTCACTAGCATTTAACGCTAAACGTACTTAAAACATCATTCTGTCTCTATCATCTTCAAACTATTGACAGAAACAGAACGATGTTTTAAATTCGTATAGCGCTAAACGAATTAAAAGATTTAGATGTTCAGCAGACTTTAAAATAAGGGCATTCGTTTTGTAAAAGCCTGCTGAGTGACAAGTTTCAATTGTAAAAGTAGATTCACCTCACACATCACATCCACAGCCTGTCTCCACCCACAGCTGGAAAGCGGCCTCTCTTTTCTTTTGTTCCCTCGCTCCTGTGCCAGCCTCATCCAAGTTTTGCACGTGATGGCAACAAAGTCGTCGGCCCATCTGGCCGCTGGATGACCAACATCTCGTCTTCTAGTCCTTGGACGCCACTTGGTCACTGCCTTACTCCATCTGTCAATACTACGCCCTGCCAGGTGTCCTGCCCAACTTCATTTGAGTTATATAACACATTTTCGATATCGAAGATCTTCGTACGTTTTCGGATCTTGACGTTTACTATGTATTAAGTAAGAAAGAACAGAAAGAAAGAAAATACATTTATTTAGCACAGACTAAAAGAGACACAATACACCAGAAGGCCAATTCTCGTAATTTTAAACGTTCAAAATTTAGTCGCAGTCTCATCTCGGCGACAAATGTCAAAAACTTGTCAAAATGTTGACTGAAATCAGACGGGCAATTCTCGTAATTTTTAGAACGTTCACAGTCTGTAGGCCAATTCTCGTAATTTAAAACGTTCAAAATCTAGTCGCAGTCTCATCTCAGCGACAAACAAATGTCAAAAACTTATCAAAATGTAGAGAAATTAGAAGTATTTTTTGACAGATTGAGACTGAGATCAGACTGTGAACGGTCTTAAAATTACGAGAATTGTACCTCTGAGCTCAGTCTCCATCTGTCAAAAAATACTTCTAATTTCCCTTCATTTTGACAAGTTTTTGACATTTGTTTGTCGCCGAGATGAGACTGCGACTAGATTTTGAACGTTTTAAATTACAGAATTGGCCTTCTGACTGTGAACGTTCTTAAAATTACGAGAATTGCCCCTCTGATACAGATGTCAGATAAAAACGATGTAAGAAATTTGCAGGAAAGTGTGTGTGTGTATTAATATGTCAGGTTAGTTATAAAAATAAGATGTAAGATCAATGCTAGCTTGTTTACCCGTTCAAATTAATAAGGACCTGCCAAATGAACATAATTGCCTAAGGTTGCATTACTGGTAGTGTTTTGTTCGTAAGTATAATTTGTTAAGACCTGAGTGCCAAAAAAAGGTTGATACTTATACACGCTTATTCAGAACATCCTGTATGTGTAACATTCGCGGTTTACGTATAAAACAGTAATAAACTTCATTCTTACATACTTGTACTTAACGGTTTTATTCACGATAGAACAAATACGAAACATATGTAGTAAACTTCAACTAATAGAGAACTAAGGGAGAAATCACGATTTTATTAAAAATCAAAAGTCATTCAATTCAAACTAGGCCAAGAATCAGCACTTTTTGAACGTCAAAATTACATAAGACCGCCCCCCAAAACGTCAATCCTTTAATACTTCCTAGTGCTTTAGTAGTTTATCAGCCATCTTGTTACCATAATACAAGCATTAGGTTGCTTAGCTTGGGACTAGATGGCGCTGTGTGAAATGTCCAAGGATATTATTATTATTATTAGCTGGAAAGAAAAAACTGCGCAACGAACTCTCCAGCATCACAGCTGTCTGTTCAGTTATTTATATTTCATCCAACAACTAAATGCTTATCAAGTTTTCAGTCACTTTTTACAGTTCTGGTAACATAACAGTTATTTCTATGATGGCATATGGGTGATGTTATAATAGGTACCTAAGATGACCCGCTAATGCAAGACTTCCATGAACATTACAACCACACAACTGTACACACGAAAAAACACGTTTCTTGTATGGAAACCCCATTAATTTTTAACTTTATTTTATATTTATTATTTTTCGTTATAGCGTAATCGAAATACACACTGTGTGAAAATTTCAACTGTCTTCTTTTTACGGTTCATGGTATACAGCCCGCTGACAGACAGACGGACGGACAGTGGAAGCTAAATAGGGTAGATAGGGTTCCATAGGCACCCTTTAGGTACGAAACCCCAAAAATCGCAACATTAAAAAGTTGATTTAAGTTTTGGTATTTTCTTGCACTTAACTATCAATAAACGACTTTGTATGTAAATCTAGTTTTATTACGTGCCTATACCCACTACCTACATAATAACTATGTATTTTAGACACATCATGTAGGAGTAATTACTAATACTTTGTGTAACTTATTCAGGTAGAATATTGCGTTCGAAGGACCGTTTTTTATTTTATTGATCGTTTCCTACCATATATACCTCTTATGTTATCGTCCGTGCATCGCTCGATTACGTTTCTTCCGAGATAAAACGTAGCCGCTTTTCACGTAAAATTAACCATGTAATTAAAAAACTATGAGCCGACGCGACGGCGCGATTCTAGACTCTTGCATTCCTAGCATTGATTTCAAAATGTCTATAGATGATTAAGGTGAAAAAAGTAGACTTTTAGATTTGTTAATTGTGCTGTTATAGATAGCCATTTGCTAACTATCGTTTTTAGGTTTACATCAGTCGTAGAATATTTCTTAACTATCAAATTATCCAAATTTTATGGTTGTATGTGTAATTTGTTACTAATATTGACCGATAATTTGTATGTGTGGTGTAAACTTTAAATATAAGTTACTTATCAATAAATAAATAAAAATTCCTATACAGAATTAGTAATTTTAGAGAAATCTGCAGTACACCTATGTAGGTTGCACTTTCCTAAAGCCGAATATATTTATCTTCTATATTTATACAAAAATCAATTACCGTGCGTTAGTATCGCAAAAAGTCGAAAATGGCTCGACCGATTGTGATGAAACTTTGATAAGTTGTTGTGTGCGCGCCGGAGAAGGCTCCTAACAAAAAAAAATAATATGTATATGAAAAAGGCATAGAAATGATTTAGCTAGTGAGAAATAAAGCATAGTGGTTCAAAAAGCCAACGTTTTTCGGCTACATTCGTTACGCATGTACATTTTTTTAATAAAAAAAAATGTCAAAATGTCTATCTAAACAAAATAACGACGCCTTTTCTTCAATAGAGTATGATGACTACTTAACATAGCCATTTTAAAATTTAAACAGCAGAAAAAGGTATTGACATGCAAAACTTTGAGTTATGTAAACGGCGTATGACTGTCCCAAATTCGTGTAAATATTGAACTTTGTTTCGTTTTTAGACAATACAATTTCAGCGCAAATAATAATTTGATTGAACCTGTAACCTAACTATCAATGAAACAATGCAAATTTATTTGTCACAATTATTGTTCATTTTGACAGTTTAACAACATTAATTGCATTAGGTACTTACGTTGTTGAGCAGACGAATTTTGCAAATATATGAAGCAACGGATTAGCATTTTCTTTTTAAATCTTTTGAATTGTGATTGAATGTATGTTACGCAATTACGTGGTTGGTCCGTAAATACCTTATCATCTTGCTGGTTAGCTTATATTTTTACCACGGCTTACCAAGAAACTTATCAAGTTCTCGAAGTCATTCGGCAACAATCTGAATAAAAAGAAATCGTTTTCGCACGTGTGTACCAAACCTAGAGCAGAACTAACAAGCAAGTACTACTAACAAAGTTTACTGCACTAAGGTGAAATTAACGTTTACGATACTCAGGTGTCTTCTCAAACTTAATTTTACATGGCAGAAATCCAGCTTGAAGTAATTTTTACTACTTTGAATGATACAACAACTACAAAATAATAAAAAAACCGGATTACACTACTGTCTCAATAATATCTACCTACATTGAAACTATAAACACTACATGCAACAAAAAAAGTCATTTGTTTTTCATGAACCAGTTATTAGCTTACCTCCTATTCACTTACCTCGCGAAGTAACAAACCAAATAATTTGTAAAGAGCAAAAGATTTAATAAAAATAAAAAACAGCGATAATCACATTAACCATTTTGACTAATTGCCGATATCCTTAAGTGTAATAAATAAAGTACGTCTTAGGGCTGATTTTTCAATGGACAGATATTTTTTATTCGTCGAATAAAATTGACGTCTGACAGTTTTTGTATGGAAGAACTGTTAAAACTTCAAAATTATTCCCCCGACAAAGTTATCTGGCGTTGGAAAAATCAGCTCTTAATAAAATAAAAAATATTCATCGATGTCAATATTGGTAAAAATATAAGCAAACAAACGACAACGTAGAAAAAGGAGTACCTATGTAAGGATCGTGGGCGGTGGCGTTCTGTAATGTCTGCCTACCCTCATGGGAAGGTGGCCTGAGTTTATATAAGTATTAACTAAAGGCCGGTACTTCAAGGTACTTACTATAAAGATTACTCAATAATAATAAATGTAAATGGCCATTGTGTAATTGCAAACTGAAAATAATTTAGCAATTAATGTCACGCATAGATATCTTAAGAAATTGATACTTATACTGGCTGATAACAACATTGTAACAGATACCCAGATACCTTTATCAGTCTTCAACGATTTCACAGATTGATCATGAAAAGATTTCTGAATGTTGAAATGTTGTACCCAGGTAGAATGTTGAAATGTTGTACCCAGGTAGGTTACCTGGGTACAACATTTCAACATTCAGAAATCTTTCTTTTCTTTTTTTCTGACAATGAACAACATAGGTATGTTGTTCATTGTCAGAGAAAAATCACCCTACATTGGATTTAAATGTGCTACGTTGAATTTAAATTCAAAACATGTGTTTAGTTTCCCAGAAAAAATAAATTTCAAAATTACCTTTTATTTTGGTCTCTACGAGAGAAAAATACTTTGGAATCATTTATAAGGTTAACAAAATGTGTCTATTTAGTGAAAGTCTTTAATGATTTAGACGTTTCCCATGAAAAGTGATGTGAAAAGAAAGGTCGTAAAGTTACGATGATCTTGTCTTGCAATGGCAAAATAAATTACTTTCCAAAATATTTTAATTTTGTGTTGATTCAAAAATGTAATTTAAAACCTCCTTGATAACATAAAATAATAAAATTAATTGGGCAGTGTAAGCTAATGAATTTAAAATATTTTCAGCAGACTTTAATAACACCAATATTTCGTGTAACTTTTCCTATTCTATTCAATTCAATGTCACAAAATGCATTTTTATATTTCCTGGAGGCACTCGGATTTAAAGGAAATTAGGTAAGTGCAGTCATTTTATTATAAACTTTTCAAGAATGTATAATATGTTTACGAAGTATTTTCAGCAATGTATAAATCACATCATAGCGTTGTCGTGGGACAGGAAAGGTGCAAACGAAAACAAACATGTGATGAAGAGCTCGTCCGCTAATAGAAACACCATATTATATACACAACACTGTATCCTATTATATCGGTAAATACATATAACAATGTACTAGGCTAGGAACTATTAGTAAGGTATACAAGCCGCTAGTTGTAGCGACTCGACGTCAAATGGCAAAGAAAAAAAAACACAGACTATTTTTGCACTAACCAGGAACTTGGTGAGAAAGAATTTTAATACATTTTTATCTAAGAGAATATAATATCTTTACTTATTTTAATAGTAAAATATTATTTAATAGAGTAGTAGTCTAAACAAGTAATGTGGGACCCAATAACAATAAACATTCTTGTTGTAAATCATTATATAAGTGGATTGTGAGAAGTTTTTCAACTCATAAAGTCTTATGGGTTGTATTATTAAAACAAATTAATATAAAATCAATAAGACAGATCAGACAGAGAGAAGTAGCAGACGTAATACGTATATGAAATCCTTTTCAGCGCTGTATTGCAGCGCACACAATAGTTTACGATTATCTAAAACGCGCGGGTGGTGCGCTTGCGCCTACCGTTTGACAGCGGCGCCGCCGCCGCTCAGTGTAATGCCTAGCAATTAACATTGACGCGAAATTCGCGCGGTATATTTCGGGCATAGCAACTACATATATCTGCAAGCGAAAAAGTTACTCGCCGTCGCTGACGCATTCATACCAGCAAACACTAACACATGTGCATGCAGAGCACAATAGGCCTAGGTATATAGGTATCGTTTATGCCAGTCTACACACATACATCGTCGTGTATGCACATGTGTGCGTTCGGCCACAGACTTTACCCTTGAACGCATGCGAAACGCTAGATAATTCCGCACCGAATTGGTGCATTGATAAAAAATGATAACCTGAATAAACCGTTGGCAGGTTTCAGCGATGACATACCTACTTTACAATTTTTTCGATTTTTATAGTTATATAAGTCATAAAACTCATAAAAAATGCAGTAAACTGTATTAGAATTACATCTAAAGCAAGACAAAGAAATGCCATTGTGCTCATGTTTCTCGGCTTGACAACCATTATAACAAAATTATTTTATCTGTAAACTACAGATTTTTATCGAACAAAAATAAAAATTATTGTTATGAAACTCCAATTACCGTTATGGCAGCACCTCATGCGATAAATGATTCGAGCCTATTTATCTTGGAGTACCATTTTGTGACGATAAATTTTCATGTTTTAAAAATCCATTATCTAATTATAATTATGTTGAAATTATTATTACTTATTTTAGTTTATTTCTAATACTAGCTGCGCCCCGCAGTTTTACCCGAATAAGTTTCGATCCCGTGGGAATATCGGGATAAAAAGTATCCTATATGTTAATTCTGGTTATAAACCATCTGTGCGCCAAATTTCATCCAAATCTGTTCAGCAGTTTTTGCGTGAAAAAGTAACAAACATCCATCCATACAAACTTTCACGTTTATAATATGTATAAGTAGGATTATACAAGTCCATGGAGTATTTTCTTTCAGTACCGGCAGCGTTGTCTGCAAAAACATGTATTCTAAGTTATAATGAAATTCTACACACAATTTTATTTCACACCACTTACGCAACATGTCTGGTAACGTCACGACGACTGACAGCGAACAAAGTGGTAGACTTCAAACGAATTAGTCAGTCTGGAGTGTAGACAAACTTGAATTCGATTGTACGATCGCATGCGCCGTCACAATTGTCTTCCCCGTATTAGATTAGCTCATTCTACAACATCTCTATCAAAACTTCCTTGTTCATGTTGTATGTAGGTAATCGTAGGCTTTTATCTCCTCTCTCTTTAGTAGATAGTTGATTGAAGTAATCGTTAATTTTATTGCTAAGTATGAAAGTTCACAGATTCAAATAAATAAAACACTTGATTGTTAATAAGATGTATTTAAGAGGAGGATCTTTATGAACTTATCAGTCATATTCGATGAAGATGATAAGAAATAAAAGACAGCTTGTAGTCATGCAAAAGCAAAAAAAAAAGTATGATAAGTTTCCTAATTACATATAGGTATTTTAAGTGCTTACCACACAACTTTTTAATACTTTTCAGTTTTGTATAACTTAGTGCAGAAGAACGCAAGAAATGTGGAAAATAACCGAAAACACGTTCTAAGAATTGTTGCATCCGCCATTTTAATCGTAATTTTATTTGTTGAGTCTATTCAAATGAATATATTTTTATAATTTTGACACATCCGTAGATTTACCTCGTCTTTTTTTTACAATAAAATTATAATATTCGTGAGGCGAATCTTACATAACAAAAAATTATTAAGATTAGGTACCACCTTAATTTACATATTTTAATTAAATCATTTCATTGAAATTGCGTTGCTTAGTAATTAAGTTATGTTTTTACTAAATAAATAGAGTAATTGCCTTTTTTGGCCTAGTTATTTACTTACTACGAAGATGAGGTTACGATACTTACGATGTAACGAGATCTTGATCTTCAAATTCTCATTGAAAGTAAATTAAAAATCAAAAACTTAATAAGAATAATAGATTTACATTTCAATTATAGTAAGGGCTGATTTTTCAATCGACAGATAATTTTTATTCGTTGAGTAAAATTGTCGTCGGACAGATTTTGCAAGGAAGAATTACTGTCAAAAATTCAAAATAATTCTTCGGATAAAATTATCTGGCGTTCGAAAAAACAGCCCTAAGTTACGTAAAGTTATCTTTGTGGTTTTTTTTTTCTATTATTATTCACACTATGTAATACCTA
Organism: Apamea anceps; assembly: GCA_951799955.1. Taxonomy (NCBI): domain Eukaryota; kingdom Metazoa; phylum Arthropoda; class Insecta; order Lepidoptera; family Noctuidae; genus Apamea; species Apamea anceps. The sequence continues at coordinate 15,269,037 of OX637504.1, read as the reverse complement.
CTACTTAGCTGTCGAAGATATTTTCTGCATCGCATTTACAAGGGCAAGGACATGTACTGGTTTTACGTTACAACCTTTATGTTTAGTCTACTAGTCACGTGCCCAGACTTCACTCAAGATTTCCTGTTTAATTTTTACATTACACCTATGTAGGTATGCATATTATAAAAAAAAAATGCTTTTCGTGTCTGTCTGTGTGACCACTTAGATCTTCTTAACTTTATTTTTTTTTTCGCTATCTTAGTTCAGACTGTTTTTTTCCGGAAGGTTTATGTGTATAATTCATTTATATTTAAGTTATAGTCGCCAATGCAACCGTGCGAAGTATCGCTAGTTTAAAAATAAAGTCGATCTAGGTTAACTAATAATCGATGAGCCGAATAAATTAGGCTTCATCTGTCATGCATAACCAGTAGGTTTTAAGTGTGCTTTGTTCCGAAAGTAGAAAATATTGACTACGTCATTATACACGTGCTCTGTGTGTTTCTACACACACACAGTAAATCACTTTACACTAGCATTCTTTATGTAGGCATGCAATGGCCTTGCTATTTGGTGTGCATTGAAAAAATATAAATGCTTATATTCTAGTCGGATTTGGGCAATTTAGAATTTATATAGCGAAACTAATATGTTTCACTGAATAAAATATAAATTAACTACATTAAGGATACGATGCATTTCCTTGTTAATAATATTACAATTATTAATTAACATGGATACTTATTTTTAACCGACTTCTAAAAAAAAGGAGGAGGTTCTCAATTCGGATGTTTGTATTTTTTTTTCTATGTTTGTTCGCGCATAACTCCGTCGCTTGCCAACCGATTTGAAAAATTGGAAGACCGATTTGAGAAATGGAAAGGGTATACTTCCCAAATGGTCCCATAGAAATTTCATCGAAAACGGTTCAGCAGTGTGGTTTTTAAACCAAAATAACTGTTAAAAATTACAACTTAAAAGTGAAAAATAAAAACTTTTTTGCAAAAAAAAAACAACCGACTTCCAAAAACGACACTACAAAGTGAAAAATAACTTTAATTTCGGAAGTCGGTGGCAAACAACAAAAATGTGAACCCAACGACACCGACTTCCGAAATTAAAGTTATATTTCACTTTGTAGTGTCGTTTTTGGAAGTCGGTTGTTTTTTTTTGCAAAAAGTTTTTTAATGTTAGAATCATGTATTTATTTTATACATATTTAATTACAAGATGTTACTTGACCTGTATAATTTTTTGAATATATTTAGCAACAGTATAGAAACGGTTCATGTTCTTCGTCTAATACGGAATAAGATGCCATTGAAGACAGTCGCCTTCTGAAGGGATAAAATCGGGAGCTTACAAAAGCCATCGAAAGCAAAATACACAATACCCACAAAAAAAAAAAAAACGAATTTTCTAGCCATAACGACGAAAAACTCAAAACGATATCAGTCGCACTAGGAATATCTATAAACGCATTTCTAATTCTTGCCATTGACGCGATTGCTTACATTATCCATCGCTTTAAATCGCTATCGTCCACCAATTTCTAGGGATGTAAATCGAAGTTTTGTAGTGACGATAATCGTAAGACATCGCCAGATTTTAAAGAAGTATAATTTCAGGATTTCGGTATCGGCATCGCAAATACTTTCTAAACTTCAGGTGACACTAACCTTTACAGCAGACCTTATGCATTTTTTTTAGATTTCGCATATTTCAATATATGAAATCTAAAAAAAATGCATAATGTATTTATACAATTTTGTATAATTATGTTTTAGACGTGACGTGCGTGAATACTAAATTTGCATTAATTTAAGAGCTAAAAAATTAGACAATAGCGTTTTATATTATAGATTATTTTGTATAATACGGAAGAGTAAACTTGCATAAAGTTTTGCATAAATGAACATCATAATGGCATGCCTGCGTAGTAATTTTTACTAAAGAACCTACCTCAACGCGTTTTCATTTGGTTTTGAAAAGCATATTTGTATGTACGCAAAATTACTACGACACTTAGAAATACGCGTTCAAGGTTTTATGGGTTGGGTGTCTGTTCGTCAATATTTATGCATTTAATGTTTAATCAACTGAATTCTTTTAATAATTATCCGGAATATTGGCCATGTCATTTGAATGTATGTATATGTTTTTTAATAATTTATTTGGAAGACTACAAAGGCCAAAAATCATCATCAATCTCTTGTCTTTCTACCAATTTATTTGGGATCGGCGCAGCATGTCTCCTTCTTCTATACTTCTCTATTAGTTATCATCGTCTCTTTCTAGCCAAATGATCTTTCACACAGACTACAAATGCACAAAATCAAAGGCTTAGCTTCCGTTACACAGCTTAATTTAGCAAGAACTCCCAACGCCTTTACGAGGTAGGTACCGATAAGGGCATCGATAATAAATATTTCAAAAGTCACTTTTATCGATACCTTATCGAATCAATCACTAAGTCAGCGTCTCGGCGATAGCGTAACTGCATGTTTCAAAAAGAATTGCGTGCACGCTTTTTGGGTTTCCCAAGGTTTAAAAATACACGACGGATCTTTTTTTTGTTTGATTTTTATTAGTTTATAGAGGGTTTGATTAGTCTAACAATGTCACCCTTATAGGGATATTCTATGGCGCTTAATAGCTAGGTGTACAATTATGTATAGTTATTTGGCTGTCCCGGACAACGACGCAGCCATGATACTATTACACATGCCAATATTAATAAAATAATTTTTACTTTTTGGATTTTCCGAAGGGGCTTAAAAATACGCGACGCATCTTTGATTTTTTAATATGGTGTAAAGGTGGCTGTATTACATTGTAATAAATACGTTAAGCTTATAAGTCAAGCCTAAGAATGTTTTGAGACAACTTGCTGCAAAGTTGTTTACGTAAGTAATTAAGTATAAATAACACCGCTTTGTTCAGCACCCCTCAAACTTATTATTAAACTGGTTTAATATTATTTTATTAACAGCGTAACTCTTCACAAAAATGTAAAACTCAAGCAAGTTTTTTTTTAACGGTTTTGTTTTTAACCGACTTCTAAAAAGGAGGAGGCTCTCAATTAGGATGTTTGTATTTTTTTTAATGTATTTTCGCGCATAACTGTCGCTTGCCAACCGATTTGAAAAATTATTTTGTTGGAAAGGGTATACTTCCCAAATGGTCCCCTAGAAATTTCATCAAAAACGGTTCAGTAGTTTGGTTTTTAAACCAAAATTACTGGTAAAAATTACAACTTAAAAGTGAAAAATAAAAACTTTTTTGCAAAAAAAAAACAACCGACTTCCAAAAACGACACTACAAAGTGAAAAATAACTTTAATTTCGGAAGTCGGTGGCTAACAACGAAAATGCGAACCCAACGACACCGACTTCCGAAATTAAAGTTATTTTTCACTTTGTAGTGTCGTTTTTGGAAGTCGGTTGTTTTTTTTTTGCAAAAAGTTTTTTGTTTAAATATTCTGTACAAATATTTTGCTCCGGACAATTAAGTATTTTTAATAATTGGAAATTGTTTAATTATGCCGTAATTATACATTACTGAAAATATTCAAACTTAAAAAAAAGTAATTATTTTTGTGTCTATTGAAGGGTTTCGTTTGTTCCCTACATAAGGACAGTCAACGCGATAAGTGTTAAGCAAAAGCGGGCATTTTTTTTTAAGTAAATCTTTATGTTCCTTTTAAAAATTACTGTAATTCTGTTCTGTTGTTGTGCCAGACATCATCATGCACCTAAGTTTATCTTTAGAACACTTATTTACGGCTTCCTTTCTAAATAGCATGACATACCTAACTATGATTATCGGATAATAAATAAATTAGTCTCACGTCAGATTTGGACTTGACTTTTTTCTACTCCAAGATCGCTAATATGCAACATTAGAATATTACCTCATAATTTGTCAATTAATTGATCCAAATGACGTCAAATAAACCAAGTAGTTGTTTAAAAATTGCAAAAAAATATTTGCTTGGAGAAAACAGGTAATGTTAGGGGTAAGTCATTCAAAATAATGTCAAAGCTAGCAGGTCAAGATGCTGTCGGTCGCAGATCTACAAAAAGCCTATGACGTGACACACTAGGTAACCTTCGTTCACGCTTATAGCGTGCCTGTTCATTGTTTTCTATAGATCTACGACATTAAGTACGGCTACTCAGTTCTTGTAGCAATTTATTTTTTCTTTTATTCGTTTGACATTAAGATTAGCATTGTTAAAGTATAGTATTTATAGAGTTTAACACAAAATATTAAAATGTGGGGAAAATAACCTTCAAAAAATGATTTATATTTAAAAAATAAAAAGTAATTTCGAAGTTACTCTATGGAGATTTCGAAAAAGCTCTTCGGATAGGCAATATTAGCTTTGTTCAGGTGGGTTTTCTCAACTTTCCCGAAGATTTACCAGCCCCTTTCGCGGCCTTTCGATTTTCAATCAGTCAGAAAAGGAACTGCATAAGATGCATTAAAGTTTAACAAAGAACAAGTAAACTAGAATAGTCAGTCTAAGGGTTTTCCCAAAGATATCATAGGTACTTAGGAAAATCCATGACACTGTCAATTTAAAAATAAACTATTAACACTGGCTGTTATTAGTCCATTTACAATAGCATTAGAAAGAAGTTAAAAAAGGTTATTTTTAATGCACACTTTGTAACACAAATACATAAACATTGTTACATTATGATAGACGCCGAATTTATTATGATCTATTTTTACAGCAGCTGTCACACTTAATTGTAACCATTTTAACTATTTATCTTATGAAATTATGTGGCTTTCATTTATTTATATTATATAACTCCAATTTTAAATTACAGTGTCAATGCTAAAAACCTAAAAGAAGCAGGGATGAACAATACTTGGAGCGTTATTCGTTTCACTATAATTCTACCGAATTTTATTTTAATTATGGTGGATGCGCGGCAGTAGCCCGCGAAATCAGACGAATTCGGAGCAATTCTAATTTAAAGGGATGTATTGATGATTTTTAAGGTTAAAATTGTATTATTGCCTACATATTTCTTATTGTTGCGCATCATATTATTTTTATTAAGATACAACCTTACACTGACCTGCAAATTGCAAAAAACGCAAGAAAATTAGAATTTAAGCATCTCCCTTAAAATTGTTTTATCATAACTTTGAAATAAAATGTTTTGCATTCCTGCTTCTACGAGCCTCTTTTTTCTAATGCTATTATAAATGGAGTATAGGTGATGGGAGCTTAGTTCATTACGACGACTTAATTTTTTCTAAACTTATATTACAGTTTATTTTTTTTAAGAATTTTCATTGTGAATAACCTCACCCTAATTGAGTAACATATATTCAATCACAATACGAAGGATTTTGAAAGAAATCCCTAATGCATTGCTTCATAGTTTTGAAAGATTTGTCTGCCCAACAACGTAAATAACGCAATGTATGTTATTGAATTGTCAAAATGAAAGGCATTTATTGACTGTCACGCTGGTCTAGTAGTCGCAAGCGCTACTGCTCAGGCACACTATTGTTGTCTGAAACATTATTTTTTATTTTATTAATTTTGTGTTTCACGAACTCCGTGCCTTCCCGGCTGTCATTCGTGGATCTTTGACAGTCGTTACGGGTAGTCAGAAGCCCGAAAGTTTGACAACCAGTCTTACCAAGGGGTATCGTATTACCCAGTAACTGGGTTGTGGAGGTCAGATAGGCAGTCGCTCCATGTAAAATACTGGTATTCAGCTGCATCCGGTTAGACTGGAAGCCGACCCCAACATAGTTGGGAAAAGGCTAGGCAGATGATGTGTTTCACGAACTGTGTCCAAATAAAACTTTTTCTTTCTTTCTTTCTTTGCTCAGCAAAGTGTTATTAGGTTTTCTATCTGATATTTCTCATTAGCAGCCCGGAGTCTGGATAAGTGCCCAGTTAATGGCAATAGGCTCGCTCCCTATTACATAGAATTTAAACATAACTGGCGGAATGTGGATGTATTAAAGGTACACTTTTGCCCAACCCTTCGGGGACATAAGACATGATGTTATGTAATTTAAGTTTCGCCATAAGTGCACATGTTCACACCGAAACCGACAGGTGGCGCTCTCGTCCATCTCCGTCTTCTCATTAACCTGTGACTGTTATAGAGATATTTCTTCCCTTTAACAGCTGTTGACAACGTTATTATTAACTCGCCGCCCGTAATTATCAATTTGAATTATTACCGGATTCGATAGAACAACTCTACGATAAAAAAGTTACGATAAAATTATAGTTGTAGAAATAATCTAGGACCCTACAGGAGTAGGGTCCTAGATTATTTCTACAACTATAATTTTTAATGTAAACTTTTTTCGATAGCGTTGCCACGAATGGCGCATCACTAGTTTCATTTCAACAATTGAAAGCATCGAACTATCACGTTCTCAAACGATGAACTTTTATTTGCACTATTATGGTTTCCTCGTGTACCCTCGTATTACAATGCAAACTCTAAGTTCAAAACGCAGTAAGCGAACTCACGTTATTATAATGTCATAACATTAAACATGCAAATCGAGTAAAATAAGATTCTAATCGATCCAGTGCTACTCGATACCTGAATATAAAAACGTCAATGTTCTGTTTACTAATTGGCCGACACTAAATCGTCCTTAAAGTGCTCATTACACACGCACTGCGTATAATTGCAGCGAACTTTAACGTTTAATTAGTCGACGAAGTAATAAAACGTCGGAGCTTTGTACTTCCCCTGTTAATTCAAACAAGTTCAATAGTCAAGCTCATGAGACTATCTATAAATGTAATAAAAAACCCATAACTGCTATTTCCACGAGCGCCTATTCGCAATTCGCATCACTATAACAAACGCCATCGCGCGTTCTGTCTGTGTGCGTCAGTCACGAGCCTGTATTTTTCTTGTCTTAGACGCACACATTCACACCTCGAGAGCATCTGTATAGTCTCTAGACTGTAGTTACCTACATAATTCTGCATGCAGTAACGCTATGTACTGTTGAGCGACGGTTTAAAAAACGTGTCGTTGCTGATGTTGAGCTAAATCATTAAATAGGGTCACGAGCTTATCTTTTTTTTTATCGTATAACTGTTATTTGAATTTTAGCGATATCGCTACGATTTCGCCGTTTTAATTCCTATTTTTAGTACCTATTATTTTATCAAAAATTTGTATGTAGCTAATTCGATTTAGGTTAATTCGATAAACTGGATAAATTATACACGTGATATTTTTGTCAGTTATCGTAAGCTGATTAATTAAACAATTTAATAGAAGAATAAGAGAGATTAGTTAAATAAAATACCGAGTGGCTTTGCAATGTTAAGTAAGACTAACAATGTGGGAGAGACAGAGACTGCTGAACTTAGCCCCGCCACAGTGATAAAGCTAACGACCCTTAGATTATATTGAATAATTAATTGGATTAAGAATTTTATATTAGAGTAGACACCAACTCCATCATGTCTGCCTCTCAAAATGGATGTAAGAACGGGCCCCGCGGTACTAAGGAGCTACTCCCCATTGATATGCTCATTAGCCAACAGGTTCGTAAAGAGAAAGCTTCACGTGTGAAAAGGACTTCAAAAATTAGGTACTAAAAAAATCTCGAATGCTCTACCGCAGTCTCTTCAAGACGGCTCATTTTATTTGTGTTAGATATTAAAAAATAGCCATCATTGACAGGTATGGTCAGTATATCAGGCTCATCTAAAACATAGATTATCTACTCCCAGTAACTAAGTTTAGTTCCTTTTATTGCACAGAGCATAACTGGCGCGACGACCTCGCAAGCGAAATTTTTTGCCGTTCTCATACATTTTGGGAATCCCACCTCAGAGCTGCTGTTGATCTGTAATTTAGAAATAATAACACAGCACTTACTACTAAAGAAGCAGTAAGCATCGTTTTTAAAACCATAAAATCAGACATTTGATTTGAAGAACGAATACTTAAACGGTAAATTTTAACAAACTTGAGAAAGGGACTGTTTTTTCGAACTTGCCACGTGGTATCTGCAAAAAAATAAATGAACGACAAGTACTTATATATTTCCACAGTACTTACTAGCCTTGAAAGTTTTAGAACATACGCTGCAGCAGAAGCCATTCCTACTTCCGCATGTCTTAATTCATTATAGATATTACATATATAACATACACGGGGGGCCCGTGGCTAAATAATAACAGCCGCACAGGTTGATCGGTCAGGTTAAGCTACGCTTGCCGCGGTTGGTCTGTGGATGGGTGACCATCTTTACATACCGAGACCCCTCCGTGCCTCGGAAAGCACGTTAAGCCGTTGGTCCCGGCTGTCATTCGTGGATCTTTGACAGTCGTTACGGGTAGTCAGAAGCCCGAAAGTCTGACAACCAGTCCATTGGTGTAATTGCCGTATGGCGTTCCAGTGTGAGAATAAATAAATAATAATAATAATAAGACTTATCAAATCTGTTTTTCAACCAGATTTCAAATGTACCGGATTAAAACCGCTTACGTATAGTCTACGTCTTGGCTGGCTAGACAGGTTTTACGCGCCAGAATATAAACAAAAAACCAGCCGAAATCTTCGTAGTTTATATATTTAGACGTGTTTGCTAGGTTTTAGCTTCGCACGACCGATGTAGGTGCATTCATTGATTGGGACTTTGCATGAGTTTGTTTTTGCCGTTACTCGCTATATGCCAAAGTAGGTTCAAGTGGTAATTTTTTTTGTCACACGTTGAACCAAAGAACTGGGTTGCGGAGGTCAGGTAAGCAGTCGCTCGATGTAAAATTAATATTCAGCTGCTTTCCGGAAGGCCAGCTCGATGATGATGACGTTGAACCAGATAAATAATTTATCTTGATCTTATCATGGATTGCAGTTGATTTTTTAATAACATGAATATTTGTCAACAGCTGCACGGCATATAAAATGATACCTCTGTTACATATTCATTCCATTGGCCACTCTGGGCAAGTGCCCAGGGCCCACAACAGCTAACAGGGCTAACTTATCCCCGGCGGGGTACTAAAATTTTCGAGCACGCTGCGCTCGGTCTTGCAACCTACATTCTCTTAATTCTCTAGCTTTTCTGCATTTAACGTCAATTACCTCTTTTTCTGTATGAAAAGTCAAAGACAAATTAACTTGTCAGAGACGGGCTGCTGAAAAATTTGGCGCCATTATCCTTAAGAGCCCAGGGCCTTCCAATAGTTTAAACACGGCCCTGTATACACGTATTCTAGAGAAAAAAAAAACATCAGTCACTTGTAGAGGTAAATGTTTTTTGTTCAACTTAGAACATGATGATTCACGCACACTAATTTAGCGAATGACTTTATATCTGTGTGCCACCCAGGCATGGATATCAACATTTAACATTTTTATTATCTACTAATCTGTCTGGAACTTGAAATCAACTTTTGAGAATGTAGTCATCTCATGCACTTTCACGGCTTGGGTCTTAATAGTAATTTATTAGATTACATCTTTCGATTAATTACATCTTAAACTTTTTTTTAAGTGTCTTGATTTAGTTTTTTTTTATGAATACTACTGCTCACGACTTCGCATCACATTGTCTGCCTGCTATACATGTAACACGTGAACAAAGTGTTTTATCAATTATCAGACCCTAAGAAAGTGCTACGAAACTGTGTAAAAGTGCAAATTGACACTGTTCTTAGTTATAACAGTCATAATCTATCTAGTAAAATATTAAGTTACAGTTAAATTGTTTATAGTCTGTTAGGCTAGATTGTAATCAATTACTAAGAACTTTAGTTCTTGTTAAAAATGAAAAAAAAAAATCGTCTGCCTGCGCTATTTCTTCGTTTTCACTTACCTTAATTTAAGCGTAATGTTACGTAGCCTTCCGCAAGATGAAATGCATTTTTTTTTTTTATCCGACTGGTTCTTAGTTTTAGAAACGTTCGTAGAAACGTTCAAACAAACAAACAAACTCTTCAGCTTTATTATTAGTACCAGCTTATAGATATAGCCCAGCTTATGTAAGCCTGGTGTACAGGCGTAAGATAGCCAGCCTTTCGGTATTCTACAGGATGCATTCTGGAGAGTGTGCGCGGGAATTACATGACTTAATTCCGCCATCACCGTTCTATCATCGGACAACCCGTCGTACAGCGAGTGTCCATCCTTTCGTTGTTGACACCGCCGCAATCCGGACGAAGCGTTTTGCCTCGTCGTTTATACCGCGTACATCGAAGGACTGGAACAATTTGCCTGCAGCGGTCTTCCCGTCCGATTATAATATGGGTGTTTTCAAGGCTAGAGTGAATAGGCTCATAATAAATTAGTGCGCTTACCATCAACGATTGCATCTCTGCTTTCCATCAGGCGGGATCACAGTCAAGCACTAGTTTATACCATAAAAAAAAAAAAAAATATATAGATACCTATACAACAGATCCCGGATTCTATTATCAAATACGGTTTTCCCATGAGAAAATGTCAGTTGTACCTTTAGCAAATTCTCGGAGGACAACCTACCTATAACCATAGATTTAGTACTTATACATACCTATATATACTACGCTATGCCTATAACGGACTGACCTGTAATTTTTATTCTTTTTGGTTACATATTTATTGTTCTTATATGTAATAGCCATCGGTCATTATGATGAGTATACCACGGTTCCGGAGGAAATCGAAGAAGCCAATTAACGTTTTTACAATACATAGGTAATCACTGCTTGTTGCTTTAGATTCCAATTTAAACACTACTTTAGTTTAAGACTTGAAAGATCTAAGTTATTCCTTTGAGCATCTTTCTTCTCAACCAGGAAGTGATTTTTCCCACGCTTCAGCTTCAGATTTGCATCGGCTTATCTCAACGTTTTTAATTAGCGTATGTGAAAGAATATCGTATAGACGTAATCATACAGTATAGTAGCATAATCAGCCTTTAACGGTCCCACTGTTGGGACACAGGCCTCCTCTCTGTAAGATGAATCCACCACGCGGGCCCAATGCGGGTTGGTGGATGTCACGTGTGTTCGAATTTTTGGTTCTAGGACGTGCCGGTTTCCTCACGATGTTTTTCTGCACCATTTCAAGAGTAGTGGTGATGAAATTTACACAAAGTAAAGTGCCTGCTTGGATTCGAACTTACGACCTACAACTCATAACCACATCGTACGTCTCGACACATAATTATGTCCGATCTGCTGTCGATAATTCTACGAATACGGAATAGACTTCCTTCCCTTATTTATTTCTGTCTCCCCAAATATATATCATCGGATATTCAGAACGATATCATGTGATTCATCAAACTGTAACCGTATCAATATGGGGGGACATAAATCGGACATTGCGCAGTGTCACGCCCAAGCCTGTGACATGGTTTCCTACAATAATACTGGATTTATTGCAACGAAATCGGATAGGCGGCGTTCCGTGCAAAAATCTTGCGTAGGCGCAACATATGCTCCGCCCACGCTATTTGTGTACCCCATCACTGAACTCGTACGCATAGTAATATCTTATTTTAATGTCGCTCCTATGCCACGACTTAATTTACGTGCATCGGTAAAAAGTACTGCAGCCCTTATTATTATTATTTTATTAAGGCCCTTGGGAAGAAATACGTTAATCTGATTACGAATTAACTAGCGTTATCAGTCTTTCGGGTGAGATAGTGATCAAACACAAGCAATGATATATGCTACATATCAAATGTGGAGAAAAAAAGGTAACCTGCAAACTCATTGCCTCGTGTCGTTTTTTATAACGAAACTCATCACCTTTTTTTTAATGCAAAATAAAGTAAGTAAGAACATCGTGAGGAAACCAAAAATTCGAAGACATGTGGCACTTTTACCAACTCACACTGGGCCCGCGTGGTAGATTACGCGCGTTCCCACTCACAGAGAGGAGGCCTGTGTCTGACTGCTGAGTGGGAACATTAGGCTGATAATGCAATCAATTGAGCAAATCCTACGGATGTTTAGATGTTTGTTACTCAACCACGCAAAAACGGCTGCATGAATTTGGAGAAAATTTGGCACAAAGATAGTTTATAAGCTGGGTTAACAAATAGGATACTTTTTATCCCGGTAGTGCGTTTCCGTCGGATAAATTCCGATATCCACGCGGGCAAAGCCGCAGGTAGAAGCTTGTGTCATTATAAATGCGAAAGTTTGTCACGGAGTGAAAGTTTGTAGATGTTCCTACCGTTTAAAAACCCAAAAGTCTCACAAAACAATTTTGGTTTTATCATATTTCACAATCTACAGCTCTTCGAACTATCTTTTAAAATTGAGATGATCATGGTTCAAAACAACAGTTACTACCGAGAGCTAAAGCACAGTTAAATCCAAATAACATAAACACAAATTAAATGCCTGGTTCCAGTTTTATGACATATACCTATCTGGTTTCAGTGTCAGCTGAGTTTTGTCTGTCGGTCAGTCAATCATTCACTCAACAGACTAATTTAAATATTGGAAGATTTGGATTTAAAAAGCACTTAAAGTGATCAATTTCCACGTCAAAACTGCATTGATCTGTTTATTTATTACTAGCAGCGCCCCGCGGTTTCACCCGCATAAGTTTCGATCTCGTGGGAATATGGGGTATAAAAGTATCCTATGTGTTAATCCTGGTTATAAACTATCTGTGAGCCTTTCATTCAAACCCGTTCAGTAGATTTTGCGTGAAAGAGTAACAAACATCCATCCATCCATCCATCCATACAAACTTTCACGTTTATAATATTAGTAGGATTATAGTACGATTATTAGGTACATTTTATGGTAAATGTTTACTATTTACCATAAAATGTACCTAATTATCGTACAGACGCCAGCACATCAAGCTACTACAATCTGTCAAATTTATTTAATAGATTTTCAACTATATCGCTAAAGTATTAAGGTTCAAGGTTGATTGGGAAAATTTGACAGTTTCGGGTAGCTTGACCTGCTGGCGTCTGTACTATAATTCCACAAACAATGAAGTCTAGAACTATATCTTCAAATTACCATTTTGTAATACCATTTTCAGCCTCTAATTAGCATAATTAGCCTATAACGTTCCCACTGCTGGGACACAGGCCTCCTCCCTGTTAGAGGGAATGGGCCGCAATCCACCACGCGGGCCCAGCGGTTGGGTAAATGTCATGTGTCTTCGAAATTTTGGTCCTGAGACGTTTTCTTGCTAAGTTTTCCTTTACCGTTCAGCCTCTACATACCTACTTTATATAAAAGGTAAATAACTACTAATTTCTTTATTTTTGTAGTTTATTAATAATTGTCTTTTGCTGACCTTTCGTCCGACCGTTGAGCACTTGCTTGAAAAAGCTTAGCACTTAGCAAAGCATTTGTAATCATTTCAAAATATTTAAAATTCTTATTATTATAAGCTCCATGAAATGGAACGTCACGCCAGCCATTTTGAAATTGAAAGGTCCTAAAATATAATTAAATATCATTATGTATATATCATAAAAAAAGTTATGTTGCATCAATTTGGAACATTTAAAAAAAGTAGAATGACCTTAATATTATCACATAGCCCTAAATTTTTCGGCCAATCTATATTTAAATTGTTTATCAACGAACATAATAATATGTACCTACCTACATTAAATAACATTATGTCAATTGAATATTTTGTTGCTACGCACGTTCTACGAAAGTGCTACGAGAAAGTATGCACGACCAATATGCTACGACATTTAAAATTAGAACATATTAATGTCATATCAACCAATTGGTACACCGTCCCACGCGTAGATAGTCGTACAATTTTGTTTTTTTAAATAGTGTTGTGTTTAAACGTTTTGCGATTTTAGTACAAATCTGCAAAGCGTGTAAAGAATTATGAGACATCCTTGCCTTGACTAATGGGATGTCGCGAGAAGTGTAAGTAAACTTTACTCTTGACAGGCGTTGGTGTTTTAGGGATGTTTCGTAGGAAAATAAGTTTTTCAGTGATGACGTCAATAAAGTTTTTATATTGGACATCATTACTACAATAAATCAACCTTTACTTTATACTTAAATAAAAAATTTTATTTATTATTATTAACCTAATGTGAACGTCACATTTATATCATACATTTTTTTTCAGTGTTCCAACATTTAAACGTTTTTATTTATTGATCTTTTAAATTAATTGATCCACATTTTTTTTATATTGTGACAGAACGGATTAAACAACAACAACAATCCCTCCTCTTTCCTACCAGAAAAAATTGGCTACGCCCACATAATATGGCCTGTACTTCATAATCATTTCACATACAAAATAAAATGTAAATAAGGTACGCGTATCGTGCAAGTTCGCCTCGCTCTACTGATGACCAGACCTCCCCTAGAACGCTGCGCGATCTTTAAAGGATAGTGAAAATAATCACCAAGCTGGGAAAACAGATAGACGATCTCTATACTTTGAGTAAAGGCGCATGCACACCTGGTCGTTGGCCCGCATTCGGTTACCCGGAAGAATTTACCCGAATTCGGGCATCCGAAATGTTATTTACACTGGCAGTTTTGATGCATTCTGGTGTCCTTGGAATTAGACAATGAGTTGGACTAACTTGCCCAAAGACGGGTGATCATCACGGAAGATATCATTCATTTACACTTGGTTATTAGCCTTAATTCAAAATGGCATCCAAATTCGGGTGATCGACAAGTGTAATTGTGCCAGAAGATAGTAAGTTTTCAATTTCACGAATGTACTAAAAGAATGTAGGTACAGACAAAAAATAATTTAAATACTGCAGATATAAAACTGGTATTTTTAATTATAAGCTCGGTTTTAAAACAGAAAACATTCTTAGACATTTTTGTAGACTTCACCTATAAGCAAATAAGTAAATGAAAAGAGCACCCTTGAATAAAAGAACAGCTGTTTTTTCCAACACAGTATGTATATCAGTTCTTTTTCTCTTCTTGCAACTGTCCGTCTACAAACTCTGCAGGCCTATTTTTAGTCGTCCCAGACGGCGACTCACACTTGCCCATTTTTTATTAGATACGCGTATAAAATGAGCAACCTTCAGAAAATGCAAATATACCGCCAACTGCATGTCAGTTGTTGTCCGAGTAGTCTTGGAGTGATTAGAACCAAGGCCATATAGCTTCAAATTTTAACAAACTACTGTTGGTTTTTTTTTATGGAATATAATTATGCATATATTTGAATATTAGGTACCTATATTATGGGTATTCTGAGATATAGTTACGGCGTCAGTCTGGCGATAAGGATGCAGATGTAGTTTGATGTCCACCTGTTGATACAGTACCTACCTAAGTATTACCTACTTGGGCCTGCTTGACCACTCTTAATTAAATGGGTTAACAGGAAGTTTTATCGAACACAGAAATGCTTAAATCTGATTAGCTTGAAAGAAAATTATGGATATTTTACTCCCTACACAATTAAAACTCTATTTTTAAATTGTCCATACTTAATATTATAAAAGTAACTCTATGCTTCTGTCTGTCTGTTACCTCTTCCAGCCTAAACTACTAAACAAATCGTTAAGAAAATAAACGGGTAACCTGGGACCTGGGGAAGGACATGGGCTACTTTTCATCCTAGATCGCAGACGAAGTCGCGGGAAACAGATAAGCATTAAACATAATAACGTTAATACACCTATGCCTGTCTAACTGTCAAAGGCAAATGAAAACCGTAGCGTCCATGGCATGTCTGTCCCGCCAAAGTGGATCATTACTCACTTAGGTACCTATCAAGTCCGCATCTACTTTGGTCCAATTTCGTAGCCACTCTAAGGCCCTTATCACACATTCTGGCTGCCTTCTTGCCTAATATATGGCTAACTTGGGTGAAACCAGCCGATACGTGTGAAAGCTTCATGTCCAAAAACTACCCGTGCCGGCCCAGGGCGAGTTACCAGGCAACTGAACTGAGCGTGTAAAAAGGCGGATAAGATTGTGCTTACTTCTGCCTGTCCACGAAGGTTCACTGCGTCATAGACTGTTCAGCCACGTAAAATACTGTTCAACTCTGTTGATGGAGCGGCAGCGTCGTGCTGGCATCGCTGCATCGTGACGCCTGCTGTCCTTACCTCAAGAGAAAAAACGGAACCCTTATAAGATCACTTCATTGTCAAGAGCCTTTTTCTCAGGAACGCGAAATCCTGTAGGGTACTTGCCGTTTACCTAGAATCATGAAATTTGGCAAGAAGCAATTTCATGTAGCACAAGTAAAGGAAAAAATCCGAAAACCGTAAATTTGTAGTTACATACCTACTTTGTACGGAACCCTCGGTGCGTGAGTCCGACTCGCACATGACCGGTTTTTTATGTTAGCAGACGCAGGCTTACACCAAGCGCATAATTACGAATACGCGTCTGTGAAACTACGCCTCTGTGGACAGTGAGCCTTATGTGACAGACGCTGTCGGTGACGGACGTATATAAACTACGCAAATCATTATTGGCCTGTAAATGTCCTTTGTTGAACATGTGACTTCCTACGACGGATGCAATGAATGACCGAAGACGATTTTCCATAATCGCGTGGCAGTTGAGCAATGGTGGTAACGGCCCCGACTAACGAGTCGTAGGTCGTGGGTTGAAACCCAGGCAGACGTTTTACTATGTGTAAATAATCACCACTGCTCTCTCAACGGTGAAGGAAAACATCGTGATGAAACCGGCATGTCCTAGAACCAAAAATTCAAAGACATGTGGCATCTACCAACCCGCACTGGGCCCGCGCACATTACAGTCTACTCCCTTTTGAACAGAGGCCTGTGTCTCAGCAGTGCAGTCAGAGGACGACTGAGGCTCTTTACGTTATGAATAACATTCCGTATTGAGGGACTGTCCCCACAAGTTTAAGCACGTGGAACAACTATGACTGTAATCATAATCATTTATTGGTCAGAATATGCTAATATTAACATTAAAAATGTGGTCTTAAAGTTATAACTGTCTAGATATTCTTTGACATAGGTATGAACGCTTCCATCGTTACTCAACTCTCAATTCTATATTGCATTCCATAATGTTGGTAAAACAGTCGGTAGGCTTAACATTATTGAAACAATTATACTACGCACATCACACTGTTTAAATTCGAGAGTAGGTGTGTACAGTAATCTGCATTGAATTGTTTCGAATTCATCACCATTGACCTTTTGATCTTTCTTCGTTTATTTCTTTTGCATACATCTCTACTAGTCATCATCTTGACAGTCGTATTCACCCCCTTTCTAGCCATGTCATCTTTAAAAAAGTCCATTCATCGTTTCTTTGGTCTTCCCCTGCTCTTGTATTAAATAACTCTTTCTAAATTTGTATCTATATACTAATAATAAAGCTGAATAGTTGGTTTGTGTTGTTGGTTGTTTGAACGCTCTAATATCTGGAACTTCCAGCTCGACTGATAGCACAATTCTTCAGGAAGGCTATAGGTTAATTGACATCACGCTAGGTATGACCCTTAAGAGCCGAGCAAAAAGAAAAAAAAATCAGAAAGAACGCTAAGCGAAAACGAAATAATAGGACGATGCAAACTCAAACTCAAATCATTTATTTCAATTAAACCATTTCAGACACTTTTGTATTGTCAAAATTAAATAGTCGGTCAGTTAGTCGGAAAGTTGAAGCTAGTTGCCACGGTGTATGTAGATGCAACGGGGTGGGTCCCGGGAACAAGAAATTTCACGCAGACGAAGTCGCAGGTAGAAGTAAGTCTTTTCATAAAGCAAAAGACTTGAATGATGAGAAAATGTTTGAATTAAAGTTGACATTTATTTTCCCTGTAATTTAATTAGTAATAATAAATGTGAGAGTTACGCTAATCCCAATTAATTAGGTGACCCTGTCTACCTCTAAGTGAAATCTTTAATTATTTAATAAACTGGACCTTTCACTAATAAGTTAGTTTTAATTAAATGTATATCCACAGACTGACATTCGTGAAAGTTAACCTGAATTCATGTGTTAAGAGTTTTCAGTCCGTTGACATTTAAGATTAGGTACTGATTATTGAATTTGAATATGTAGCGGAATTTCATTTCTAAAACTTTTATTTACATATTACTGTAAACTTAAAGAAAGAGGAATAATTACTAGAAATCTGGGCGTAAAGTCATAGCTTCACAAAAACGTTAAGCAGCAGTCACTTTAATGTCATCACCGGCCTAGCTTTTTCCCAACTTAGTTGGGGACTTGGGGTCTTCCAGTATTTTACATAACTGACTATCACAACCCAGTTAACTGGGCAACATGATACCCCTTGGTAATACTTAAGTCACCTCAATATGTAAGGCCAATTACTGTAATTAAAAACGTTCAAAATTTAGTCGCAATCTCATCTCAGCGACAATCACTGTCAAAAACTTGTCAAAAATGGAGACTATGAACATTCTTAAAATTTCGAGAATGGCCTCTCAGATCAATTTTGAAGACTTAATATTACATTACAAAATTGAGTCGATATTCACCACACTTCCTTGTTTGACTCGTGCCACCCAAATATACCTACCTACTTAGTTCTTTAACGTACCATACATTTATCGACGGGGAAAATAGGTCCAAAATATGGAACCCAGATTATAAAACCACATTTAAATTGAAAAGCCCTCAAATAACAAGCTTACCGCAAAATGCTGTAGGTTGCGAATTTTACAGTAGGTTCGGGTGATTAGATTATTAAGCATAATTATAAGGAAATTGCAGTTAAAAATAGAACTTTACGCAAATGTAATTTGGGTGTATTACGGAAAACGCAGTTGGCAAAATATAACCAGAATCGATGGTATGAATTTGATAAGAGCTAGCCGGAGTTAGGTATAGATTTAGGCGCGACCGGATGCCAATGCGTTGTCGGGCGTCGGGCGCAGTCGTCGAGCCGAAGATATCGCGTCCGTCGGCGACGCGCGCGCGACCTGCACCGGGCATATTATGCGTTATTTCGTGCGACCTTGATCCCCACGCCGCGCGGCTCGATCCGCGCGTGTTATGTAAGGCCAGAGCCACACACTGCAGTTTCAGGACAACGCGTGACGTCACCCTATTGATCGGAGAACAGAACAAAAATAGAAAATGTTTAATGGAATTATTATGATTAATGAACATCTGTGTGCGTGCGCACGCGTTTCCCGTTTAATTGTTTTGTTATAGAATTTTATAATATTTTTTATTTTGCGTTGGTAATTGATGAGGCTTGAGATCTATTCTATTCTATTTTTCTCTATGGCAATGGTGCCGATGTCGACAATTCTACCAATGTCAGATGTGATATGAGAAAACGTGCGGTGAAAAAAAAAAAAAAAAAAAACTTATAAGTAGTTCATTAAGTGAGATCAAAGGGCAGTGAAAGGAGAAAGAAATTATCAAATTGATAAGCACGTTTACAAGGTTAGTTATGCATTCGTTATTATAAGGTAGGTATACTTAGAGACAAAAATGTAGGCTGATCATAAAAAATTGTAACAAAATGTATATAGCTCTGAATTATGGACTCTGGATTTGACATTGTGTAAGTAAATAAGTACCTATTATTAAATGTCAAATGTAAGGAGAAAATCAGGTTATCATGTTTAACCGGTTGGATGCTGTAATTACAGAAACAATTAAAAAGCTATTGTGTCTCGCGTGGATCCACGTTCGAAGGGTTAAAAAACGAACTCAAAACCATAAAAATGCTAACACTAATATTGATAGACCACCACTCGCACTACCAACTTTAGTCTATTGGTCATACCTATATCTGTGCACGTGACAGCATACCTAGGTACAACTGGTATGCCTAGGCTATAGGAAACTGCACACGCAAAATGTATGAAGTGACATACAAGTGTGAAAGACGCCTAATGTACCATTAAATTAACATAGGACGCTCATGCGAACTGCATCGTTAAGCCAAGGGTGCACTGATTACTACAACAAAAACTTTATCTTTATTTGAGTATTTACTTTATATACAGACGCACATAGATAATCTCACGCCTGATTCCTATTGGGGTAAGCAGAAACTACATAAAGCCACCTGCTACGCGGATCCTTACGTACTCCTTATGCTTCGTTTAAGTTCATACTTCGGCGGGATTATTGCATAACACACTTGCTAGCAATGGCTTTCATGTTGACAGTTCAATAACATTCATTGCGTTATTTACGGTGTTGAGCAGACAATTTTTTCGAACATATGAAGCAATGGATTAGCAATATCCTTCAAAATGATTTAGATTGTGATTGATAGTGTGTTATAAAGGGTATATTTTCAATCATCATGTGGTTACTTCACAAATAGGCTAGATGCCTAAAAAAATCTAATTAGTTCGTCAGTTAGATTAGGTACCTATCAAAAAATATGGGACCCGTATTTTTTCTTTTGTCAATTATATAAAACATGATGAAGATATTGCGCGTTAAAGTTCCACGTGACGTCACGCCTTGCTGCACTCTTTAGCAAGGCGTGACGTCACAACCCCCTACTCCCAAATTTTGACGCGCTTTATCTTTGTCATTTTTTGTTTGATTGACAAAAGAAAAAATACGTATCCATTATTTTTTGATAATCTAACTGACGGACTAAATATAATAATCAGTTTTTTACCCAGGCAACGACCCTATTAGCTCCTGCAATCCCGTCGAGCCTAACCAGCCATGTCTGATTGCCCGGAATTCATGGTTTCGCATTTAGAGTTCGATTAGACACGAGCTATTTAGGATAGCGCTTTTAAAGAAAGAAATAAAATACATTTATTTGCGGCAAACATGACGCATATAAAAGAACATAAACACACACAAAAAAAAACCGAATTCCTTGAAAGAGTTCCTTGGTGGTTCCGTGATAAAGGCTTTTGTGGAATAGAAGAATAGAAAGACGAAGTTCTAGCATTCATACGTTAATAACTATACTGACTGCGATCACCAGTGTATTTGAAAAGCATGCCGACAGTCTGATGCACACGACGACATACTGCTACAAGGCATAAGCTGACTTCTCATTGTACAAAAAGCCTATACAAGACGAGGTCAACTAAAACTGGAAATTATAGCTTGATATGTCGTCATTTGTACCTGCCAATACTTCAAATATTAATATTTTATCTTGAGTTTCACTGTTCGTAGTACCTAGGTAACAAAATATAATGCAGTAACCAATTAGTTAACTGTAACGAAAAAATATGGTGCTATTTTTTCCGCTTTGCATATACACTATAGACCATTGTAGTCTGAATAAATGAAGATTATTATTATTATACAAATACCTTTTGGCAGACTATCCTCAAAACAACAAAATTATATGACTAACAAATGCATGTATCCAATCAAACCCATTATTGCATACTCAATCATCAGCTGCCTAGCCTTTTCCCAACTATGTTGGGGTCGGCTTCCAGTCTAACCACATGCAGCTTAATACCAGTATTTTACATGGAGCGACTGCCTATCTGACCTCCCGACCTAGTTACTGGGTAATACGATACCCCTTGGTAAGACTGGTTGTCAGACTTTTGGGCTTCTGACTACCCGTAACGACAGTCAAAGATCCAAGAATGACAACCGGGACCAACGGCTTAACGTGCTTAGGCACGGAGATTGATGGATTGCATACTCTATCATCACTCAAAAATAATAAACGACCTCAGCTACTCGTGAGTTAATTAAACCTACATACACATAAAAGATACACAATGTAGCGTTCGTCCGTGTGTCCACTCCTTTAAACATGTTAGCTAGACTATTGTGCTGCGAAGGTCGACCATAGCTATACCTAACTAGGCTTACAAATGTGCGCTAGCATTTGAGCTAAGCGCTTTTATCTTACTTCCTATTCGATTATATTGATGATTTGTTTTATCCTCCATTTTTTTTAAATTGACATGTTGTGAATCGTCGTATTTTTTTTTTAATTGATGTCTTTTTTATTTTATTTTTGCACTACTAAGTAAATATGAATGGCCTAAATTGAAAACTGAAGGTCATAACCAAATGTTGCAATAATCAATAATCACCACACCTTGACCGTTAGGGATTTGGTGAAATCCCTGAAATCGCCAATTAAGACAGAAATTCAAATAAAACTGGGTTAGTGTTTCTACAAAACTGTCTTCAAACTTAAACCAGCCGTGCAAAGTTATCAATTGGGATATTCGACTTCTTTCATGGTTTCGTGGCATGACATCCCTGAAGATTTAATGAAATCCCTGGTCATTTCCCTGACATATAAATACAAACCGATTCCTCTCCGCTGTCCCAAATAAAGGAATAACTACTGTCAAAGTACACAGCACAAAACAAACAAATAGATAGGTAACTAGTTATCCTGAAAGAGTAAGTTATTGCGAAGAATTCCTGCTTAGCAGTTAGCAGTAACAATAAATAATTATTTGTTCAAATGTATGTTCATTGCTCGATGTCTAGGTAAATGCTAAGCTGTAAGGGACGTGCCTTTAAGAAACAGGTGTATTGCCACAGGTTAGGATAAGAAAAAAGGTTCTATTTTAATAAAGTTTTGTAGTTCTTAAAGCAGTTTTTACTCCATAAAAAAGGATCAGGCTTTTTGATAGGTCAGGTCCTTCAAGGACATAACACGCAGAGTCCATTTTGAGCTCTTATTTTGATTCTTATGACTATGAAGTAATCAGAATGATTTTGAAACTCTTCTTATGTAAGTGACTACCAATATACCATAAACATTCAAGGTCTCAAAGATCTCCTCTTTGGACAAAAAGAAGTTTCTACATAGGTAAAGAAACCGGAACAAATATTCCTAGATTTTTCCTTTGAATAATTTATGAATAAAACGCATGAATTCGCGCCATTACTCGATTGTGTCTAAAGAGATAACATCAAAATACCTGCGTAGCGTGTTAACGGCAATCTATTGCATTTTTATCAAGTGCATTTTAGGAAGGTCAAAAGATTGTTCAGCCTGTTATATCAGGGAAATGTTGCGCTGTTAATATGAAAGATTACGTTCCATGAAAAACTGGTTGCGAAGAGATTAGAAGTAGGTACCTACCTACTGAAAGGCTTCAGTTAAATACCATCACGGAAATAATTAACAGGAAATAAAACTCTTACAGCAGGTAACCTACACTTTAGCCGTTCCTGAAAATGACAGCAAATTGTTCAAGATACCATCGACAGCAAGCTCGCAGCTCATTATATTCTGCAGCCATTTGCAAAGTCTAGAACAATGATATGACGTTTTTCTGAGAACCGATGGATGCGATGAGAAAAGGTCCCAAAGGCCTTTAGAAAAAAAAGATCAAAACACAAAGCGTACGGTCAAAAATTTAAAATAGAATGTTCCGCGTCCGCGGCCTTTACAACGAGCGTGTGATGAAGTGAGGAGTGGGGGAGACAGACGGACCGATGACATCACACCGAGTTGCAGTGCGGTGCGACCGCCAACTCTTGCGCAATCGTGCGCCCTTGATCTTGACTGCGTCGCGGCCGCACGCGTGTGCGCACAACACCTACGTTTAAATACTAGGTACACTCGCAGCTATATTTATCTTCGCGCATGTAGGCGCGAAGCGGTAATCACAGAATAAAAAATAATACACAAGTGGCGTTTTGTACTTATTAGCAAATCTGAGTGTTCCGGTGGCTGCGTTGGGTAGGTAAATGTTGTAATTAGTAGCGGATGCGCATGAAGTTTGATTTTAAGTTCATCTGCAGCAGTGCATTATGTTTTACAGTTCACTTAAACTTTTATTCTCCAATTAACAGAACACACAATTATTTAACAGGACATCAAATCACATGGCACATGGCAACTGAAATTCTGGTCCAAATGAAATAAATATGCGAACACTATGAGGACTTATCAACGACGGTTAAACATTTTTAGCATACCTATCGAGGCTGCGTTGAGCAAAATTAATTTATATTATTCCATGATGTTTTCGAGGTCGCAGACTAAAACCGTTTATACTACATATAAATTAGTATTATGCCTAGACACAATACCTTTTGTATTTATGTGACGCTGCCGGTTCGTGGATGATTTAACATCTGTCATCAGTGTTGAGGTTACGCACTGTATCAGTTAATAAGCGGTAAATGTATAATGAGTCGTGAATGGTGTTGAAAATAGGCCTTAAAATTGATAGCGCATAAGTCTGTGGAAGACGTAAATACACGTGTAACGATAACTGTGAGTACCTACTACCTACATAAGTGTATAGGGCTAGAACTGCCTACGCGACAGGCGGATTTAGATCCGGTTTCCGTATAAGCCCTCGGACTCCTAAATCGAGCCACCCTGTGTTTTTGGTAAGCATAGAATCCTATAACTTTTTAAATGGTCGGGAATTCTAATTTGGAAGAATGACGACAAAAACATGATGGCCAGTATGACAGCTTCAAAACTGCATAAAAAGTTTTAGGCCTTTATACCTGTCGTGGAATTGCACGGTTGCTCGATTTAGG
This sequence comes from Apamea anceps, assembly GCA_951799955.1. NCBI lineage: Eukaryota > Metazoa > Arthropoda > Insecta > Lepidoptera > Noctuidae > Apamea > Apamea anceps. The sequence goes on along the minus strand of OX637504.1, from coordinate 15,244,649 downwards.
AGCACGGCTCCCTAGTTACGTAGCAATCAATCTCAATCTGGATAATTTTGAAGGATATTGCTAATCCATTGCTTCATATGTTTGAATAATTTGTCTGCACAACAACCTAAATAACACAATGAATGTTGTTGAACCTTCAAAATGAAAGCCATTGCTACTGATGGTGTTACGCAATAACCCCGTGGGAGTGCATTCCAGAAACAAAATCATAACTGACAGTCCAAATAGGGTTGGGAAACGACTCGCCTACGAAAATATAAACAAGAGAATTACACGTCACTATTTGCATACTACATCCACATGGCAATAGAACTCCTTATCTTAATTTAGAGATTATTGGCAGCACTTCTAAACCAATAAACACTTGAGCACATGTTTTGTGCATTAACAAATACGAACCCGTAAAAACCCGAGTTACCGCAATGATTTTTACATGTTACTTATATAGGTACCTACAGATTTTGTGTATGTATATATATGAAAGATTGTTTTGTAAGTACTTAGACTGTTATCTCCAGCTGGACATTTCGCCTAGATAGACCCATTCTGAATCACGTGATGTTTTTTTTTAAATATAATTATTATTTATCTGTGCTGCAGCGGATACAAGGTGGACCGTGAGATTATTTATTTTTTTTGGTTGTCATTCTGAATTTGAATGGACTGGGTATAAGTACCTAGCCGATATTTTCTTAGTAGTGATTTTTGCTATACTTAGGTAGGTCATTTTCAGCAGTGGACGTCGACTGGTGTATGACGGGGGTGGTCTAATGAAAGTTAAATATTTTAATGTAAATATAATCCAGACACAGGGCGTGTTACTGGTCAGTTTGTTGCATCACTTCTTGTGTCCAACTTTAGTATTTAGTGTTGAAGGATGGGCGTTCAGGGGGTTGCCTTGTGACCTTCAAAACGTGCTAGTCCTTTATCTAGTAATATTATAACTATGTACCTATTGTTGTATAAACAGTTTATACTTCGAGCAGAAATAGTTAGCGGGAATTTTGGAATTGGCGTATAATTTCGAAAATGCATTATTATTTATTTCAGAAAACTGAAATGCTTATGAGAAACTAATGTTAGTACTAATGACATCATCGTTCATCATCATTCTCCTGACCCTCCCAATTTATTAAGGGTCGGCGCAACATGACTTTTTTCATACTCCTTCAGTCGTCGTCATGACGGTAGTCACCCCCTTTCTAAGCATACCATCATTCATACAGTCCAATGACATGACTTATGAAAAGAATTGATGGTGATGATTATTGATTATGAAATTTGGAACCATAAACAGGTTCTAGGAGTTTTGTGTTCATGACAACAAGATTTAAGAAATGTTTTTTTTTAAATGTTTTTTTTTTGTTGTAAATTATACCGGTAGAAGAATTGTTCCATAATAATTTATTTTTTTTACATTTTCAAGCATTCATATCTTGTCTAATAGATATGTATAGGTTGTTTTTTTAACCCTAGCTTTTTCAAAGTAGCCCTACTATTCAATGAATGTGTAATTTAAATGATCCCATTTACATGTTACAGCGGCGGGAGCTAGCTCAGACATGGGAAGTGAGCACTATTGCCTAAGGTGGAACAATCATCAGAGCAACCTGCTGGGAGTATTCAGCCAGTTGCTGCACGACGAGAGCCTGGTCGACGTCACGCTAGCCTGCTCCGAAGGTGCATCCATTAGGGCTCACAAGGTAAACTTCGACACTCAATTCTATTAATTTAATTTAACTTAAAATAGTTATTTTACATACTTAAAACTACATTGGCATTTAAGAAACGTCAGAAGCTAGGTGCCCGGTTCCAATTGGTCGTCTCCTATGGTGAAGAAACGACAAGACAACTTGCTCTATTAAAAATAATTTGCTTTTACAATGTTTTCAAATTACAGCGTATCATATCAGTCAGTGTAACATCAGTAGCAATCACTTTCATTTTGACAGTTCAACAAAGTTCATTGCGTTATTTACGTTGTTGAGCAGACAAATTTTTCAAACTTATGAAGCATTAGATTAGCAGTATCCTTCAAAATGATTCAGATGGAGATTGATAGCGTGTTACACAATTTAATATTTAATAAACTATTTACTTTTAAAAACTGATGCGATACGATATGTTGCGGAGGGATGAAGGACATGTTATGAAGAAAGCCTTGAGTTTGAATGTGAATGGATGACTATAAGGGAAGACGATGGAAGGATTGTGTGAAAGATGATACATACGGCTAGAAGGAGGTTCAATACTGTAACGGCTCATAGAGAGTTCTGTCGTAGAAGAAGTCTTGCTAATCTTGCCCAAATATGAGCTGAACTGTCACTAATTACGAATGACTTTTTCTATTGTTACCGAACTTAATAAGCTTGGCCTAACAGACGAGGGGTTAAACATTTGTAGAAGGGTAGGAGGAAAAACGCGGCGTTCTATGTCAAAGATGGCCAGACGAGCTTGAGTCCTGCTGAAGGCTCGCATTAACAACAAACAGTAGTGTGTGGGAAAGGCAGCATGAAGCCTTTGTCCTGCGTGGTATAAACAAATACAAACACAGTCGCGCACGCAAACATGTTGATGGCAAATGGATACCAGAAAAACAAGTAACTGGATTAGACTTTTATAGTCTGATACCTGCAGATTTGAAAACACTTGTCACTTTCGATTTTCGTCTAAAGTTCTTACAGTTGGCACTTGGCATTGAGCGATAGTATGATTCCGTATAAGTTTAATGACTTCAGTTTAGCACGGCACGTGTAGAAACTTCTCGTTACGCCTCATTTCATTACTTTGTGTATACCTATTGTTAATCTGCTCGCTCTTAGGACCCATTTACATGTTACGACTATTGCTTGCATCACGCATAGATACATACTTTGCTATGAAGTATTCTTGTCAACCGATTGTTCTTTTTCTCCGTTTGCGGAAGTGCGGCGAAAAGACGGTGTGTGTAAAAGCACCGTTACATATAAGCAATGTGAAGGCAATATAGACAAAGCTAATTTAAATTTGTGAGTTCATGCTGATAGAGTAGGTAAACAAAATTTTGTAGGCCGGTGTCTACAACTTACTATGATCTAGGTGATCGTGGGTACTACAGTAGATATTTATATGTTTTAATAAAGGAATTGAAGTACAGGATTTTCATGAGATGATTTAAAGAAGAAGGAAAGGACCAGTTACCTGGAGTCACCTTAATTATTATCTTTTTAACTAACACAACAATCGGTGGCATGATAACGACAATGTCTAACCAACACTGCAAGTGTTATCTCTGGAAAATCAGCTTTATTTCCGGAAAACCACGATTTCGAATAACAGAAAGGAGAGGAGGGGAGGGGAGGGGAGGGGAGTGGAGACCCTTATCAGCAATAGTGAATCCATCGGAGCTGGGGTGTGTACGCCACATTCTCATCTCAGCTTTGATCGCACTATACAAATCGAATCATTTCTTCTCCTCTTCGCTTAAGCCATAAGTCCGAACTCAGAACCTATCCATTCACTAAGCTAAGCGAAAATGAGATGAGATAATAACGAAATTCTATTGATTCTACTTCTTGTTCTTCCGAGTTTATCTTGGACAGTACTGACATCGGTAAAGGTAAAACATCGTGAGGAAACTTGCACTTACAGATAATATACATAAGTCTGAAATCGCCAACCCGTCTTGTGCAAGTGTGGTGGTCAATGCTCGTGCCTTCCCTGTTTGAGAAGAGATCTCTGCCCTGCAGTGAGACAGTAATAATAATAATAATAGTAATAGGCTGGTATTATTATGCAAATCATCTCCTCTCGTCTCCACATGAAGTCTATCCACTAATCTAGTAGCAGATAGGTAAATGGTGAAGTCCTATTGATTGTATGTTACGTCACATGGTCTTCTCTGTGCTCATGTGCCGGCCGATTCTGCAAAAATCTCACCGTGGAAACGTAAGGTGAAATGGGCTCGACGTGGGCTGTCATTCCACCAGGTGGACTATTCTGTATAAATTTTACCGTAAAAAAATCGGTTAGTGAGCGTTCATGCCACCAGAAGGCCAATTCTCGTAATTGAAAACGTTCAAAATCTAGTCGCAGTCTCATCTCGGCGACAAACAAATGTCAAAAACTTGTCAAAATGTAGGGAAATCATACGTATTTTTGACAGATTGAGACTGAGATCAGACTGCGAACGCTCTTAAAATTACGAGAATTGCCCCTCTGATGCTAGCGATTGACACTATTTACCGTTTTCACGGTGAGATTTTTGCAGAATACGAGCACCGCTCGTAGCACCGCTGGGCTTTGGTGGATACCGGATCTAACTGTTAGGTAACTCGCTTTAAAGTTAGCCGACTTATGTTAGCATGCACGTCTCGACAACACGACATTGTCAATGCAAGAATATAATTGCATTAACAATGCGATTAAATTATTATAAATTGCATCATAATTTTGTATCATCACGCATTCTGCGATCACCGAATATATTACTTAGTAGTACCTAGCTACCATCTTTTGTTTCATATTAGGTAGGTCATTTTTTAACGGGTCTTGGATTGTTACCGGTACTGTAGTTGGAAAATCGTGCGAGTGCGGTGCTTCTGATCTGACCATGTCACACATGAACATTCGCATGTGTTTTGCGTATGGGGTGCATTTTGCGAAAGGTACATTCTGCGACTGAAGGATGCTGGAGTGTCCTAAGCGCCCGTTCACCTGACTTATTAATAGTCTACCCTCAGAAATAAACAAATGTATTACACATAAACCCCTTTATTCACAGACGTTGCTTAAAGTTAAATAGTGATTAGCGACTGTTTAACCATACATTTTTGACGTCTAAACGTCACTTAACTTTAATCATCGTTATATAAACCCTATTAATATTAAATGTAAAATTAAGCAATATAATAATAATACTTAAGTATTATGTAGGAATGATTGTAACTATTTATGTAAAGACCTGTGCTAAAAACTTGTGCTATCTTGAGTCTATTTCAATATCGAACTATACAATGAAGGTCTTTAATGCTTCATTGTATAGTTCGATATTAAGATAGCCTCATGATAGCACAAGTTTAAACCTTAGTGGTTTTTGGTTGCTATTTAATATGAATAATCCTGTATTCTTTTGTATAAATGATAAATAAATTAAAAAAAAAATCCTGCACCTTGGATGATCTAAAGAATGTCACTGATGCCGCAATTTATTTTATTTAATTTAATATGTAGAGTCAGTGACACACTATACAGACTAAGACAATTCAGCACAGTTATGACAACATACAGTACATAAATATGAAGTCCAATTATTACTGTACACAGCGTTTAATGTTTAACATGCTTCATTAGTGACTACTTCACTATTGTAATTACAATATAAAGATTTTCTAAATTCGTTAAAACTGTTCAAAAACAAGTCTACCTTAGGGCATATTGCATTATATTGACTGCACATATTGGATAACGGATTGTTTTCAGAAACATTATTGTTACTAACGGGAATACTGAATAATCATCATGACCATCTACTGGAGTCTAAACAATATACAAAAAAAATAACGCGGTAGAGTACCGATAGTACTCTTCCGCGTTATTTTTTTTTTTTTTCTCGAAAAGAAGAATTTGATTTAAGAGCGTTAACGCCAAATCCGCGGCACCAAGTTTAGGTAATTGCAGTGCTCTTTGCACTCATACAGATGCGCGCGTGTCTGTGTGCGTACAGTTAGTGCGCTCTCTGTCCTTATAGTCAAACTAACCCATGTTGATCCGTTGAGTTATGTTTAATGATACTTATTTAAAATAAATAAATAATTTTTTTTATTTAAGTATAAAGTAAAGTAAAAATATGATTTACTAATTTATTTAATCGTCAGTTGATTTTTATTTACTATTCTTATTTTTATTACAACCTAGTGAAACAAAGAGGCAATTTTGGATCCTTTATAAAGTATAGTAGGTACTAATCACGGGAGAAAATTTAGAAATGTAGTAGGTACAAATGTAAAATCCTACAACGATTAATATTATAAATACGAAAGTTTGAGAGTTTCTAAGGGTGGGTATTCGGATGGATATTTGTTACTCTTTCACAAAAATTACCTACTGAACGAATTTTGGCAAAAATTTGACCCTTTGATAAAAAAGTAAATAAAAAATCATAATGATATAAACAAAGGCTATAATCATGATAAAAAAGCACTTCCTCTCTCCTTAAACATCATCATTATTATATTATTATTTTCTTTGCTCTTGTTTCATGTTTATTATTATACGTATATATTTATTTAGGTAAGTAATAAAAAAATACTTTATGTATTATATTAATAGTATAATGTAAATGGTACACCACAGACTACCTACTATATTTGTCTCTCCTTAATTTTTAATCCATCCAAAGGTTGTCTTTAAAAGATCGCTCTTAGCGATAAGACCGCCCATTGTGTCACCCTTTATAAAATTTTATATATTTATTTTCTGTAATTTGTATGGTGTACAATAAAGAGTATTCTATTCTATTCTATTCTAATTTTAAAAGACATTTTGAAGTTGTACGAAGTCGCGATCATACTCTAGTAAATTATAAAGTACCTACTAGCTTTTGCCCGCAGCTTCACCCGCGTGGAAGTTGTAAATTATCCCACGGGAACGTACTACACCGGGATGAAAAGTATCCTATGTCCTGATCCAGGTTATGTCAGGTCATATGTCATGGTATACCCATGTATCAAATTTCATCCAAAGCCGTTCAGCAGTTTTAACGTGAAAGCGTTAAAAACAAACAAACTGACTTTCGCATTTTTTCGCCCCGCGGTTTCACATGCATATGTGTCGATCCCGTGGGAATATCGAAATAAAAATTGTCCTACGTCCTTTCCCGGGACTCAAGCCATCTCTATACCAAATTTCATCTATATCGGTTCAGCGGTTTAAGCGTGAAGAGGTAACAGATAGACACACTTTTGCATTTATAATATTAGTATGGATTATTTACGATTCTAGTTTATTTAAAACTGTTTTGAAAAAAAAAACAACCGACTTCCAAAAACGACACTACACAGTGAAAAATAACTTAATTTCGAAAGTCGGTGTCGTTGGGTTCGCATTTTCGTTGTTTGCCACCGACTTCCGAAATTAAAGTTATTTTTCACTTTGTAGTGTCGTTTTTGGAAGTCGGTTGTTTTTTTTTTTTCAAAAAAGTTTTTATTTTTCACTTTAAAGTTGTAATTTTTACCAGTAATTTTGGTTTAAAAACCAAACTACTGAACCGTTTTTGATGAAATTTCTATGGGAATTTGGGAAGTATACCCTTTCCAACAAAAAAATCGGTTGGCAAGCGACGGAGATATGCGCGAACATACATAAAAAAAATTACAAACATCCGAATTGAGAACCTCCTTCTTTTTTAGAAGTCGGTTAAAAAATAAAACATTTCAATATCAAAGTATTATTTATTCAGTAAGTTATGTATTACTCAGTAATTTAAGTTAAGTATTATTTATATAAAATATGTATCGCCAAGATCGTTAGGTCGCACTATAAACTCACTCGACGCCAAGGGTCAGGAGAGGTCACGCGTGGAGAACCGAGCGATACGTCCACCCTCTGAAAGGCCTCGCGGCCGACTGATTCGTAACGATTTACGCCCATAGTTTTATAGTAGTTTTAAAAAACTTGTAATAAATTTAATTTAATTAAATAAGCTGAATACTGTTTCGTATTTTGTAAAGAAGATATTCTTCTATTATAATACACCTTTATTTTGTAAAATTAAGTAAGATTTATTGGAGTAAATATTGATTTTAGCAACCGCTTTTTCTTGTTATTTTCACTTTGTTTATTGTTTGATTTATCTATGTTAGGAGCTGAAAATCAAAAAAGTGTCTCATAGCTTTTTGCTCAAGGATATGAACAATTAAATAAATTTGTTTGTTTGTAAATTTTATGACTGGTTTCTGATATTTCAAGCTTCGAAATTACCACTGTAAAGGGAATTTAGAAAACACTGCTCGTTTATCTGGTTAGAATTCACGAATACTCTATTAATGTAAAAATGTTCTCACCTAACTTTTTAGAATGAAATATTTCCTACAATAATTAGTAATTCACATTTTCGTTACATACGTTTTATGAGGAGATAAAATGGTTTGAAAAGTACGCTTTTTTGGCCAAACAGCCAAAATCGGCGTTAACGCTCTTAAGTTTGTTACAACATTTGGTCTATAAGTATAAAATCACACACAAGTGTGATGTATAATTGTATACCGTACTAAACACCTCTGCCTAACACTTCGAGTACCTAACACATAAGATAACCTAACCTAACACTTCGAGTAACACAAGATAACCTAACCTAACACTTCGAGTAACGCAAGTTACTCGAATTGTTAGGCAGAGGTGTTTAGTACGGTACGCCTACATATTTTCCGATTTTTTAATCTTACAAAAGGTCTTTTAGAAGGTGGCGAGTCTAAGTGTCCCCAACCAGGCACAAATCCAGAATCCGCTCTGCTGCTGAGTACCTAATTCTTAATAGGAAAATTTACCTACATACTTTAAAACACTTCCCGACCAGGGTAGGTATTCAACCCAGGACCTCACGCTCAGCAGACGCGCTGAGGGATATAAAGGGATTTCTAAAGATCAGTAGTCCCCCAAACCAAAGTTATAATTTATCGTAAAACTTGAAACCGAGGTTACCGAACGTTAAGTTAAACACCAGTGAAAGAGTCGACTGCGATGGAAATTATGCAGCCAATCCCGTTTAGATTTAGTAGCCATTAATCGGGAATACGAGGAAATACTTTCATCTTTAACACGATCAGTTTCTGTGAAGCGAGAGATAGGATAAGACGATTTACCGCGTAGGTTTGCCTACCTATTGAATTCTAAGTAGTAATGTAGGTAGATGATGAATTCGAATGAAATGAAGCCTAATGAAGTTACATTAAAAACGAATCAAAGAATCTAAGAAAGATGCGGGAAAACTTTATAGCTATTAGCGGTATAGGTATTTTATCATGTCTTTAGTCTGCTTTGGTAACGGTCGCACTGGTAACCCATTCAAATAATTTGACGGCCGACGCATCCAGCAATTAAAACAAATGATAAAGCAAAACGCTTACCTCGTTTCCAGGTAGTGCTGTCTGCGTGTTCATCGTACTTCCGATCTCTGTTCGTGGACCACCCGTCGCGTCACCCTATCGTGATTCTCAAGGACGTGGGTCTTGAGGAACTACGGACTCTGGTAGACTTCATGTACAAGGGCGAAGTCAACGTCCAGTACTGTCAACTGCCTGCTCTCCTCAAAACTGCTGAGAGCCTTCAGGTAACTATTATATTTTTTAAATATGATTCACGTCTAAAAGTGTTGTATTAACATACTTCGGAATTATAGACATTTATCTTTTTTTATCGATTTTGTTAAAGATTTTTAAAAGGTCACCGCTACCTATCTTCTAGTTATCTTCCTTATGCGCAAGTCACTGTCTTGTTTGTAGCTACCTACACGAATATTTAGTCTAGGCATAAAAATTATAAAACTAGCTTCTATTGAGACTAGTTTTCAGCCTGCCTGCTATCATCGCAAATAAAACATTAAGGTCAAGTCTATTTCAATTACTGAATGAGCACAACTATTTTTTGATACTAGAATACTTATCTATTTATCCTATTTATGTTGTATCTACTATGTAAGCAACTATAAGGTTAGTAATTAACATTGATATAAAATATTTTTATTAGGTTAAAGGACTTGCTGAAATGACTACCCTAAGCGCCGCCGGCATTGAAACAAGAAAAGTTCAAGAACCAATGGAAGAGTGTCAACCACAAGACACGAGGGAAAGTTCAGAACCACACGAGAAGTTGGACGGTAGAGATCACAGAGAGAAAGAGGATCGGCGCGAACTGAAAGACACACGGGAAGTCCGTGAAAGAGAAAACAAAGAGACTCGTGACGTAAGAGAATCTCACGTAAGAGAGAGTCACGCAAGAGATTCTCGAGAGTCGAGAGAACCAAGAGAACACAGAGACAGAGAAATAAGAGAACCTCGGGATTTAAGAGAATCTCGAGACATTAGGGAACCAAGAGACCCTCGAGACTTGAGGGATCCCCGCGAACTGCGGGAACACAGAGAGTCCAGAGAATCTAGGGATATTTCACGAGATTTGATCCCGGTTCGGGACCCTAGGGACTTACGTGAATCTCGGGAAGCTCGTGAACACAGAGAAATGCCCGAAGCGTCGCCCCCGAGGATCTCCCCGTTACTTTCAGTTCGGCGATTTAGGCCAGACATCACGGGCGAGACTCCAATCCTCTCACACCCTCCTATCCCTAAAGACGAGCCTCCTGATGAGCCCATGCGGTCATCGTCACCAGAAGACGATACGGTGTCGATTAGATCAAATGGAGCACAAAATGAAAGTATCGGTACGTAATAATTACGATACTTAAGTTAATAAATCTTTATAGCGAGTTTAGTTTACATTATATTATTTGTAGCCACTCACGACAACGATACCCAATAACTTATTTCTACTATTTAGGTAGGATCTAATCTAGGTAGGGTAGGTATACTTTTCTATGCAAAATTAATTTAAATTTTAGATAAGTGGGCGACTATCGACTATCCAAATCGTCATTATGCTATTATTATGTTATTTCTAGAAAATAAGATACCTAAAGTTGGCAAAAAATAATAGGCTGGTTTTGACATTGACAGTTCTAGTAGTTAATAAAGATCAAATTCGCAAAACACGTATTCGTTTGTATGAAACTGACAGAACGCATTCTCAAATGTCAAAACGGGCCTTTTATTTTTGACAACTTGTAGTAAATAGACAGCAGTTTTTTTTCTTTTGTTACACCAATGCCAATGGCAGTACATACATACAAAGAATTAAAACAGAACAATAACATAGATAATCATAAAACAACATCGTATTTTTTTTTGCTAATTTATGAGAATATAAAATTCAATATAAAACAAAATTCAAATTATGTGGATATTTGCATTTTACTACAGAAAATGATGTAAATGTTATCACGAAAGGTGAATTTATTTGTGTGAATGGTATTTAAAAAATAAATATGAACATAGAGGAGGATTCCGTCAGTTGATTTATTTTTTGGTTAATTTTTGCATGCAGTTTCCAGTTATTAAAAATTTATTTCTTCTTTTCGTATATTATAATTTATTTAGATTAGCATTGAATTATTTTAATACACTGTTTCTAAAAATGATTGGTTTTTTAGTAATGCCGAAAGGTCGAGCAGAAATGATTCCTAGTTAGCTAAACTTTGCCTATTATATTAAAGTTTCAAATGAAGTGAAAACAAACCAAAGTAGAATAATTTTTTCCGATCGACTATTAAATTAGGATTAAGATTCATAGTCGACTAAGTAAATAATTACGTTTAGCGGTGACCAATCACTAGCCGAAGTTACGTGATATTCGCTTCATCACTTTTACGCCAGTAAAACATTGAATGGTAAGACAGAGACAATGCGAATGAAAACCGTCGATGTCATATCCATATCGGCTCGTGATGTGAAGTTTGCGTTTTCGTAGTTCGTTTTCGTTGTTGCGATATGGATATGGATGAAACCATTAGCTCGATGAAGTTTTTGTGAAAACGGTTATGTATATTTAGATATCGATATGGTATGATATTAAACACATATCCGATATAAGTTACGTTTTGATATATCGAACCCATGCCTACTCTAGTTTGTACTTTGTTTTGACTTTCGAATTTGACGTTTGCCGTTCTTGAAGACTTGAATACGTCTGACTGAATACGAAATGAAACAGGATTTTAAGTAATCCAACGAAATTTCATCTAATACAAGTTAAAACAACAAACTTTAACATGATATCCATGATTTCTTTCACTCAAGTCACTCAAAACTATGCAAAATGTAGTGTAACATCAATGTTTAACTTGGGTGCAGTAACTTGAAACAAGGTACCTAAAATTTGTGTATTATTTATAAAGTGGATAAACAAGAAGATATCATATACCAAGTCATTATACCTCTTCATGCAATAGAATAAAATATAATATATTTTTTCTTTATTAAAGTAACCAAGACTCAACAAGATTGTTAGTAAAACTTACGACTATGTTAGTAAGCACAGACACTAAACAAAAACAAGAAAAACAAACGGCAATGACTTGTTTAGTAGAACTTAAAACATTAAAACTTTTATGTATAAAAATTAAAAATATAAATTAATTTCTCAGTACCTATAGTTGTTAATGGGTCCCCTACCAAGTAGTGAGTAGAGTGTCGTCTTACATAGCATACTTAATTCATTTTTAACATCTTCAGTCTAAAAGCTATAAGGTTCATTTCACCTCAGCATTAGGTACTTACCTGAATATTTCTGCCTTACTTTGGTTATTTTTGGAACAGCAATAACACATATTACAATCTGTATTTTCAGGATTAAACATGACGATAAACAGTCACAGCAGTAGCAGTGTACTAGGAGCCCATTACTCTCCAGTGGAGGCGCGGCTAAGTGTGCTGAACACAATATCGCACCCCGGATTGACCCACCCATCGCACGCATCATTGCCTAGTCCGAGGAGCGAACCTATTGCAGGCCCCTCCGGACTCCCTCCTGTTCAGCAAGTACCCCTGGTATGTATCATCAGATATGTATTTTATTTTTTACCTGCCCTACGATTAGATTAACATGTTCGAGACATACTACTGCAAGTGCTAAGACATACTTGACAGAAAAGTCTATGATATAAATAGACTGGAATGTTTAAACTGCTCTCCTGTTAAGTTGCAGTATACATTTTGTATTGCCTGTTCATATTACTGTGTTCAAAAAGAGTACATAGGAAAAAGAACAAATTCTTCAATGCAGTTGGGACCGTACTACAACTGCTGTTGGGAATAATTGAAAGACTAAAAACATTGGCAAAGGTCTATATATTAATTCAATCAAAATGGTCACATTTTCTTAGGACACTTAGACTGATTTTCCCATCGCCAGATAACTTTTATTCGAGGAATGAAATTGCCGTTTGACAGTTTTTGTATGAAATAACTGTCAAAATTTCAAAATTATTGCTTGTATAAAGTTATCAGATGATCAGCCTTTAAAATGTAAATGTAATGTAATTAATTAAAAGCTGTAAAATTAGATACAAAGCAATGTTAATCCTGCAACTACTAATAAAAAAATTAAATAATTCCAGTCTTTGAAGAAAGAAATTGACTGGGACAGGAGCAATGAAGAGAAGGTGGGTGGAGAGTCATCATCAGAGTACCGAATGCAACACGAATCCGTGAGTACTAACTGTTTATATTAAATGTGTCAAGATGTATACTTATGTAGATGGAACACAATCTAAAGCAGGTTCTTAAAAAATGTTTATTTTTTTTGGCAAAGAAGTAAAGAAAATATAATAGATAAAAAAAAAAACTTGTATTTTTTGTCTTTATAATAATAAATTATAAATAAATAATTGTCAGGAGGTTCCTCTCTCTGGAGTCCTGACCGTCGTAGCTTGGACCCTGTTCCCAATACCGGTGGGCTACTATTTATTAATATTTTTAAATTCTAATATTTAAAAATATAATTTATATGTATTTATAGAAATAAAGGAAATAATTATAAATAAATAAATTTCTTTATTTCATATAAGTGACAACATGGTTAGAGATATTACATTTACAACATACTAAGTAGAACCTCAAACATAGGTCCCCTGGCTCCCAAACTAGGTATATACCTGTGACTTGGGAGTCAGTGTTCCCCCATCATAAAATCTATCTAAATATAATCTATGGCTTAGGGCTGATTTTTCCAACGCCAATTTTATCTGAGGAATAATTTAGAATTTTTAACAGTTCTTCCATACAAAATCTGTCAGACTTCAATTTCATTCCATGAATTAAAATTTTTTGTCGATTGAAAAATCAGCCCTTAATATAATCCATAGCTGGACAATAAATATATTTTTACCAAAACTGAGAGATATTTACATCTCTGAAAAGATTCAGCAAGATTCGTTTTACTTGTAGCTAACTAAATAAGACCAAAATAAATGTTAGCTAATTAATCAAGACTTTACATTGTGTTCATATAAACGTTGATGGATGTCACTGTATATTTTTTATTGAGACATTTGCCAATATTTATGTATTTATTTAAAGTATGTAGATAATAATGCATGTGTGTAATAAGTAGCTTGTTATAAATGTCTCTGTATATAATGATAGATCTGTGTTGTATTGCATGTTTCATTTATTTTTCCACAATCATAAAATATTTGATGTTTATACTTATTAAAAGTAAATTCCTTAAAAATTGCTAGTGTCTAGCAAAACAGTTGTTTTTATGTCCCTACTGTATAAAACAGTATTTTAGTTTTCTATAAAAAAAAAACATATTTGCCCAATTAATTAAATGTCTACACTGCCTTGTGCTTGTCAACATTCCAATGAGTTTCTTTAGTTTGTATAAAGACTTATGTATGTTGTGTGGCTGCTCGATTAATACTATGTGTATGTTACGCCTACAAATTTAAGTGGTGGCACAAAATAAAGTAACTAACACGGTCTTGTGAAGATCCCATAACAATTAAGTAATATTTAATTTGGCTGTTGGTGTTTTTGTGTTAATTGATTAGTTAAACGCATGCTTGTTTGATATGCTGCGCTGTTTTGACATCGAGTATTATGCCTTGCTGTCAAGAAGTTGACCTTCATTTTGTTGGCCATCATTTTTATATCCATTCATTTTGTTTGATATATATTTTGGGCAGTTTTTTATTTTAAATTTTGGCCATATTACATGCATACGTTGTTGTACGAATCTGTGATTCAGTACGCGTGCGCGTTGCTAAACAACAAGGCATTACGCGTTGCCGGCTCCCGGGTCACTCCTGCACATTTTTTGGGCAAAAATGAGCGTCAACTTCTTAATTAGATAGTGGAAATTAAAAATATACCGAGACTGCATCTCAATTTAGAAAGTAGTGGTAGAGATATTGCACACAGTTTGGTCCGTGTAAAATGGAACAAGAAAAAAGAAGTTGATGTTCTTTTTTGTGGTTGCAGGAGTACGATGGGTCCGGTAGGGGGCGAATTGATGAAGGGGAGAGGGGGTATCCTTGCATACACTGCGGTGCGGCGTTTCCACATCAGAGCAAATTGACGCGGCACATACTGACGACGCACACGCTCGACACGCTGAAGTACCGCGACGCCTTACTGGGCAGGCCGCTCGGCTTGCCCATGATAGGCCAGTTCAGTGACCCCACGTACATGAGCATGCACGCCGAGGAGTCCCCCATAGAGCTGGACATAGGCGCCGTGGAGCCGGGGAACGTAGTGCTGTGCAAGTTCTGTGGGAAGAGCTTCCCGGACGTGTCGTCGTTAATAACACATTTACCTGTGCACACGGGGGACCGGCCGTTTAAGTGTGAATTCTGTGGCAAGGCGTTTAAGTTAAGGCACCATATGAAGGATCACTGTAGAGTTCACACAGGTAAGCATATTTATCTTATCTTTCCTACTTCTACATTTTCTTATGTAATTATTATATTATATTATTATAAGTTTAAAGAGTTCATTAGTTACTGGGTAAATTTTGATTCCTAGAAATCCTAGTGTTTTCCAAATAAAAATGGCGTTTTTTTTTATTAACTCCAATTTTGACATTTAGGACTGTGAAATTCATTTTCACTAATTCAATCGCCATTCAGCTAGCATTTTTTGTAAAACGTAATAGAATATTGTTTTCGCTTTTGATATGATTAGGCGTAGCATTATTTCCTGTCTTCATAACTAACTGTACCATGCTACCTATTTCAGGAGAACGGCCATTTCGTTGCGGGCTCTGCGGCAAGACGTTCTCGCGCTCGACAATACTGAAGGCGCACGAGAAGACGCACTACCCGAAGTACGCGCGCAAGTTCCTGTCGCCCAGCCCCGTGGACACGGAGGAGGAGAGTCCGCACCAATGAGCCTTGGACCCTCGTAGTGCACAATTAGCCTTCCACGGTATATTCACCAGTAACACAAACTATTATTGGAAATAGTCAATGTGAGCGAGAAGTGATACTTGAATGAACAAATGGAGGACAATATGTTGTAATTAGTTAAGAATGTGATTAAAACGCCGCAACTGTGATCTGAATGATATGAATAATATTTGATATTTCACTAATAGATAATTGACACACTAAAGTTGATACTTCTTAAATTTATTTCGAACATTTTTCGGTTTCGTTCTTTTTGCTTAGTTTCTCTTCTAAGAGTTTTTTGAACGTTAGGTGCTTTCTTTATGCTTAAGTTTATAATAAAAAGTAAACTCATCCTATGATGGGTCATTAGACGGCATAGCCAAAGTTAGCTAGAGAAGTATGATCTTTTTAATAACGTTACTTTCGAAATCGAGATAATAACAAATGCTTTTTAGTTTAATTTGCTTGTACAAAAATGTTTTTTTTAATGATTCGCATTGGTTGCAATTTCGAAAATTATCGAAATTAATCGAGAAATTGTAAAATATCATATTAATTTAGAGCTGGCATAATCCTTAGAGAATTGCGTATTTATTATAGTAGTATCTTGTCAGAGTTGATTTTATAAACAAAATTAAAGATTGATTAAGAGTGCTTTAATTATTATTATTAGAGACCATACGAAAATTGCACTCAACATAGTTGGTATCAATTAAGAAGTTAGGATTTGAGATTTTTACTAATTTTATGTCTTTCGAAGTTAACGACGCACGCTCCCCTGAGGTAATTCAAAAGCAATATTTATGACATATAAATGTAAATAACATATAGTTTGATAATATCGGATTTTTAGGAAATTTATTAGAATGTAAACGCTTCGGTAGTTCTGTATTCGGTATACACGGGGAGGGTTGTGGATGTGATCATGGGAATCAAAGCTTTAAGCGCTGTTTCTGTTCTGTCCGAGTGCCGTGCCTCTTGCTGCGTGCCCCATGCAGATCTATTCACTCGATATGTTTATTTTAAAAGCCGTTACTGTCAAATACAAACTGGTGGAACCACACCATGTAAGAGGCATGGCATATACATATAAGTATATATCAAATTTTCTATCTATTTTCATACTGCAGAACCACATTGATTTATGATTATTTAAAAGTTTCAAACCCTGCGGATATCGACGTTTATTATGAAAGCACCGCACTTTAGATTTTATCGTCTAATCCCTTTTACATTAGTTCAATATAATCAGACAATCACTTGATCATTCGATCCTGACGGATGTGCCCAGAGTTTGAAACTCGTCACAATAATCGCTGTGTTCAGTAAATTCAACAGAGTTAAATACAGGGATATTTTATTGATCGTAAGATTCATTATTTTTCAACACCACCATATTTTTGTTCAAATACGATTTTAGACATAGCCTTTATTTTTCGGGCTCAGAATTTATAGAAAATATTTGTTTTATTATACAAAGTTTCATATTTCAACATCACAACCGAGAAATTTAAAGCTTTGATTTGAAACTGATTGAATGTTGGCTCATATAGTCTGTAAGTTCAATGGAAAATTACTTATACATAATTTTGATCTGCCCACGGTACTCTTTGGCTAGAACATGCTAATATCTTTATAGAAATTTATATCATTATCTTAATGTACCTAAATGGTTTACGTAATGTACTAGTAGATAGACTGAACTGCCTAATCATTTCATAATCTTTTTGGTCATGGGACATATCATTTTTATATAAAAATACTATAAATTTCACGGATAAAATAAGGGTGACTTACACTTATTTTATAAATATATATATTTAAAAGTAGGTTATAAAAAATTCTTGGTAAACGTTTCGTTCTGAATGTAGGCGTTTAAATATCTTTGATTGTAAATTAGAATATTTAGTGATTCATAATTTTGGGTTCACTCAAAAGAAAGTATTATGGTAATATAGAAAAAGATCTGTGATATATGTCTAATACAAGTAAGGGTATTATATCTGGGAATTTATGATGCGATCTCAGAATGTGATTTCAAATATTTAGGATTTTAGGCCAAACCGTTGAGATCTTAAATCTTAATAATATGATGGATTAAACAATTGAAATTTCTTTTTTTTTTAACAATAAAAATTAGCTTCTAAATATTATAGTTGCGACCTGAATTATTTTATTAACGTTAGCAACATTTAAATAGATAAATTCGTTATTTTTTAAATTTAAATGAAAATTGCAAAGAAGCTCATATTGTGGGACGAGAATCATTAAACTTAGGAAACAAAAATTCTGCAACAGATCTCATTGCTATTTATAAGTTGTTTAGGCATCGTGTAGAAATTAAGGCCAGTATGCTATTCGTTTATTTAATTTTGGTATATCTAAAGTACTTATTTTAACTCTATATACATATTTGGATTGCAAACGCCTAACATTCCAAAATTATTCCAGTGTCAACATGGTTACTTTGTAGCAAATGCCACCGATACATTATAGGTAAATATTATATGAACTATTTAATATAAAATATCTAAATTCTGTAGTATGGCTGCCGTGAGTACCGGGGCATTTCAAACTCGTTTATAAACTAAGTTTATTTCGTTTGAATGGAATGTTACGATAATAGTTATTGAATTAATGATGTGGTAGTGTTTTTAGTGGAAGCTCTTCCAGCACGTGGTAATATTACACTTGTTTTCCGAGTTTTATGTGATTGTTTATATAACATGGTTGACGAGAATGTGCGCTTTATATTGATCAAAGTGATTTGAAAAATTGCTAGCAATATAATTTACATTCCATAAACCAGTCAATTGTATGTCGACGTCTACGCGCTGAGGATACCAGTACCAGTAACTGTTTAAATTTACTTGGCAGTTTGATCTTGTTTCTGTTTAAGTGTTTCATTTCCTGCTAGAACTTGGCCAGGTCTTCGTCGTTTTAACCTAATGACCGCTTGATTTTATATCAACTGGCTTACCCACAGCGCCCAGCTCTTAAATCGACATATAAATATGTACGACGAATTAAATAAAAACACAATTACGAACATAGGTCCTCAGTCGTATATATACGACTGAAGCGCTACGGACACGAAAGCATTTGTCCTATTAATCCGACGGGCGGTCAATAGGTTAAATAAATTTAAAAATTCATAAACGATGATGTGAATTGTTTGAATACATATTATTTCGAACACTCCTGTGTAAAGTTTAGCGAATTTACTATGAAAATAACTTGGGAAAGTAAAATTAAATGTTGGTCTATTGTTAAAACTCACACAGTATATAAAATGCATTTTAGATAATAGATTGGTAGATGCGCTACTTTCCGGAGCTAGAAATGAGAAATGAATAAAATTCAATAAAAATGATAAAAAAATGAGACACAAGAATGTTGCTATTTGAAAAGCTGCACTCGTTTTTGTTTTTATCAGAGTCGAACGTTACCAAACTGTATAGCAATATTGAAACCTTGATTAATGTTCCTCTTCTTATTTTAAGAAAGATTAAATATTTACAATTTACAGAAATACTTAATAGCAATAAATAAATGGTTAATAATGATGCGAATTAACAAATTTGTACGAGTTTTTATCGAAATAGTTTTTTATAATAATACAGAATGCAGTTTAAAATACTATTTTGTTTCCTAACTTTCAGAGGTAATATTTATTATTAAAATAATGATATTCAAATAGATTTATATCTATGTATTTACGTGTATATATCTAGGCAATGTGGTAAATGTTGTTAGTAAAATATAAAATAGGTACATGAACAATAGATTTTACTACCCCCAAGTGCAGTTATTCAAATTTTAACATTTGCCAGTTGTTGCCACGTCCCCGCAGAGTTCACACGCCGTTAGCACAAATAAATGATACATATATAATATATATATATTGATAAACTTTATTATATCTATATTTTAAATTTACGTAGGTATCTTTCTAAGTACCTACAGAGCATGATAACTTTTAAGAAAACACTAGCACGAAATATTTCATGTGTTGAAATAGTTACGACGTAGATTCATTTTTATATTATCATAAATTGTGACCACAGTTTTATATTTAGAGTGCCTCTTGCCTATACAAGACTTATATAAAGGCTGCAAATCACGGATTAAACATAGAATATGTAGCAGATAGAGAAAAACTGTAATTTTTATGGTGAAAATTGTAAGTTGCGTTATGATATGTGACTAGCGCACTCTACTGTCTATGATTTGTACGCGTGACAGCCGCGCCCGAGGCGATCGTATCCCAGCTAGCGCATTCCAGTCGAGTGGTGTTAACAACCAGTGCTAGATTATGTTCTTGACCAATATTACTACAGTTGTGTTGTCTAGTGTTAGATAGTATTGTTAAGTTTCGTCCAACATGATCGAGCTAGATGTCGCTGAAGCTCGAACTGGTTCATTGTAATTTAACTTACCATTTTATTTAAGTGGCATACCTAAATATAGAACTTATATTGCAATTTTTCTAAGTTCCTGTAGGTGTATTAATTATTGTATATCGGTACAATTTGTTTTAATAATTATAATGTGTTTATTATAAATTATTTAGAGTTAAACTTTCGTGACTAATATTTGTATTGGCATAATATACGACTAGGTTTTAGTCGCTTCTGTTTCCGTAGTGACTATCAAAATTTTAATCATTGCTGTTTAAATTTTTGGACTTAGGAATGTCTTTAGGTATATAATAAACTTCGTATATTATGCTAGTATAGAATATTTTCAGCACAAGTTCAAATAACGTAGGTCCACTTTATTTATAGAGCTTAATATAGTTGTCGTTTCTTCGTCAGTGAAGTGATAACTGTTTCCCTTAAGCTCTTTTATTTAACATACATTGTTGACATTTTAGATTAGAGAAAATCTGTTTTGCCTTAACATTATTAATAGTTCATAATGTTGTAACAAAGAGCAGTACAGTTTTGTTGAAAAAGTGTTACAGTATATCAGAACGGATCAAGGATCAAATGGTGTAATGTTTTGTCAATTTTGCAACAATCTAAACAGAGACCCATCGCTGTTGATCATTGTAACTTTTGAAACAAATATAAGCATATCATAGCTGTAAAAATACAATTTTGACAAATAAAAGCTCTACAATCATTACAGACCTATTCTTTTATTGAATTCTTGATCCTGCTTCATGGACTTTCACAGGTATAAAAATATGCATAATACACTTTTAGAAATCCATATTTATGATCCACGCATAATATGAATTCTGCTTTCAATTACAGATGTGTCTGGACATGTCATGCGTATCTCCGAGCATCCCGAGTCCCATTCCGGCGCGCTCGCCCACGGCTCTCCCACTGTGGTCCCCCTTGCTGGCGCTGCAAGCGTGCCGCCTGCGCCGCTACCTCAGCGACGACTGCATGATGTACCAGCACCGCCACATGCTTCACTCCGAGAGGCGCCGCTGCGGCGTGTGCCTCGCCTCGTTCCCGTCCGCCTGGCTGCTCGAGCGTCACGCCGCTTTACAGCACGCCTCGCAGACCCCCTGCGACGACAAACCCTTCGTCTGCGAGCAGTGCGGACAAAGCTACAGGTACAGGTCTGCCTACGTCAAACACCGCGAACAAAACCACCGCGCGCGACTCCCCGCCGACAAACTTTTCACATGCGATGTCTGCGGAATGCAGTTCCGCTATCTCAAATCGTTCAAGAAACACCGCCTGAACCACACCCTAGAGCGACTGCATACTAAGAACACAGACACACCCGAAGGCCCAGATCAAGTCTCCAGTACAAACGAGGCTCTGATCGGCCAGTGCGGCGAAATGGACCTGTCCATGAAGAAAAAGAATAGAAATGATGTGACAAAGACGCCCGAAGAGGTAATCCGGGACGCTGAACAAGACAGCACCGTCGACTCGAACGGGGCCACAGATTCCGTGGTAACCGTAGACGACTCAATAGACTGCCGTACTTCGGGCGCTGAGAGCGAAAGCAAAAGGGATGAAGACAGCACGACTTCCGAGAAGAGGCGAGTGCCTGTCTCATTCGCTAGCATCAGCTCGATGGCAGACAGCTCGGAGAACGAGTCGCGTGCAGACAGCACCAAGCACGAGAGCTCAAGCTCGCACTCGGGAATACTAAGCTTCATGCAAAACGACGAAAGACAGAGGGACAGGGAGAGGAGGTTCGCTTGCCCGTTCTGCGGGAAGTGCGTGAGGTCCAAGGAGAACTTGAAGCTGCACGTGCGGAAGCACACGGGCGAACGTCCGTTCGTGTGTCTGTTCTGCGGACGCGCGTTCGGAGGCAAGAGCGACCTGACGCGCCACCTGCGCATCCACACCGGCGAGCGGCCCTACCACTGCGAGGCATGCGGCAAATGCTTCGCCCGCGCCGACTATCTCTCCAAACACCTCACCACGCACGTACACAACACACGCTGATCTACGAACGCGCCGTCCTTTTCTCGATCTTCGCATACCTCCGGCACAATATAACTGAACTCCATACAGTATAATTGCAGAGTAATCGTGCTAGGTTTGCGGGATGTAATGGTCGGGCTGATGTCTCATCCTGACTTCTCAGGACTTGACTTTTAGGCTGGCGCGTTCCGATTTCGTACGAAGTTGCGACTATTTGATATTAATGATCGTTTTAATTTATTATTTGTGTCATGAGGCGCCCCTGTGCATATTCCAGGGGTCGGTCACTATTCTGGGCGGTGAACTACTGTATGGAGTCGGTAGTTACATTGTGCCCCTATAGTTAATGACCGAGTCATATTATAACAGTAAATGGGAATATTTTTTAAAAACGTTTTTAAACTTTACAACATTATTGATATAAGCAGGTTTAATTAGAATTTTACTGGACTATTTTTCGTTTTGGAGTGGTTTATGTATATTTATGACATAATTTTCTATATTGATTCTGGAAACAAATAGTGAATGGAAACTATTTGCGTTTACCGCATAGCAATAATAGTAATTGTAATGGCTTATTATTTTCATGCTGCTACTATATTTTTGTGTTAAACACATGGCTTGGACAAAGTGCTTACTTATATTTTGATTTGCTGTTTCAGGGCAAAATTTATTAATTCAGTTTGTGCACATTTGAATCCATAACGTAAGAGTTTTGCATTAGTAATGCAGCAGTGTTTGCTTGTCTCTCATCGTGCCAGTAATTAGCATCGTTTTGTATAACTCAGTTGTGCAATGCCGCCCATTTGTTTAAAGATGAGGGACTATGTCTGTTACCCGCTTTGCATGAACACGAGCATTTTACTAAAACCTTTATCTTTATCTACCGACGACGGTGCCAGGACAATCGATCATGATGATGATTCACAGGTGACGACAACAAGGCACACCATTTGCGTTTTAATGAAGGCTTAAACATAGTTTCTTTTGCCATATTTTTGTATGCCTACGTATAATAAGATTTTTAAATAACTCATTCCATTAAAGAGGAACTAGAAAATTGGTAGACGTGACGATAGGTTATTAGGAGAATGCAAAAACTGTGATTCGTACGATTAAGACCAGTCAAACAAGTTTTAGAACATCGAAAAATGTTTTATGTAATTTAAAATAACGTTATCTAACAATTAATATACCTATGTATTAATTAACTATAGTTTTAAGAAATCTCTCTGTGCCAAAATATGTACCTCATAAAAATAAACACTGAAGTAGATAAATTAATTGTCAATAATAATTATTTGTACACATTTTGTTTTAGATTTGATGTTACAGTACAGAATACTACTGCGATATATAATCGACTACAAGTTTATAATAGACAAACTGATTATTCCAGTCAGCTACATAATTCTACGAGCCTAAAGGTTAGATTATATTGTCTATGGATTTTATTCCGTTGGAAAATATTCGTCCGCAATGTTTCAGGAAATGCGTCCCGTATGATAATTCGCGCCATTTCGAATTATAAGATTCATATATTTATATCAATGTTTTCTGATTTCTAAGAGACCATTGTTCGCAATAATATAAATCATTATTTATTTTACCGGAAATATTCTGTAAAGTTAGTTCTATTTTAATAATAATAATTAATAAATATAAATCTCCTCAAGACGAATTTTAACTGCCGATCTTGTGATATTCTCTATACAATACAGTATAAGTGCCAGTTTTAACAAATGCTGTACTATTTTATCCATAAACAGGCACCTAAGTATTTAACATTATTTTCTGACAGTCAAATGTCATGACATTTTCTATAGGTAACTTATAATACTATATAATTATATTTATTCTTTCTTATATATTAATATATTCAGAAAATATAAATTTTATAATTTTACTATGTTATCTAAAATATTATTTTAGATATTTCCTCTACTTCAGTGACACACAGTGTCCTCTCAATTCTTAAGAATATCCTCAATTTGTAATTAAAAAACCTCAAATGTTAAATGTACAACTGAGAGCTTTATTCTTTAAAAAAAATGTTAAATCATTCTCATTTATAGTCTGTCCGGAAAGCCTATAATGATACTGTATAAAATACTGTCAATTAAGTCTAGGATAAGTGAAATGCTGTCTATATAACCGTACAGTAATCAGATATTTTTATTGAATAACTTTGCGGCCGAATATTTCCAACAAATATTAGGAGCGAGTGTTTAACTACTCGTGTCCATGGAAAGCCTACATTTTACCACAGCTATTTAAGAAGTCAATGCAACGAAATGGTCAGGTACAGGAAATGTTCATCGAAACATTTTAATATAGCGTAATTGATTTAGTTAGTATTTTAACATAAGCCGGTTTTAACTGAAAATATTAACTTTTTTATACTTTTGTTTGTTCATTGTTAAACATGATACAAGTTAAAATAAAGTGTATTAAAATTATAATAGTGACTTTGCCAGAGGGATATAATAAGTAAGATAGGTAGTCGAAACTTTTAGTATAAACGAGAAGCAATACTCTGAATTTTTATTTTTACTACAGAAATACTCTGATTGCTAGAGGAGCGAATACGGAGACTCGTCACCTAATATATTGACGGATGAACTCGATTTTTTATAATGTGTAGCTACAGTGTATCAAACATTGCCATCCAATAATGTTTCACAGCCAGTTTTCGTATTCTCTCTCGACGAGTTTATACAATTCTATCAAATAAACAATGTAATGCATTCACATTGTGTATAATGTAGATATTTTGCCATTACTTCAAATTTAAAATATAAATATTATTCAAAATTGATGTTGACTGTTTTTATAAGTATATCAGCGGTAGTTACTTGATGTTGTGGTGTAATTTAGTGTCTTATAGGATTATAAGGTCATAAACCACTCAAAGTATTAATGTTAGTGTCTATGTCCGACGTGTGTCAGTGGCCAGTTTTAATATAAATGTCATTTCGGTATTCCAAAAATGTTGCGCTTACTTTGAGTGGTTCATCATTTTGAATTCTCGTAGTGTTAAAATTGGTGTGGTATTCTTTATATCTGTTCTTGTAACATACATTTTAACTCTAATATATATTAGATAATTTAATTTTTAAATCAGATTCTAAAATATAGAGAGCACAGCAAACGTTATGTAAATATGCATGTGCTAACCAGGTCAAATGTGATAAATTAGGATTTAAGTGATCTTTCATTTCGTTGTGAACTAAAGATTGTCAAATGAAAACATTTTTTTTACCATTATAAGTTATCTAGCTCTATCATATCTTCAGTTCTGGTATAAGAAGTGGGCATGTAATATTTTTGAACATTTTCATTATTATACCTATTTTAATCGTCGACTGTGAGAGGTTAACGGGCATTATTTATTGTACTACTTTTTTATAGTCTTCATCTTAAGAGAACTTCCATGAAGGGAGGGTAGGTAGACAAGTAAGATTGCGCCAGTCTGGAATAATGTAAGAACGTGCAGTGTTACACAGTGTTACAGTGACGCACAATTTTGACACTTTTTAAAGCGTTTTATATATTATCTCCGTCCACTAAATATTGTGTGTCTTGTTTCATTTTTTTCACCGACTGATGGCATTGTAGTGTCAAATGATTACTAATTGTTCCATTTAATATGAATTATTTCAACATCTTAATGCAATAGATACACATAGGATTAATAATTATTAAATACGGTTACAACGACTATTTATTACAAGTTTTTACATGTTTACGTACTGCAATAGGGAAATAATATACTGACGATCTTGTGTAGCTGATGTTATCTGGTGGGTTTAGTTAATTATATGATGTGAGGCAAACGGTCACGTCCCTGTCTGTACCAAGCTTTATTTGTGGAAGTCTGTTACAAGGAAGCGTCGATACGAGCCAATGCGGAGGCTGCCACCACACCCAACTGATGACAACTGTAGGATATTGAATGTAGGTAGTAATGTTGAACGGAGAAGGCAAAGAATGTGATATTATAGTACGTGGAGGCAACGGAGGAGAGGCACGGGCCTCTCACAGAACAGCCAACGACGATCGGATGTAGATAGACTGATTTTCGGGTAAAAGTAAAGTAGGCCAGAAGTATCGCAGTCAATAAGTAATATTTATAAATAGGTGTTGATTTAAAAATGTTTTACAAGCCAAAACACAGTCTCAATAGCTTACGACATAAAACAATAAGAGAGTTTATTTAATTTTTAAACATAATTATACAGAATCTTTTATATACCAATCTTAAATTATTTTTCAGATGTATTGATTTTTATACATCTCCATATACAACAATGAATAGTGGTAAGTGTAGACATAGATGGGTCTATTAACCGCGTGGTGCTACAATGTGTAAAGATATGTGATAGAAACTGTTCTTCAGAGACATTTTATTTATTGAAGCTTCCATAGGTAATAATATAGTCACATTACACTATGATATACCCACATCAGCAATAATTTGGTTTAGGTAATTACATAAGGATTTATTTTGTCCAGTATTTTAATGTCATGTGGTTGGTCGAATGTGTCTCTTAGAAACCAAAGTATCCAGTAATGTAAGGACTTGTGTTCGTAAGACTTTGATGGTGTAACCATTCCACAATTTTTAATATTGTATCTTTCACTTGTAATTTATTTCTATGAGATTTAAGTCGACCAAATGCCATCGACGTGGCGGTGCGAGTTTTAAAATCGTAGGTTTTTAATTAATTATTTCTAAAATACGTCCAAGTCTTATTACCATTCATAATAAGGCGAGATCGTTAATGTATTTAAACGTAATGCAGACAATGCTAGTTAGTAAATTTTCATTAGGTTTTGGCTGGTCAGAAGTATTGGCTCTCAAACAATACTGGAATATTATGTGTAAATTGTTTTATGGCCTTATTAAAATAAAGTTATCTCGGAATAAATTGTATGTATGTAAGTAATAACATACATCTTTCTTACCTGTTAAAGTAATGAAAATCGGACAAAGAAGTTATTATATTGGTTTCAGTTTTTTTTTTTGATATATTATTGGTACTTCCAAATATTTGTCGTGTGTATGTGCCAATAGCAGGCACTAGCGATAAATATATTGTATATATATATGTATATCATCGACGAACGGTTTTTGTTGACAAACTTAATTTATATCTTGGGTCAGTTTATCCGATACCTAGTTGATAGTACATACATACTGTTACATAATATATTTTTTTTACTTGTATATTTCAGATAATTATTATTGTTATACAGATCGTTTTATATTTTTATCGTGATTAACTATTACTTGTTTTCAAGATTTTTATTTTGCAATATGACTATTCGTCTATAAAATAGTCCATTTAATTTATAATATCTTGTCCATTGTCCAAACTAACTTAGGCATAGTTCCATATTTTGGATGTGTATTATACCACAGTCTAAATTTAAACGCTATTGTGTATATTATTTCATTTTAATATCGATGTGCAAAATTATAGTAAATGTCTTGGATCTCTAAAAATAAGAAAAAAAAAAAGACAAAAACACTTTACGAAATTTCTAAATGTGCAATAAATATGTGTGTTGTAGTGTTACCATTAGGCGTAAAATTTTTAGCTCTGCAGGTGTTGCTACTAGTAATGTATTGGACGATGCTGTCGTATCGGCCACTTTATGTTGTTTAATATTACAATGATCTCAGAATATTACCTGTAGCCACATCTGCACAGCATATTAAATGAATATTTGGCACTTATAAAAAAGGCACATTTCCCTATCATATTGAAAATGGTTTGAAAACGTGTTGAAAATGGATTTGTTGGTAATTAATTTCATAATGAAATATATTTGTTTCATTGATACATGTTCTTTTATTTTTCCTTAAAATACCTTCTTGCTACCCTTTTTTTTTTTTTGAGGATGGGAAATCATCAAGTGACCCCTCCCGCTCTGGGTGGAGCGGAAGGGAGTCAGACTCTTACTGACTAAAACCCACTCGTGTTCCTTCCTTAGCCCTTTATGTTCCAGGGCAGCGGTAACCCTTTTGGACGATCCCGCTACCTTGGCAGGCTTCTTCTCCTCAGGTTTGATTCCTGCGAATGTCAAATTCCTGAAAGTCGTTTTTTTCAGGTTCTCATACTATCAGGGTTTGTTGAGCTTTGAATTTGTGACGATAAAAAGAAAAAGGAAATACTTATTTTCAGTTTCTATAGATACCTACCGCAATCTTGTGTAGCAATATGGCAGGATTAGCGTTATTGTTATTCTGTAAACAGGTAAACACATTAAGGCACACCTATTTTTGTGTATTGGCCTGTGCTGACAATGCCTACCAATTAGTAGATACCTAGAACTGATAATAAGTTTTTGAAGAAATAAGCAGTGGTCCCGTCATATATTGGTAAAGACTAGAATTTTCAAGAAGCAGAGTCAGATATTAGGTAAGAGGTAACTGATGCTGGGTGCAATTATATTTGTTTATTCTTTTACCAGTAAGACACGTAGACGCAACGATAGGCAACTCGTCTTCCAAAGTATTCTGACCTAATGGTTATTACACTTTTGACCTACTTTAAATGATACGAATTTAGTGTTATTCTAGGTCTCTGATCGAGGGCAAGATCAGTTTTAAAAGTTAAGTGCCTCTACAGTGTGAAGGAATTCGATTTGGAATCGATTTGATTTCAGGGTACCTACCAGACACGCTATTACTATATTGAGCGATCCTGTGAAAAAGGTACTTTTTTCACAGGATTATTCAACCTACCTGACCTAAGCAGGTCTACCAATAGTCTTATACATGTATGTATGCTTCCAAGCATCCTAGGTGTAAGCAAACAACATCAAATAAAATTACGACATATTCGCTAAAAATGTAAACAAATATGAGTTTATGGAAAAATAACTTTAATTACTACACAATAAAGTTCAGTTTACGCTGCAACTTCAAACATTTTTGTAACTTTTTCAATAGTGCTAGTCACTCTGAAATCAACTTGATTGCCATTAAAATAAAGTTGATATTTGTTTAACATGAAATAACGTCAATTTGGAACAAATAAAATTTGAATATAGGTACCATATTGTAATACATATATACCTACCCTCAATCTAGGTACCTACTCATCAGTGGTGGCCTAGTGGTAATGGCTGCGACTTAAAAGTTGGCTGTTCTCTCGAAACACCCTATACCAAACTAAACCTTCTTTACATAGGTCGGGTACGGTGGCATTTGATTAATAAGTACCGACGCCAGCACATCAAGCTACTACAATCTGTCAAATTTCTTCAATAGATTTTCAACTTTATCTCTGAAGTATTAAGGTTCAAGGTTGATTGGGAAAATTTGACAGTTTCGGGTAGCTTGACCTGCTGGCGTCTGTACCTCATCATAATCAGCCTATAATATTCCCACTGCTGGGACACAGGCCTCCTCAAGGTGAGAGAAAGTGGGCCTTAATCCACCACGCGGGCCCAGTGCGGGTTGGTAGATGTCTTCGAGTTTTTTTGGTTCTAGGACATGCCGGTTTGCTCACGATGTTTTCCTTCACCGTTTTGAGAGCAGCGGTGATGAAATAATTTAGACAAAGTAAAGCGCCTGTCTGGGAACGAACCTACGACCTACAACTCGTAAGTCGGGGTCATTACTACTGGGCCACCACTGCTTAGCTGCTGCTGCTTGGCTGAAAATCTGTGAGTCTTCCGTAAGGTGTAGATTACCTACCTATGTCTATGTAACATTTTCTTGTACATCCGCCCTCGCTTTGTATCCAAGTTACGTCACTATTTGTATTCATGACACTGAATTACACAGAATCACGTCCGTGCTGCGAAATTATAACGTTCTCATCAATTTGGGACAGACACGTAGACATGTAGGTAGGTAGGTAGAATGAAACTCCTCCAGTGTTGAGAATGAATAACTGAAGAGATTTAGGTAATGTTTTACCTAGGTACTTTTATAAGTTCATTTACAGTGGCCTCCAAAAGTTAGGCGACTTTTGTCCACTTCAGCTGGGATGCTACATTATGGTTTAACATTTTTTTAAATATCAAGAGTATTTTTTATGATGAGTAAAAACAATCTGACTATTGAAATATCAAACTCAATTCAACTACCTACTGATGAATTGGGTTTGATTTTTCAATAGTCAGATTGTTTTTATCTGAGGTATAAATATTGCGGTTTGACAGCTTTTGTATAGAAAATATGTCAAACCTAGCCTTTTCCCAACTATGGGTCTGGTTGACTGGTAAGACTGGTTGTCAGACTTTCGAGCTTCTGACTACCCGTAACTACTGTCAACGATCCATGAATGGCAGCCGGGACCAACCGTTTAACGTGCTTTGCGAGGCACGGAGGGGTCTCAATAAAGACGGTCACCCATCCACAGATCAACCCCGGCAAGTGATCGATCAACCTGTGCGGCTGTTATTAGGTACTTACCTATTGGAATAAATAATACCTACTGCCTGGCTAAGCCACATTCTAATAACTAAATTAAAACCCTTCAACATAATTCAAAGAGACCTTCAACATAATAATAGCGTAGTAAAAATATTAAAAGGTTTATTCGCAATTTCCGGCCATCGAGCCAAAATTTTTCGCCTGTTTTCCAACAGTAAAATGAGTACTTAATTCAGTAGGTAGACATAGGTTTAGGTACGTCGATTCAATTTGAGACTAAAGCGACATTGTGCTGCTTACACCACAGATAAACACAGTGTCTCCAGTGTTCCGAAACTTAAAATGAAGTGGTTTCAATTTCGAACACCTGGCTTTTCTCAAGGGAACGACGACGGTTGAAAAGTTTGCTCCGTGACATTATGTTTTAGGTACATATTATTACTTTTTTATTGCGTAATGGGCCTGCTCTTGACCTTGATGCCGCCTGATGGGAAGCAACGGATGAGGTCTACGATGGAACAAGCGTGCTCAGAAGATGCCTGTTCACTCTCGCTTCGAAGGCGGGTTATATGTGAAAGAGAACATCGACGCTGGTAGAGTTCAACATTTTTGCTGTGCGCATAATAAATGTGAAGGAGAAGCTCTGAGTACGACTGGTCGGGATATCTACCAAGTGCGGATGATACTCTGCAGTAGTTACGTCTGATAATCCGGTAGTAAAGGGATGGTGGGATCAGGTCGTGGAGGTCCTGCGCACAATCTCCGAAGTACAGTCTTAAGAAGACTGACAGGCAAGCAACATTACGCCGATGACCCGGGCTAGGTAGCCTAGCCACCAGCGTTCCAGGCGCACGTGACAGACATGGCCAGCCCAGTTCCACTTTAGCTTTAGCGGATTTTTGAGAAACGTCAGTAATCTGAGTTTTGGAGTGCAGTGTGGTGTTGCGATTATGGTCTGTCAATTTGACATACCTTGTTGCGATCATCAACTAACTAACTAACAACTAACAGGAGAACTATTCGAGTTTAAACAAATCTTATATCACAATCAGTGCATGCACGAAGAAGCAGGTAAACAGATGTGTTTGCCTGTACTGTATAAGTGTGGTTTATTAGTGTATTTGAGACGAATTGACACTTATAATTTTTTTTCTCTAAGCAACTCGCACAAAGTTAATTTATTTGCGGTTGAATCCACTATTCCAGAAATATGATGTATTAATTAGGCAATTGGTACATTTTGAATTTTATGCAGTAGGTAAAGTATAGAAAAAAAGGACACTTGCGCACAGAAGTGATAAGAATTAATTATTATAGAACGTTTACTTTTTTCTTAACACATTATCATCAGCATTCTCCCGCCCTTATCCCAATTTATTTGGGGTCGGCGTAACATGTTTTTTTCATCCATAGTCGCTATCTCGATAGTCACCCCCTTTCTAACCATATCATCATTCACACAATCCATCCATCGTTTCTCTGGTCTTTCTTTCTTAAATTTCATAAGTATAAAGGTTTTTTTTTTTTAGGTTTTCATGCTCTAGTTATGGACAACGTTTCCCGCCTCATTAACCTACTGTTCTACAGCTTTTTAGGTCAATGCAAGGGTTTTCTGCATCCCGACCCTTTCTATTTTAAGAGCATCTTTTTATTCGCATACCTTAGCTTTTAGTAACGGTTTAGGTTGTGGCTTTGGGGTCTAGTAAACATTTTAGTTTGGCGATTTGATTTTTCTTTAATAATCTACTGTTTAGGGTTCGGGGATTTAGGTAGGTAGGTAATACAAACCTGTTATCGTGTCTTCGTCATTCTTCAAATTTTTGTTCCGATTTTAATTAAAGGTATTTACACACAAAACGTAACAAAAAAAAAAAAAAAAAATTAAAATGTAGGTGTACTAGTTCACCTACATTTCGCCAGGTTGTATACCGAGCACAAATCCAGAATCCGGGCTGCTACTGAGAAATTCCAGATTTGTGTTCGCTTGATTGCAATAGACGACAGCCTATTGCAATGAAGCGAACACAAATCTGGAATTTACCCCCTACACATTACATGGGACTTAAACATGACTGGCGAAATGTGAGTGTACTATAGGTGCACCCTTTGGGGGATACAGGCTTGAAGTTATGTTATGTAAAATACTGTAACCGTAGCCTTAAATAGCAAAACCTCCAAAAAAAACAATTGACATACCTAATTATCCCTGTGTAGATAAAAGCAGTTCTAGCAGTATAATTTGAGCACATATCGCTGCAGCGTAAGGGCGAAATTTGATGAAAAATTTACAGAGACACCTCTGTCGTTTTCAGCGTAAAGTTAAAGCGCTTTTATATTTCGAAAGCGACGCAAAGGGCCAAACGTTCGTCCTAACTGAGTTATGGGTTTCCTGTAAGTCTTTAAGTGCTTTTCGTCTCGGATTTTCATTGCACTTTACGGTGAGTTGAAATTAAAAATTATTTACTTAGTTTTTTTACCCAGGTAGGTATCCCAACCTAGGTTTAGGTTGGTTGTCTACCCAAATCAAAGTAGGAGTCAAACCACTCAATCAGCCTAATGTGTTCCCACTGCTGGGACACAAGCCTCATCTTTTCGAGAGGGAGTGGGCTGTAAGCTACCATGAGGGCCCAGTGCGGCTTGGTAGATGTTGCCGGTTTCCCCACGATGTTTTCCATCACCGTTTCGAGAGCAGTGGTGGTGAAATTATTTACACAAAGCAAAGCGCCTGTCTTGGTTCGAACCCGCGGCCGTAAGTTGGAGCCTTTACCACTGAGCCACCACTGGTGTCAAGTGTGAGTCAAATCGGTTGCAGCTGAATACCAGTATTTTACACGGACCGTGCATATCTGACCTCCACAACCTAGAAACTAGAAAAACCATAGACTGGACTGGTCTGGATATTATCACCTATTAAACGAAAATAACAGTGCTATTTATTGGTTTCACTCTCCATAGTCTAGCCTACTCTAGAAACTAACTAACAATCACTCATAGTCTCCATTGTTCAGTAAAACTGCGAATTGACTGCGAAGTCACCATCATCATCTACATAGCCTTTTCCCAACTATGCCCGATCGGCTTCCAGTCTAACTGGAGGCAGCTGAATACCATTATTTTACATGTAGCGACTGCCTATCTGTCCTCCACAACTCAGTAACTGGGTAATACCATACCCCTTAATAAGACAAATGACAGCTGGAACCAACGGCATAACTATGTAAAGATGGTCATTCATCCACGGACTAACCGCGGCAAGCGTAGCTTAACCTGATCGATCGACCCGTGCGGCTGTTATTACTTAGCGACCATCCGCAAAAAAATACGACTTGTCCATGTGTAAAAGCGTTGTTGTGTACTGTAGTAGCCGTTACGTAACTGACAACCACTCAGAGTCCTCCACCTGTCTATCTCATATCACTATACTAATAACAAAGTTGAAGAGTTCGTTTGTTCGACCGAGATATTCTCTGGAACTACCAGTATATTAATTAAAAGCCTGTGATGTCTTACTACAGGGCGAAGGCTTCCCTACGGTCTTTCAACTTCTCTCTGTTTAAAGTTTCTGAGTACAGTCAACAGCAAAAGTAGATGATCAAAATTAGAAATTCAATACTAATAAACGGAGTTCGCGTCAGAACTGTGTGGCGTACTAGTAGTAAATGTTTTGTATAATTTACAAACACATACTTTTGAATCACTTCGACGCCACACAGTTCTGACGTGAACTCCTTTCATTAGTATTGAATTTCTGATTTTCATCATCTACTTTTGCTGTTGACTGTACCAGTTCTTGTTCTTATCTCCCAGTCGTATTTGAAAAAAATATTTTTGCATTTGATAGCCTAATTCTTGAGCAAGGCTCTATTAGACTATTTAACATTACTCTAGGACCAAAAAGAAAAAGAGTCAGAAAGAACACTAAGCGGAAACTAAGTAATAGCGTGGGCAGGTGATGCGATGTGATGGGATGGGTTTGGGGAGCTAAAAATTTCACGCGGATAACCAGCAGTGCGATTCTGTAACCATCTCACAGTTGAAAACTTAGGTGAAGTGAACGTGGAGTGAGCTGTCATTCCAAATAATGCTAGGGATTGACACTACAGACAACTCATATCAAGCTCACTTCACTTGAGTTTTCACGGTGAGATTTTTACAGAATCGACCGGTCGGTCGCGGGCAGAGCTAGTTGAAAATCTGGCCTACCTACCTACATAAATCAGTTTACTGCCAACAGAAACCATAACAACCCTCGAGGGTTAAACTGTGCCAGACAAAGGATAATAATAGGCTTGCCCCGATCATAATGGCAACTAATAATGATATCGGTACACAATAGCTACCAGGCTACCAGGCTATATATACATAGATACTGGTAGTTGTGGGCACTATATCAATCGATATGAACGTTACCTTGTCTTATTGACAGCTGTTCAGTGTTAAGTATTTCCTAGACAGATATTGATTGTCACTGTAATGATTAAATAACAAAGTTTTGATTAATGAACTATAAGTTTAGCATAATCAGCCTATAATGTTCCCACTGCTGGGACATAGGCCTCATCTCGGTAATCCATCACGTGGGCCCAGCTCGAAGAGAGGAGGCCTCTGTCCCAGCAGTGGGAAACATATATGCTGATTATGGGCCCAGTTCGGGTTGATAGATGTCACGTGTCTTCGAATTTTTGGTTCCAGGACACGCCAGTTTCCTCACGATGTTTTCCTTCACCGTTTTGAGAGCAGTGGTGAAAAGATAATTTACACAAAGTAGGCGTTTGCCCAGCAGTGGGATGATGCAGGCTAAGAGTAACCAGTAACCAGTAAATAGTCTGCCTGGGTTTGCAGCTACGATCTACAACTCGTAAATCTATTATATACTATTATAACACTTTCTTCAACTTCAATTTAAACTTCATAAGTCTCTAAAGCGCACTTAGAATCTGCTTATTCTCTTAGAAGTTGTGATTCTCAGTAAATTTTCGTCCCTATGAAACTGTCCATGAATACAAAATATACATGAATAAGAACGTTGGTAGACGCTCAGCGTGGATGCAACGAGTAGGCGACATGGCGGTCGTTGCGCACGTACGCGGCCCTACAATGATACTCAGAGCGTGGCCTGCAACTAGCAAATTTAAATCTAACGTACTATACACATTTTGTACGGAACGTGGGAAAAATACGGATGAGCGTAAAACACAACCGTTTTGTTTCGGTTTTTGTTGAGCTACTCGTTTAATCAAACCAATATAGGAATCTATCTATCATCTTTTTGATTAAAATAAACCGATTGACCTTAGTATCAAAAATCTTTATAAACGCCGCAAATAAGAAAGCTGGAAACAAAACCCTTCAAACCACTCCATTATTTATTCATTAGGTTCAATGTAATCAAGAAACTTCCCACTGAATGGCCCCAATTTCGTCCAAATTTCACGAAAGAGCCGAACCACAACCGCGAATCTGCAATTATTTAATCGTTTTCGAGGTGTTGCTCCACGGAAACTGTGGATTTATAACAATATCGGCGACCCCTCGAGTAATCCAACTAGTTCGTTATACATTGGAGTTCGGTAATGGAATAGTAAATGGTGCAAGTTCATGAAACGAGTAATGGAAGTGACGCAAGTCGGGCGGGGCGTTATATATGGAGCAAGTAGTAAGAGGTCATCGTATGGGGTGCCCCGGGCGCGATACCGTTCGGGGAAGAGTGATCATCCACGTCGAGTGAGGGCCAACGGGGAGAATTTCCCCGAAATGATCAAAAATTTACCGCTTTAGTGCCTTCGTAACCTGAATGATTCAAGGTCGTTTTGTGAACCTTTATTAAACGGATTAAGTGCTTATTGATTCAAACCAAAGTGTATGATTATAAGAGAGTTCGATGGTTTTAAAGATGCATCTAATAGTGCCTCAACCTAAGCAAAATCAAATAAATGTTTTAGATTACATTTAAAAATCAGAATAACCTTTTTTATTATTTTCTGTTAATTCATGAGTAATTAAACGAGAAAAAAGAAAACCACAAGCTCTAACATGCTACACCTTTAAAGCCAAAAATCTATATCTTACACCGCGCATCAGATATCAATAAAAGCGAAAAGCTCAACTTCTGATTTATTGGAAAAGTGGAAAACGTATCTGAGAGCTTGCAACCCTCGGAGGCACCGGGCCAATTTCACTTCGGCGCTTAGTCTACATTGACACGTCGGTGGAGACGCATCGCGTTCGGGCTCTCCCAAAAAATAATACTTTATTACTATACAAAACGCGAGTGAGTGCTTGTGAACTTATATCAACTTTAAGTGTCGGTTCTAAAAGACCCTACCCCTTCGAACTGCTCAGCCAAGGTCGTCCATCAGCAATATGACACCTGTTGTGTGGATATACTATATGTATGTAATTTCATATGTAATAAAATAAATAGTAGTATTGTGTAACATTGTATTGGCTTATGTTGATGTAGACTTGATTTGCGGGCGTTAATTGACTAATTAATTATGTTATATTGCTGTTATATGACAATTAGTTAATTAGTGCATAACGTGTGTCCTGTAGTTAGTATTATTGAAGCTTTGGAGTTATTATTGGTTTATTGAGACGTCGTTTGAATATTTTATGTAAGCCGATGTTTTGCTTTATTCTGTTCCAGGCGATAAAAGGATAATTAGGTCACCTTGTAATTGTTATCTATACTATCGTTGGACCCACTATTACGGATTTAATAGTATATCGATTTATCATTATTTTTGGACAGAAGGGACTGTTCTCATGCCTATAACTATATAGTCATTGGCATCATCGTTTCTACTTTATTTTAAATCTCAAGATTGCTGCATAGGCAAAGGAGTTTTGCCGTTACTTTAAATTTCAAAAGGAGGCCATTCTTTTTACGACGTTTGGAACAGGGCTGATTACATAGCAACACATGGATTTAATAAATTGCTTATATTAAAACATTTTAGACAAAACAGAAGCTATCAAACATTACAGCCAAATTCCAGGTCACGCGAATCATAACTCATATTATTCTCATCTTCTGCCAACAGTTACATAACACCATTCAAAATCACCCTTAAATCCTCATGTTTAGACTAAATACGTCACACAACTCGTGTAGCATTAAACAAACAAACAGAAATACATATTTTAAAGTGGCAATTGGTATATCCTGCACAGTTGGCCGAGCGAGCGCTGGCCCGGCGGAAGCGTCGGGCTGATTCAAATAATTCAATTAAATCTCGTGTTGAGCTGAGGGCAGTCTCACTTTGTGCTGCTTGATAATAGGGATGCCTAAACGTTTTTGTTTTAAATGCTCGGCAATTATTTTGTAAGCTAGAGCGGTAAGGCGTGCCGAGTCGGTGTTCGATTCTTGGGTCAGACAAAATAATGCTAGCTTTTTCGCACTTACAGCTACTGTTACAAGACACTTCTAATTAGATGGTACAGTAACTTGTTAAAATGAAGGTATATTATATTAAGCTGTCAGTAAACCTTCAATAGTATCACGATTATAGCCTCGGTGGAGCCAAAGGGGGCGACCTTTTGACATGGGACATAACATGGCCTTTAGCGAAATAACATCATCAAGAAGTGTATCTCCAGTTAAGCGTTTAGGGACAATATTTGTTTTATATAGATTGAGTTGTTACAATTGCAGAAGACACTAGTTATTTGCTTGTACAAAGATCTTAATTGATGTTCAATACTTCGGCTTCCAGTTTAAACGAATGCAGCTGATGGTTTTCAGCTGCATTCGGTTACAATGGAAGTCGACTCCAACATTGTTGAGAAAAGGCTATGCAGATCAAAATATCATATCTGCGTCATAATTATGGAAAGTTTTTTATTTGTGACGACAACTAAATTCAAGATCACATTCTGTTGATCCTTGACATCTGTTAAAGATAAGAGTACCCAATCTGTCATTTACTAATTCACTCTGATAGAATGCTTCGATTAGGCAATACATTAATTCAGCAAGGGGTCAGCTAATTAATAAAACAGACCATAAAAGGGGTAAAAGCATCATTTTCTCAACCCTTTTAGATCGTTCAGGGCAAATAAAGTGATTAGGTGATCAATAGAGTATGCCGCAATTTCTCTTGTATCTGGGTGGCTTTGTATTACGGTAGGCTCGAGAAGGATTATGATGATAGCTTTATTATCATGACAGGGTTGTGTTACCATTTTGTGGTGTTGGTCTTCGCCCTCTTGTGCCATGTTTCCCTGGTCTGTGCTGATCACATCTAGTCCTTTCTCGAAGATTGTTGATAGTACGACCTTCTAGAATTAAATCCTACTGTGAAAATGTTATTTTTCTTTTCTTCGTGATGTTAAAGTATGTTTTATTTTATAATTATATTTGTTTTTCTTTATGACAATAATTTTTCCGTATTATTTCCCGAAAACCGACACATTTTCGTTACAAACGGTTTCCAAGCTGTTTCAATGAATGTTATTATGAGGAAACCTGATTTAAAATATTTCTGGTCTATATTAACATTTATTTTGTAAGGTACGTGTTCATAGTCTTTTCCTTTTGTATTTTTATCAACTTTATTCCAAAAATTGCTACCTGAAGGCCTGACATGTGGCATCGCTTTCTAAGTTCATATTTCTACTGCATTTTTAAACGAAATTGACATAATAAACTTTTTGGTAGCTTATGTCAGTTCTATAGAGTTTGTCACTCTATCCTTCGACCCTCGGTGTTATGTTTTTTTTTAAATTTTATCATTGTTCTACTTTGAGTATTTTAATCATCATAATTCATTGTTATCATTGCAGTCAGTGATATTTTCAATCCTTCCATTTACCTCATATTATTATTATTTATCATCACGTTCAGTTAAAATTACACAACCTACCCACCTCATTGACTTGCCTCTTTTGTTAATGTTAAGCTTTAGTGAGTATTCTCGTAAATAATTAGACGTACCGTTGAGACTCTCATCGCAGAACGGTAGGAACTATACAAATCTTTCTTGATGTAGGTTTTTTCTTCATTCGGTGCCTCCTCAATTACTGAAGGTTGGTCATCAACTTTGAATATTTCACCTTATCCTGTAGCTCAGTAGCACTCGTGACTTCGTATGTAAAAACCAGGATAATATAATAAACTCCTTAGTTATCGTTCCCTTTGTTAATTTACGTACAATCCTCAACAATTTCGGGGAACGAGTCAAAATGGTAGACTACACAAAATACAGGTTAATTTACAAGGCAATCTACTAATGGAGTACTTTGCTACTCTATCCCGAAAAGAAGATTTTCTTCGCGGATTTACAGGTTCCCGAAAATGTTTTCTTAGCCACTGATAAATTGATTCCATTAATGAAAGCCAACTTCAATAAATTCCGCGTTCGGTTCGCCGCTATTGAAAATAAGGTTTTCTATGGGAAAAATTCGTTCAAAAACTTTGATAATGTTTATTGAATCCTTGAAAAGAAAATTGTATGTATTCGTTACGTATCCTTATAAAATGAAGTTTCATAACTTTTGAAAACAACCTTGTTTTTTTACGAATACGAGAAGCTCTTTGAGTACTTTGGTGTAACAGATATGGGTAAAATTTGGAACAAAATAATTTATAACAAAAGAAAATATTACGGTGAATAAATATTGTCGACTGTGTCCCAACACTCAAGCCTACATGCGGCTAGGACGTGAGTCTAGCTCACACGAAGTGACGTTGACAGAAATGCATCACCGCCTCGTAAACTCGCAAACGATAGATAGAGGTATAGCACACCTGGCTCAAGGATATTCAGCTTTGTTGGAAGGGTCAACAGGCGTTTACCCGCAATATGGGTTAAATTACCCATTATAAGATCCATGTTGGCCTAGTCTAAGGGTCTATCTATAGCGTCTCATAGCCAAGCAAAATTCTTTGTTCTCTCTTTCCATTCTTACCGGACCTTGGCAATCTTAAGCCAATATTTTATATAGGAGTCCAGCTCTATTCATCCTGCAATCTCCTTCTGTGTCTCTTGCTATATCGTTTTCTGCTATTTTGGAAGCCTCTGTGTGGTCACTTTTACCCATAAAGACCAACCCAGTTGCACGATAACTTAGCTAGTAACATGTTATGTTTTTAAATCCAAATAGCAAGGACTGTTAGTGCCTATTTTCTCTGTCTCTCTCTCTGTCTCTGTACACCATATTAAAGAACTTCTTCATTGACATTCCCACTAACAAAGCCATATTGAGTACCTAATTAATATTGCGGTCAGATACAATATACAATATAACGAGTAGGAAGCCGGAGTATTCGCGCAAATAAATCATTATCATTCCCTCGTTCTATATTGTACGAGTATTGTTCGAGCTCAGTCCTTCGGGTATAGCTGACAAGTTTGCGTGACACGTAAATTAACTTTAAAATTTAAAGTTTCATGGGCATTCGTTTTTGTAGCGGTAAATTAAAAATGGCTTTATTGATTATCAAGCAGTATTATAGCTGCATGTTGATAGAATAATTTTATGGTACATAATAAATCTTTATCCAAACAGGATGGATGGGCTGTATGTATGAGAGATGATAAATATGACTGGGAAGGAAGTGTACTCAGATGATGACTAACAGGAAAGTTACGTTCTGCGAAGAGATCAAGTACAGTTATTTTACTTATGATTTTGCATCACTGTCAAAATCACAGTGATTTTTATTTTCGTTGCAATAAGGTTGCTATTTGGTTGCTGCTGTCAGAGGTAAAATAAGTGCGACTAGGATGAATATGACACGAAAAAAGAACGAGCTATGCTTCCTAGAATTTAGCATCGTTTTGCCCACATATAATTAAAAGAAAATGCAGTTATAATTATTCTCAAATTAAAACCTAACGTAGCAGACTTGTTGCTAAAACACATTCATTTCAAGTGAAAATAATGAACGTAGACTGAAAAAAGAAAGGAATAGACTTGTTTGAAAGTGTTGCAAATGGAACACTGGTTTAATGTCTTGTCTGTAGTTAAATCCATCATCTATTTTATATATATATGTTACCGGCAATGTATATAATTCAGGTATTCTATACAATACCTAGGCAATGTATACAATACCTGATGCGTCCAGGCAATGTATGAAATATTATGAATATTATTGTCCGTTACATACTTTGCCTAGGTAATGTATACATTTCCTAGGGATTGTATAGAATACCTGCTGGTTCACCGGCAATGTGTAAAGTAAATAGATTTGGTCTATATTTATCAATGTTATGTAAGTACCATGGGAGAAACGATCATCTATACACCGTAAGGACTGTCTTGCTTGCAATACACGGCCGCTATATGACTGCACGCTAAACACGTCCTCCCGCCTGCGTCGCGTGAAGTCACAGAGAACTTTTATATATAGCGTGGAGTTTACTGGCTGCTCGCACGTCTTCCCTTTCCCCGCTTTCGTCTTTTTCACACATTGCCGGCTGCGCATTCGGTACTGTATAGAATGCCTAGGCAAAGTATAAAATAAATAATATTTCATACATTGCCTGGACGCCTCAGGCATTCTATACATTGCCTAGGTATTGTATAGAATACCGGATTATACAGATTGCCGGTAACATATATATATATAAAAATCAATTGCTGTTCGTTTGTCTCGCTAAAACTCGAGAACGGTTGGGCCGATTTGGATGAAATTTTGTGTGTATATTTCTACGGGTTCCTGTATGGTTTTTGGGTAGGAGTAGGGTAGGAGTAGGTTAGGAGTAGGGTAGGAGTAGGGTAGGGGTAGGTTAGGAATAGGGTAGAAGTAGGGTAGGAGTAGGGTAGGAGTAGTGTAGGAGGAGGGTAGGAGTAGGGTAGGAGTAGTGTAGGAATAGGGTAGGAGTAGGGTGGCGCGAACGAACTAGAAATAATTTATATGGCAAAACCACGTTTGCCGGGTCAGCTAGTATAATATAATAATAGATATGGTGACGGTTTGTTTTACATTCAACTGTTTTTTTCCTGTTGTAATTTTTCTATTATTTGTCCGAGGGACACTCGAGTGTGTTGCAATTTCCATATTTTTTATTCCGACTCCAACCGTATTTACTTCTCTATACGTTTGTTTATGTTTGTGATCTTTCAACTGGCCAGTACTTTCTTCTTGGTCTGCTTTGTTAATCTTCTCTCCTTTCAAAGTAATTTTATCGCTGTTGGGTTGCTACCGCTGACAAGTCTGCAAAATCATTGGTGTCTTTATTCTCGTTACAATAAAGGTGCTGTTAGGTTGCTGCTG
The DNA here is from genome assembly GCA_951799955.1 of Apamea anceps. NCBI lineage: Eukaryota > Metazoa > Arthropoda > Insecta > Lepidoptera > Noctuidae > Apamea > Apamea anceps. The sequence goes on along the minus strand of OX637504.1, from coordinate 15,201,651 downwards.
TCAGAGGTAAAATCACTGTAAACAAACTCTATTTTGCCTTGTTTATATCTAGATATATGCCGTTAGCATATATGCCGTTAGCATATATCTAGGTATAATAGTTATAAAATATAAAACAAAGTCGCTTTCCGTGTCTGTCTGTCTGACCGCTTAGTTCTTCTAAGCTACGTACTGAATTGTGATGCGGTTTTCATCATCATTTAGAGAATTTATTTCAAAAGGTATATGTGTACACCCACATTAACATTTAACTTGAATAAAGCAAAAAACCTCTAGGTTTTGACATGCGCATCCATGTAAAGAAGTGGCGGGTCGCTAGTTGGTTAATATATCGTGTCGAATCACGTGATATTATTTTCATTTTTCTGTAAATGTGTTTAAAATACGACATTTCATTTTTGACCCCCGACGCAAAAACGACGGGGTGTTATAAGTTTGACGTGTCTGTGGGTGTGTGTGTATGTCTGTATGTGGCATCGTAGCTCCCGAACGGATGAACCGATTTAAATTTTGTTTTTTTTATTTGAAAGGTGAATTTGTCGGGAGTGTTCTTAGCTATGTTTGATGAAAATCGGTCCAAGATGGCCGCCGCTACAAAATGGCGGATTACATATTTTTTTACAACTCCCTCAATATGGGTATCAAATGAAAGGGCTTGACTAGTAAAATACTATACACTATGATAAATTTCAAATCCAAGATGGCCACCACCACAAAATGGCAAATTACATTTTTTTTTTCACAACTCCCTCAATATGGGTATCAAATGAAAGGGCTTGACTAGTAGAATACTATACACTATGACAAATTTCAAATCCAAGATGGCCACCACCACAAAATGGCGAATTACAAAAAACCTGATTAAATACCAAATTACCTGAATCTTAAAACGCAAGAAAATAAAAGAAAAGAAATAATAAGGAGTCCCTACAAAAAGCATGAAATAAAAAATTAAATTAAAAATTTAAAATACCCCCGACTACGTGAAACCCTATAAAAAGAAAAAAATAACCTTAAAATTATGACCCTACGTAAGTACGTATGAAATTTATTGATTAAATATTGTCCTGTCGGGGGACCGCTACTATTTTAAACTTTAACAGAACGTTAGGCTAATAATTAGAGCGGTCCCCCGACGGGACAACATTTAGTCAAAAAATTTCATACGTACTTACGTAGGGTCATAATTTCAAGGTTATTTTTTTCTTTTTATGGGGTTTCACGTAGTCGGGGGTTTTTTAAATTTTTAATTGCTATAAGGTATTTCTTCTTCAGTCCGTTAGCATATTTTTTATCGGTTTTACTACTAATATGACCGGCCCATTGCCACTTCAGCACGCGTATTCTGTGAGCTATGTCGATAGCTTTGGTTCTCTACCGGATCACCTCATTTCGGATTCTTTCCCTCAGAGAGACTCCAAGCATATTTCGTTTCATAACTCGCTGATCGACTTTGAGCGCCCTGAGGCTAGGTGGAGCGACGATCTTCGCAGGTTGGCTGGTAGCAGCTGGATGGATTTATCCGAGAATCGAGATAAAAGGCGTGCAATTGGAAAGGCCTATGTCCAGCAGTGGTCTGACGTAGCGTGGTGATGATGATATTTTTTATAGGCACCACCTTAAGAAGCTCTTTCCATGTTTCGATTATGACTACGCTTCAAATTATAGACTTAATTAGTCAGGTTTTTGTGAGTATTTAAGGTCTGAATTATTTCTAATTATAATATATTATTTAAGTATATTGCCCATAAAAATTTTCGAGCTTATGTACGAGTACTTAAGATCTCTAATTCAATGTTCAAATTTATTATTTAACGTAACCAACCAGTTGCTTCTTGAACTCTGAGTAAAGTACATTAATCTTAGTACTCCGAGTTTTAATAAGATGATAATTGTCTTGAGCCACAGTTAATAAAATTACTTATACAACTTTGTAATTTAGAGCGTTCAAATCGTATGAATAATTGTCTTTGTTTTAAAAGAATAAGTAAGTACTTAGCTTTTTTGAGAGATGTAAGATCTTCTGGAAATGTTTTAGAAGTTATTTAAAACTAGCTGCGCCCCGCGGTGTCACCCACCTATGTTTCGATCCCGTGAAAATACCGGGATAAAAAGTATCCTATGTGTTAATCCTGGTTATAAACTACCTGTGTGCCAAATTTCATCCAAATCCGTTCAGAATTTTTGCGTGAAAGAGTATCCATCCTCACAAACTTTCACGTTTATAACATTAGTAGGATTTTACTCAGCATGTGAGATAGATGTAGGTAGGATACCTGTAGGTATCTACTGCCTCAACTATGGAACAGCGGGGGTAATTTCGTAACACACCAGCAACAGTAGGAGTGGTTTTCATTTTGAAAGTTTTACAACATTCATTGCGTTATTTACGTTGTTGAGGCAGCCAAATTTTTTGAGGATATGAAGCAATGGATTAGCAATATCCTTCAAAATGATTGAAATTGTGATTGATAGTGTGTTACACAATTGGGCTGCCAATTTAGATATAACAAAATTCTGTATCGTTAGATGTTGCTTGATCCAAAATGTCTCCTAGACCGTATGATGGCAAAGAGAATTCATAATGGCAGACACTGGACAATGAATGGTGTAAAATTAATTTAATCCAATTGAAATAAAAAATATACTTAGTCAAAGAATAAGACATATTAATTACATTGCAGTGCCAAATGATCACGAAATGCCATTTTTTTTTTTTTGTTAGCCTGTTTTGTGTCCCCCTGCTGGGCAAAGGCCTCCCCTTTTTTCTTCCAAATCTAAATCAAAATCAAAAATCAAAATCAAAAGTCATTTATTCAAATTAGGCTGAGAGTCAGCACTTTTCGAACGTCAAAATTACAAAAGACAGTCCCCCAAAAACGCCTGCCCTTCACCACTTCCTAGTGCTATCGCTGGGAAGAAGAAGTGGCGCAACAATCTCCCTGTCTTGTGCGATCTCTGGACACGTGGACCCTGTAAATGATATTAGATCGTCACAACATCTTCGCCTTGGTCTACATCGACGGCGGTATCCTCCTTCAGGTGTCCAGTGAGTGACGATCTTTGCCCATCTCTCCGGGTGCATTCGTGTGACGTGTCCGGCCCACTCCCACGTCAGCCTGGCTGTTTTTTCTCCAGAATCCGCTACTTGAGTTATGGAGCGCAGCGTGGTGTTTCTAACTCGATCTGTAGATACGCTTAACACCTAATATGCTGCGCTCCGTTAGCAAATCTTGACAGAAGTTTATAATAATAATAATAATATCCTTGGACATTTCACACAGCGCCATCTAGTCCCAAGCTAAGCAACCTAATGCTTGTGTTATGGTAACAAGATGGCTGATAAACTACTTATATACATTTTTTTTAAACTCAAAGAAATGCCATAAGCATGAAAATAACAACTTCATGTTTGCTTCTTCATAATTCACTATCCTGCCCTTATCCCAATTTATTTGGAGTCGGCGCAACATGTCTTTTTCTTCCATACTCCTCTATTAGCCGCCATCTCGACAGTCACCCCCTTTCTAACCATATTATCATCATTCACACAGTCCATCCATCGTTTCTTTGGTCTTCCCCTACTCTTATAGCCATCGACATTCATACTCAAATATTTTCTTCCTCGTAAAATGCAAAATAATAATACCAGCTTATTATTGTCTCGCTGCAGGGGAAAAGCCTCTTCTAGTAGGTATAGCAAAGACACAAGCATTGATTACCACGCTATAGCTTAAGACACTCGTCTTGAGCTATAGCGTGGTAGTCAATGCAGGTGAATGGTGGTGAAGGTGATTTTAGTCTTTTATTAACTACGAGTCCAGGTTTTCCCACAATGATTTCCTTCACCGATATCAGTATTGGACATTTTCAAGATACACTCAGAAAATACATATGTATTGAAAAAAGTCAGGGTAGGCTTACCACCAGCTTTTATAGCAGGGCAGAAGTTGAACCGCACTGTTTTTTTGTATTTAGTCAGAACAAAAAAGCAGTGCAGTTCAACTTCTGCCTTACCCACTGGGCCATCACGACAAAACTGAAACTCTGAAAAAGAAAACAAAAATAAAATCCAGTTCCATAATACCAGGAAATGCCATAGATATATGAAAACACTAACGGTTAAGAGCTTCACAATAAAGGTCGTGTTTTTTTTTTATAAAAACAAGAATTCTTCTCACATTAAGTGCCTGTTTTTTTATCAGGAGGTTTTTTTTCCTATTTTTTGCTGTCCAGTTAATTAAAAACGTTACGAGTTTTGAACCGTAATGATCAAATTGTTAAATGTCAACTAGTTTTTGCTGATTTAACCGTATAGTTAAAGCAAGGTACGCAGTTTATTAAGGCCGTGGTTGTGGAGCCCCTGATAAATTCTAAACTAATGTTATTGTTTCGTTTGTTTTATTGGATCACTGTTTTTGTTTTGACAAACTATTTTACCACTGTTTGGTACCAGGTTTTATGTTTTAGCCGTGGTAGTATTGTGTGACTGTTTTGATGTAGATCATAATGCCTACCCGTCAAAGTGTTTGGGAATGCCTTTCTTGTGTTGTAAAAAGACTGAAAGGCTCTTTTTATTTTAGCACTAAGCCGGATTTATACCTTAATAAGCCTATAATATTCTGAGAGTCAGGCCTCCTCTCTTCGAGAGAGGGCTATAATCTACGAAGCCTGCCCTGTGAAAGTTGGTAGGTACGTTAGTAGATGTCACATGTCTTTGAATTTTTGGTTCTAGGACATGCCGGTTTCCTTACGATGTTTTCATCGTTTTGAGAGCAGTGGTGGTGAAATTATTTACACAAAGTAAAGGGCTTGCCTGGGTTGGAACCCACGACCTATAACTCGTAAGCCCGTTACCACTGGGCCCACACTGCCCCCATACGGCATACTATAAGTTGCATCTTCTAAGCAGTGCTTAGACAATGCGAAAACGACGAAGTTATTTATTGCTTCAATTTCATGAGAAACTTGCATTGTGTTACTTGTAATGGGGCTTAAGATTTCTAGTTGGATTTATCTTCAGCGTCTAAATACTATGCTTTTAGTGCAATGATGTATCAAAGTCAAACAGGACACCTTTGAAACAATGTAAATGTTTTAGTATATAGTTCGCTTTGTCTTCTTGATTTTATGAGTTCCAAGAATATCAAGACAGAGCTCGCTTCAACTGAATTCCCTACAGCAATAATTCATCAGGTGAACTTGAAATTTACGAGCTGTCTTCCGTCGCCCGTATATATCGTAGTGTACCTAGGGTACACTACGATGTATGTACATACGTCCGTAATTCCTAGCTCTTGGCAAGTTGTAAGAGGTTTAGGAAACAGAGCAATTATATTTAGTATTTATCCTTCACAATACTCTGGCTTATTTCATAATTTTCCTAGTTTATCGACTATACAAAGGCGAAGGTTCAACTTTATCGCCGAAACATTCTATTTTCGCGTCACCTTTACACCAGTCCCAAAATAAGCATATGACGGAAAATGTAAAGATGGTTGACCGGAAAATTTTCAAATAACTAACCTTTGTATCATAAAAGATTGAATCAGTGATTTCACGGTATATATTTTCACGTGAATGAAATCAAAAACGTATTATACCGAGAATTACTATCGCTACTCTAGCCATGCCTTGGTTGATTTTGTGGCTATGCAAATAGTTCAAGGGCCGTTAGTTAGAAAGCGATTTAAAAAGGTGGAAGGTCATGCAAATATTTTCTTTGGTATCTACATTATTTTTAAAGGTTTAAAATAACTCTAGGCAGTAAGAAAAACATGTTTTTATTAGTGAATGAATGAAGTAAAAATATTTGCTAATTTAATACAAAGGAAATATTCCGGCCTGATTGGGAGTTATATCTTTGAGCCGTTTGACACTAGGGCCATGGGGTCCGAGTGCCCACTTGGTTTTTCGAGATATCGCCAAGTGGTTAGTCGACTCTTCACGTGACAGAGGGCTGGCCTGTTTCTTGGCCAAAGAATTAGCATCGCCATACAACGTGGCAATGCTGCCAGCCTTTTGGGCACTGTTCCTGTTGACAGCGATGCGGATGAATTTTTGATGCCCTATGATTCTTTTGCTTATTTTTTTCATATGTATCTATATATGCATTATTATTTTAAATTTTAGCTTATATAATGTAAATATTTTTAAAAATATAATATAATCCATTATACAAAGGATAAGATACGTACCATATAATATCCAATATTGCATCTCTTCATAACTTTTCTGAACGTCTTTGTATCTGAGGAACTGACCGCCTTGTTTCCGCTCTCCGTCCTTGAGTTCAGAAAAGAAGAACGTACACGTACCTTTACAGTGATAGATAGGTTACGTTAGCCACATCAGATCACACGCCCGTAACCTATAGTGGTCGGAAACAATTGCTGTCACCGTATTCGAAATCGGCATGGGACGTGCATATATGATATCCAAAAAGATTTGCTCAGAGACACTAAATGCACAAAATAATAGCAAAACAGTACACAAAGTCAACAAGCAAGGAAATAACTTGCTAAAATTCTTCATCAATTACTTTCCGAAGACATTGTTTTCATAATTATCGAAGCCGATCCAACGGATACGATTCGACAGGTCGTGTTAGTAAGGATAATCAATATTATGAGGGGTGGCGCAACTGGGCCCTTATAACGAACTAAAAGGTTCCAACCCACAATTTATTACATAGCATCTTATACTTCCACTTCAAGCGCTCTTATCCTATTAGTGTATTGTGCGTTACGTAATCAATAACAAAAGACGCTCGAATTGTCGTAGAGGAAAGTACATCTGCGGGCCAACGTTGTTTTGTTTTGTTCCATTATTACGGCGATAGCCGCAGTATTGTTAGTGGCTTCTGTTTCTAAGAAAACTATTTGTCCTTCTGATACGTTATGAAAAAGTTTTTTTTCTCAATGAAAATATCACTCAATTAAAAGTGATATATATAAAATATTTAAATTATTAAGACCTTCATCTTCATCATCATTCAATTAATTAATAGCGGAAGAAGTAGGACACGTACGGTAGTTGGTAGGTAAAAAAACTATGGTCAGCTGATATAAAACTCGTATGCTGTACATATTGTATAACTTTTGGTTGAAGACCAGTGCTTAATACTTATTTAAACTATAAATACTGATGTCCGAAGCATCTACAGCAACGCCACACCTCTTTATGTTCATCTAATGTTAAATAGCATCTCTAAACTCTCTCCCTAGTTGACCCCCACCCAACATGTGCACCTGGTTTTAGTCTAACACAATTTCATTGCTCGCAGCTTTTCTCTGCTTCGGGAAAAAGGGTCTTGATAGAACATGTTCTGATTAGTTGGAGGCAGTAAATACCTTCCGAGAAACTCAAGAGGTATTTCCTGATGCTGACTAAAAGTTGAACGAGCCAGAATCAACCTATACTTTTTTTTAATACTTATAATATTTCGTATTTTTGTGGTAAATCTGTGTAAACGATAAATGATTTTATTTTTGTAAGCATGTTTACACAAACACTTACACGTCAATCATATTTTTAAAACTAGATAAGGTTGTGTGGGAGTGTGTTTTGTGTTTTTCTGTTAAATGTGTGTTCGTGTGTCGTGTATGTGTTCGGTATTTCGTGTGTGTTTCGTGTTTTTTTGTTAAATGTGTGCGTTTCGTGTGTGTGTCCTGTGTTTTTGTGTGGCCCTCTGTTTGGGAAAGACAAGTGTGACGGGTTTCTACCTATTCAATCTACACGGTTTCTTTTTGGGTAATAGACGTTTTTCATCAACAACTTTGTGGTGCTCTATGACGTTATAAACTACGTGCTGCCTCTCTCCAGCTTCGTCCTTTCAGTGTTACGGGCACTCTAATCATAATTTATAATATTTTCAGGTCTTTTGGTATTGCATTTTAAACTTGTCGTCTGGAATTGTTTTCAGTTCCCAAGGCTTCTGACCTAAGGACACGGTGGAGACCTCCACCGTATGGAGGTCTGCCCGGTTTGGTCGGAGCACCGCCGTGTCCTCGTGGCGGCGATCTCTCGCGTCGGGCCCTGGTCCAGGCCATGGTACGAAGCGAGAGTGCATGGGAGGTCGTCACCTCCTTCTGCGAAGCAGTAATGCTCGCAAAGGAGGAGGCGGACTGCGTGAGGGAGAGGTAATCTCTGCGCCCTCACGCCCCTAGTCGCCGCAGGAGACGCCCTGGACGGGAGTCAACAGCCGACTTCCAGCCACCGTAGGCGCGGGCTTGCGGGCGGCTTGCAATGGGCAGCTCGCCGCCTGGTAAGGACCAGGCCCGGGTCGACAGCGCATTGTGTTCCACGCGCCCTTCAAAGAGATGTCAGCACGAACTGACGGGGTCCGCTAGGGCCGATGCCTGCCAGGGGCGCGGGTTGTTCGAAAGAGATACCGTGGCCCCTGGCACAGGCAACTGAAGGAACACGGGTGGGTTTTAGTCAGTAAAAGTCTGACACGCCCTTCCGCTCAGCCCAGAGCGGGAGAGGTCATTTGATGATTTCTCAACCAAAAAAAAGGCTTCTGACCTAGATATTCATTTCTAAACTATTTCTACAAAAAACTGTCGCCTTTCATTTATAATTGCAAAACTTAGGAGCAAACTTCGTTTTCAATCAAACGTACCAGTACAGCAGTGGCTAAGTCCTCTCAAACTGGAAGTCACTAATAAGAACGAACTACTAAATTGGAGTTCCATTATAGTTCCAAGACGTCATATTGACGCACTGCAATAGCTACCAAGGTCACGGTAAATTACCTACTGGAATATTCATGCTGCAGAAATCAATTCCATAATGAAAATAATTATAGCTGCATAAATTACTGGAAAAATACCCTTGAAATATGTTAATTTTACAGTTAACTTACTGGATATATAGGTGCCATTAGTTATTATGGTAAGTTATGAGTCAAATTGAATTAAATTGGATTAAGTTTTAAACGAATTTTGTGTCTTTTGAAGTAATCTAAGATTTATTAAAGCTTTCATTATTTATAAGTTTCGTTGAGAAAACTGATCTTATTAAAAGTTCCAATTACCATTTTCTTTAATAGTCTACAAAGAAAATCTACTTTACCGATTTCCGTTGCCATGAGAACCTTCTTTTTGCTATGGCGTAACGAAGTTAGAAAATACGTAGCCACTAGGTACCAGCAGCTAACGTAGGTAATTTGTTGCGACGCCTGATGTAGCCCACAGGCTAGTCTGAGAAATCTTCAGTACGGTAAATGTCTTTTTTATTATGTTTTCTTTAAGTTCCTTATAATACAGGATGGCAGGAACATCGACGCGTAAATTGTAACCAATAAATTCAGCACATGATTTTAGCGTAGAAATTTTTCGTCAAAAAAAATCCTGTATGTATGCAACCGCATCGATAGATTTCTTTTAACCATGTAATTTTAATACAATGTAATTAATACACGTAAACCTTCCGGAATAAATTCTCTAAATGATAGTGAAAACCGTATCAAAATCCGTTTCACCGCTTAAAAGGCGGGCAGAACAGACACACAAACGACTTTAATTTATAATAAGTATTTATTTATTTATTTTTAGGAAAACTTACAGCTAAACAGATACAGTAAGTAATAGAATATACAAAAATAAGGCCACGTGTTTCCAAACAAGTTTCCACGTGTAGTAAGTATATACGTATATATAACAGTAGAGATGGTTTGGGTTAATGTTTTAGGATGCTTCAATAGACATCAATCTATTTTAGCCTTTATGAACTTATGGATTCTGTAAATACATATTTGTTACGGCCGCGAATCATATTTTAATCAACGTACAACTTAGTACTGACCAGCAAATTGCAAAAAACGTAAGAAAATGTGAATATCGCGGGCTACCTTGGAGCATCCACCTTAAACTAAAACATTCACTGGTAAACTATCGAAAGATGTATGATGCGTCTTAAAACAGCTGTTTATAATAAAATTTCACTGTTACAACAGCACCCCAGTTGCATAACACTATCAATCACAATCTGAATTATTTTAAAGGATATTGCTAATCCATTGCTTCATATTTTCAGAAAAATTGTTTGCTAACCTACGTAAATAACGCAATGAATGTTGTTGAACTGTCACAATGAAAGTCTGCTATTAGTGTGTTACGCAAATACCCCTCCGGTAGTTTTTGTCAGTCGATTTATATCTTGAATAATAATTAGTCGACTGCTGGGTATCCATTCAATAATTAAGCACCCACCCTCTTTATAATTTGTTCCCCTATCTAGCTCAATATCTAATGGTTTGTGAATGGGCCACGGTCACTGAAACCAAAATTAATTATTTAGCTTAAATTGTCCGTATTTTCAAATCACAACTTCAACAATCTTTGACAGTTCTATGATGATATGGCAAATTGACGTAGGATTCAATTTGCTTAACAACTAATTTCAATGAGTATATTGATGAAGAACGTATATAGGATAAAGGAATATCCTGACCATTTTCTTTTATTCCTTTCTAACGTTTTATGGCGCCAATTGCCATGTACCTACATTGCATCTCCCGGGCCCAAGACTTATGGTAGTTGAAGGAACAGTGGGGTTTTAGTCGGCAGAAGTTTGACATAACCCTCCATTCTCCTTAGACGGAGGGTATAAATGAGGATTTCCCCACAACAAAAAAGGTAGCTCCACTCTCACCATTACATACTAATATCTCTTAATTTGTGTAATAGTGACGTAGATATTCCTAATGAAAATACTACCTCTACGTGTGAAATCTATATCGTGCCACCCCACACGGAACTCAATGAACCGCAGCGATTGTCGAGCAGTCGGGCTCCGGAAACTACACTTATCGTAACAGCTACGTTTCATTAAATCATATTGTTATATTCAAAAGCGATTGGTTATTACGATTGATTGGTACGGATGACTTTTAATTATGACAGTTTTGTAAATGGGACGATTGAGTTGTCGCAGTAACGTGGGCGGTTTTTATAATTTTTTAACGATTATTATCGTGGACGTCCACGGCATCGCGATAACACAGGGAAGTAAAATGTATATAAATATATGAAAACTCTTTTTCCGTCCATGATAACGTTACTTATAAAGTGCACTTATTTGCATACATTTTATTGACATAATATTGTCTAATTATACATGGGTAAATTATAATAATTATATATATATATATATTTTAATAATTCTATAAAAAATAAAAATATATTTTAAATATGTTTTTAATATATTTTTTTAAATTACTTAATTTTTTTTTTTACTTATACAAAAGCGCACATTATCGTTTGAAAGCTCTTTTTTACAAATAAAACTATTGTATATAAAACTATTGTAATAAAACTATAACTAAAGATATTGCGTTACTGTTGTTTCAAAGAAAGACCCTATTGACGGTTTTAATTGAAGCATAAACTTTTTGGAAGTATTTTTTATATTATATTTTATGTTATAAATTCTCGTTGACGTTCCCTAAGAAATGCTTGAGGATGTTTCAAACCTCGCGTTACGGTTAACCGACCCTGAAGAATTATACATAATTAAACAGACGCGTGGGTAATGCATTTTTTATTACTTTATGACAAGTTTGTTAACTGGTACAAAATAATGAGAGCATTAGCCATTTATGAGAGGAGCTCTTTTGTTTTCAACGTAATTGTTGGCTATTTTATTCTAAAACTGCGTGGTTACGGCCGGATTTCCTAGCAACTGTATGTTTTAGTGGTCTTTTTAAGTGGAAAGTGCATCAGATGTAACATGATGTAGTTTTTTCTACTATTTGCTTACGAGAAAGAATCCTAGAATGTTGTCAACTATTTAAATCTTGGAAATCTGACAGTTTTCTAAGACTCTCTGATATCTAGTTTTACAGGAATAGTAGTATTCAAAAGTGGTGTAATGAAAAGCCAGACAGCAATATTAGTAGCAAGACCTGTCAGTAATAGTATATTATGGTAAGTTTTTTTGGAAATAACTTTTTTATTTTATTTGATTAATTTTCTATTACAATGTTACTTTTATGGAGCTTTTTATTATTAGTCGATAAAAGGATTAAGATTATAACAATGTTCAATATCTAAAAATAATCGACCCTGTTTCTTCCCGTAGTTAGGAAAGCTAAAGGATTTTGCCAGGTGACTGGGCACAGCGTCCATGATTATGTCACAAAGAGAAAAATGAAAAATGGTTCTGTTAGAGTTCAATGACTACTCGCAGTCAATTCGCTTAAAGACAAAATGGATCGCATTGTACGCCCACTCGTTTCAAGGAAATTCGAGGGAGGTCGAAATAGCGAAGATTACAGTAGAGTCGGAACTAGGAATTATCTTTTATTTCTTAAGTAACGTAGAAGCCGAAGTACCGAAGTAATATATTTTATGTATGTAGAGGTAACATAATCTATTTAAATGTCGATTGAAAGAGCATTAGTACCTTTCCTCTATACTGTGAGTATTTGTATATACAGGGTTATTTGTAAAACACCAGCAACCTCTTAAGAGGTCATTACGATCGGATTATCATTTTTCGGTCTATCACGATTCACGATTACGATTTTCTTATAGGTATAGGAACATAGTTTAATCTCTTTAGTTACGTAAGCAAAGTAATTAGTAATTTGAGTGCTCAGTATCCGTAACCTTGACATAGCGAGCTTATGATTATATCTACCTATGACTAATGTCACTGACCTTTAAAAAAGCAGCCAAGTGCGAGTCGGACTCGCACACGAAGGGTTCCGTACCACCGTATAATATTTAACACTATATAATTTCGGAGTCCGCTACGTGACATCGAAATATATTTTGGGGGTCCCCCTTTAATTTTTTACTTTAAGTATTACGTTGTTATAGCGGTCAAAGTAATACATACTCTGTGAAAATGTCTGCCTATTACGGTTTACAAGATACGATACGGATGTACGGACGGACAGCAGAGCCGTAGTGACCCTCTGGGCTCCAATACCAATTGATAAGGGAGCCCCAGAGAGTTTTTGAGAAAGCATATGCAGGGCGAAAAGTTGCTAGTAGGTGCGGCCAAACATCCTTTGGGTACGAAACCCTAAAAAGTTACAAAAGTCAATAAATTGTCTTGATTATTGTAAAGTTGGGACTTGAAAAGGTCACTGTGGCCTCTTTGTCTGAAAAACTTTTAGTATTGATTGTGGGTAGGTAGAAACTCGTATTTTTAATAGAAGTTATAATTGTAGGCTGTAACTGGCGCGGATGGTCCACGTGATGGTAAACAGTTTCTGCATGTATATTGTTTAAGAACACTGGTTACATTAGCCGTAAAATTTCCGAATAGTATAAAATACAATAATAATCATCGTATAATGTTCCCACTGAGGGACACAGGCCTCTTTTCTATGAGAGAGAGTGGGCCGTATTTTACCACACGGATCCAATGCGGGTTGGTGTTTTAGGTGTATACGATAAACGAAAACAGTAGACACATCATGTACAAGACCAAGTTTTATTACTTGGTATAAACGCAGGTAAGACAAGGGGGGTTGAAGATATGGAGCATGGTGATACTTTCCGTACAAGCTAAAATACCTACAGGGAACACAGGGCACTAGAGCTTGCATAGCAACAGAAAATTATTCTGTTTTTTTAGTACGTCATCATCATTCTCCTGGAATTATCCCAATATAATTGGGGTCAGCGCAACATGTCTTTTTCTACCATACTTATCTATTAGTCGCTATCTCGGTAGTCACCCCTTTCTAACCACGTCATCATTCACATAGGCCATCCATGGTTTCTTTGTTGTTTCCCTGCTCTTATAGCCATCGACTTTCATACTCAAAGCTTTCCTCATTCCGTATCACATGCCTATACTATGAGAACCGATTACCACACAACATTTCACTTTCAGACTTCCTCTTATGTACTCATTTCTTACTCTATCCATTCGTGTAACACCATACACCCCTTTTAGCATTACTATTTTTGTAGTGTTAGCAGTTGTGGCCCAGTGGTGGCCGCTACATATGAGTTGTAGGTCGTGAGTTCGAAACCAGGCAGGCGCTTTACTTTGTGTAAATTGTTTTTCATCACCACTGCTCTCAAAACGATGAAGGAAAACATCGTGAGGAAACTGGCGTGTCGTAGGACTAATAATTAGAAGACATGTGATATCTACCAACCCGCTTTGGGCGTGGTGGATTACGGCCCACTCCCTCTCACTGAGAGGAGGCCTGTGTCCCAGCAGTGGGAACACAAGCTATTATTTATATTTATATTATTTTTGACTTATATATTGTATTTTTGTATTTGAATTGTATTTAATTTAATTGTTTTTGTATTAGTTTATTTTATAATTGGTCCGTGTTGGCTTTCATTCAATAAATAATAATAATTAATCATAATATTCCCAATCCATTTAATCTACTTGCTGCCTATGACACACTATCATTAGTGTTTAATTATACACTCATAAATTAGTTTTGCGGCGAAAATTTTAATTAAAACATCAAACAAAATGGTCTCAATTATTGTATCTGTAATAAATTAAAACACAGTTGGTGACACATACTAATACAGTGATTAGGTAACAGTTTAATCAAGTTAATATAATGGACGCTTTGTGAGTTGACAGCGGTGACATGTGAAATTAATTACTTACCGTTTGAAAGCGGAAAATGAATATAGCGAGGATTGTGGAGTAGGTATTTATTTATACTTAGCTGTATCTAAGTAGATAATTTTCTAGCAACCCGCCCCTGCTTCACAAAGTTTTTAAGACTTGATAAAACATGGAGATTTTTGTAAAATATCTAGGTATGTTTAATACATTAACCTTCCCTTACATTAACCTTGCATATAATTTTTTGTGTTATTTTGCATCGACACGCTAAGAGAACCTTCCGGAATTAATTTTCTAAATTATGATGAAAACCGCATCAAAATCTGTATTGTTGTTTAGAAGAATAAAGCCGTCACACATACAGTCGCCAAAAAGGACTTTAAGGGCCTGTAATACCTCAGGTTGCGAAAATTGTCTTAGCATTAATGGCTCTAGTTTCAACAATACTGCAGTATTCTCTTTGACATTAATATACAATAAAGACGAGGACTGCTGCGAGGTGTCGTCTGTTTCGAAAACACGATTGCATACAATTTTCTCGATACAAATAAATCTCAAAGTTACCTCTAAACCGTACAATAAAAGAAGAATTATCAATGAAAATGTTCAAATTAGGTCATGAAACTTTGCAGGCTAATCGATCCATGCATAAAGCAGGTGTCATCTGTTCGTTTTTATTTTTTAATCGTTACATTTAACGTAAAAAGACGAGATTGGAAATATCAAGCTTATTAACCACTCACACCTTGAACCGCTCTGCCGCCCGGCCCCCGACAGGACCCCGATTCAGTACTTGTCAGTACCGCTTCGGCTATCGGACGGGGAACCCGTGTCACTTCGCTTGCGCTCAAAAGACCCGATTGACAACGTTTTATGTTCTTAAAAAATTATATGATAATGTAAAATTAAATTTAGATGTAAAAATAAGGCACCCGTATTTTTATTTTATCCAAATTTTGTAGTTTTAATTTATAAAATCATCTTTGAAATGGTTCAAAATCGTAATCTCACGTCAATGTCAAAATATTGTCAAAAATTTAGGGAGGTAAGCGTACCTATTTTAGATAGTTCCCAAATTTTTATGGTGTTTTCAATATAAAAACTTTTTTTATAAATAATTTTATTTGAGATAGAAAGAAAGAAAAAAGTTTATTTGGACATAGTTCGTGAAACACAAAATACAAAATTAATAAAATAAAAAATAATGTTTCAGACAACAATAGTGTGTGCCTCACGGCTGCGCCAAAAAGGTTCATTTCAGCATTAATGCCAGACAGATGCTGTCTGACGCTGGTTTTCTAATGAACCTTTAGGGAAAAGTGACGGGGAGTACACACAGTTTCAACATACCTAATACATACTTATAAATAAATAAACTAGTAATCACGTACATATCATTACAAATACAAAAAAAACCAAAACAACCAAGTCTCAGCAAAACCTGTTTTTCTCGATCAATCTACATAGATTTGTGGTAATGGAAATATATTTCAATTACCACAAATGTCTAAATACAGGTGGATTTTTGAAAGGATTTTTGAGAAATCACGATACAGCGGACAGAGCTCCGGCGGGATCTAATGGCGACATAGAGAGTGCGATTGTCGCAACCCAGTGCTGGGCACGCCACAATTGCTGCGATAAGTCCCCTCTTTGAGGAGTGGCTGGAGAGGCGCCACGGTACCCTCACCTTCAGCCTGACGCAGGTCCTCACCGGACACGTTTGTTTCGGGCGGTTCCTGTTCAGGATAAGGCAGGAGGAAACGCCAGGGTGTCACCACTGTGTCGATCGCCTGGAGGACACGGTGGGAGCATACGGTGGAGGTCTGCCCAGCTTAGGCGGAGTCACCGCCGCGTCCTCGTGGCGGCGATCTCTCGCGTCCGGCACGGGTCCAGGCCATGATACGGAGCGTGAGGGCATGGGAAGCCGTCACCTCCTTCTGCGAAGCAATAATGTTCGCAAAGGAGGAGGCGGAGCGTATGAGGGAGAGGCAATCTCTGCGCTCACACGCCCCTAGTCGCCGCAGGAGATGCCCTGGACGTCGGGAGTCAACAACCGAATCCCGGACACCGCAGGCGCGGGCTTGCGAGCGGCGAGCAATGGGCATGTTTATTTTATTTAATCAGGATTAACTTTTAATACTTCAGTATTAAATACCTCTTCATGATTGGTAGTTTTTTTTTTTTTTCTCTCATCTTGATTATATTGCAAACTATAGTTTTGTATAATTTAGAAGCATTTTTGAAAATTTTGTAAATGTAAGAACCATGGATCCGTTTTTTATGATATTTTGATGTTGACTTGAAAGAGCATGGCAGTTGAGAATATGTCATGCTCACTTAAATGTCTCACTGGTGGTGGCGCGTGTGTTGGATCATTCGGTTCCCTACGAAATGGTTGAGCTGGGTGGTGCTGATCCACGCGTCATGTTCGTGAACGAGCGCCATCAGTTGAGACTGGTCATCTCTTAACTGCCAAGGCTTATTTTAAATTTTATATTTTAATTTGTTTTTTTACATTGTTCTCACATATAGAAGCAATAAGAATAATGTAACCAGGATTTTGTAAAAATGTCTTGATTTAAAAGAGTGTCCATGGAGTTTCTTGCCCGTTCTTCTCCATAGAGATCTACGCTTTGGAATGGGCAACTAGCTTCAACTTTCTGACTAACTGACCGACTATTTAATTTTGACAATTCAAAAGTGCCTGTAAATGGTTTAATTGAAATAAATGATTTGAGTTTGAGTTTGAGTTTGCAGCTTGCCGCCCGGTAAGGACCAGGCCCGGATCGACGGCGCGATGTGTTCCACGCGTGTAACCCCGTCAGTTAGTGCTGACATCTCTTTGAGGCAGGCGTGGAACACAACGCGCCTCAAAGAGATGTCAGCACTAACTGACGGGGTCCGCTAGGGCCGATGCCTGCCAGGGCCGCGGGTTGTTCGAAAGAGATACTGTGGCCCCTGGCATAGGCAACTAAAGAAACAGGGGTGGTTTTTAGTCAGTAAAAGTCTGACAAGCCCTCCCGCTCCGCCCAGAGCAGGAGACGTTATTTGATGATATCCCACACAAAAAAAAAGGTGTAAAAAGGCCCATAGCCGTCATACATCAAACTAAGTAACATTGCACAAAACTAATTGCTGGGAATCGACTTTTATTTTTGGTGTGAAAAGGACATTGTCCAGAGTCGCCCTGTGCACAAGAAATATCGGACATGCACGATAATTAATTGTCTATTTTAGTATGTTAGTTGCAAATACTTTTGTAACACGGACTAAACTAGCTGCATGCCAAAATGAACATTTTAAAGTATTTTACGCGACTAATAACATTAATCGCCGCCATCTTCGCCAAACGTCATGTCGTATCGACAAAGATTAGGGATGCCCAATCGATTGCAATCGATCGATCGAATTTTTAATGAATTGTTGCATGTTTTTGAATCTGAATCACATTTTGATTTTATTTCGAATACAACGTGGCGCTACAATGGCGACATTAATTTAACATACGGGTAGGGCTAGTGGCCAGTAATCATAAAAATTATAACAACATTAAAAAAATCGTAACTTGAAATCTTCCACCTGCACCGCTCGCCGACATAAGGCTCTCGCTCTTTCCTTCAATTCGCCTTCTCTTTGTACGTTATTTGTTTTAATTACCTGTCTGAAATAAAAGTTTTTCTATTCTATTCTATTACATTGACGCGATGTTATGACCCCGGCAAATGACCCCTGCGCTACAGTTCTTTATGTCAGGTTGCTCTAAGATGCTATTTTAGAAAATCTATATCTATACTTATAATAAATCTGTAAAAGTGAAAATTCTGTACATTGAAAATATCAAAAAAATGGCAGGGGGTGTTACTAGACCGACACCAAACCCAAAAATGTGATTAAAAAAATTTTTGTCTGTCTGTCTGTTCAGGCATCACGCAAAAACTACCGGTTCGATTACGATGAAACTTGGTATAATTATTCTTTAATATCCTGGGCACCACACTGGGTACTTTTTATGCCGGAAAAGTATCTTCTAAATATATAAAACTCAAAGGTGACTGACTGACTGACTGACGTAGTGATCTATTAACGCACAGCCCAAACCACTGGAGGGATCGGGCTGAAATTTGGCATGCAGGTAGATATTATGACGTAGGCATCCGCTAAGAAAGGATTTTGATAAATTCTACCCCCAAGGGGATAAAATAGGGAATGAAAGTTTATATGAAAAATCTTATTCCTTGAGTTAATAAACTTGAAACTTGGCACGAATACTTATCTAAATAAATTATGAAGATTGTCAGGTGTTTTTTTCTTCTAAACTACCCCCTAATAAGGGATTGGGAGGTTTCAAAGTTTGTATGGAAGAATTTTAGCGCGCAGTCCGGTTGACTCGAAACTCAATATTTATACCTAATATTGAAAGTAAAGAATAATGTGTATCAGGGTTTTTTGAAAATCTACCCCTGACGGGCTGAAATGGGGTAGTCAATTTTTCAGGGGAGGATTTTACTGCATGGCTTGATTAACTAAATGATTAATTAAAAGTCCTACTTGTAGAAGTACATGTCTATTTGACAACCAATTTGAGAGTTGTTACAACTCTATATTAGATCTCATCATCGCGCGTTCGTATTTAACAAGATAGACGATGATTTCCGAAGCGCCTGTTTTTAGTTGGACATCAGATGGCCAATTCTCGTACATAATTAAAAACTCTCATCTCAGCGACAATCAATGTAAAATACTTGTCAAAAATGTATGGAAATTTGAGGTATTTTTGGCAGACTGAGACTGAGACTGACTTACCGTGGTAACCTACGTTACCACGGTAAATTAGCTAAATTGTTTATTAGTACATTATAAATTGACAATTTGCTAGCTAATTTATAATGTACTAATAATCTAACTTTCAATATATTTCCTTTTTAGGGTTCCGTAGCCAAATGGCAACGGAACCCTTATGGATTCGTCATGTCTGTCTGTCTGTCTGTCTGTCTGTCTGTCTGTCTGTCTGTCTGTCCGTCCGTATGTCACAGCCGCTTTTTTCCGAAACTATAAGAGCTATACTGTTGAAACTTGGTAAGTAGATGTATTCTGTGAACCGCATTAAGATTTTCACAAAAAAATAGAAAAAAAACAATAAATTTTGGGGGTCCCCATACTTAGAACTGAAACTCAAAATTTTTTTTTTCATCAAACCCATACGTGTGGGGTATCTATGGATAGGTCTTCAAAAATGATATTGAGGTTTCTAATATCATTTTTTTCTAAACTGAATAGTTTGCGCGAGAGACACTTCCAAAGTGGTAAAATGTGTGTCCCCCCCCCCTGTAACTTCTAAAATAAGAGAATGATAAAACTAAAAAAAATATATGATGTACATTACCATATAAACTTCCACCGAAAATTGGTTTGAACGAGATCTAGTGAGTAGTTTTTTTTTAATACGTCATAAATCGTAACGTAACGGAACCCTTCATGGGCGAGTCCGACTCGCACTTGGCCGGTTTTTTATTCTATGCAGAAGACATCGATTTCGCATAATAATATAATCATAATTTAATCAATTATTACCAAGCCTACGTCCATCAACAGTTTAGTTCACCCTAACTAAATCAGTTTGACAGTGCGAGCGGGTTAGAGTGATACATAGCGCGGGGAAGTGGGGGCAAAATATGAATTTCAACTGAGGTATTACAAGCCCTTAATTTATAATACGTAATTATAAATAGGTATTATAGATGTATAGATTTTACAATAACAAAACTTTCTTGACTAAAAGTCGTGTTACGCTTTTAGTCGTTCTCTACTAACTAATCTGTGAAATACATATTATTATCGACGACGCTTAAAAAAAAAGAACGAGGTAATTTCCCATACAAAATGTTAGTTTCAAAAACTACGTTTTGACAGAAAAGTTTGTAGAGTTGCTGTGAGATATCGATATCGTGATTTCAACCAAAAGTAGATAGGAACACCCCATTACGATTATTGGATGGGACCACTCGATTCCGAGTTGTTGTCATAACAGAATAGGTGTTCCTGTTCATATTTTACCTTGACAATGACTTGTTGCTACGCAGCTAAGGTTTGCCGATAACCTTAATTGGACGTACTTATGCAAACATGAACCAATCTACACACATGTCAAAATCGAGATAAGTATACAGAAAACTTTCAAAAATGCACCTTCGTATATTCCGTATATTCAAATCACTAATCATTCTTTGACTGTTGGATGAAATTATCATTTCGACGAGTACATTTTACTGACTTTACGTAGCAAAATGCATCCTGAATAAACTAATAATAACCATGTATTGTAGGTATACATAAAACATGGTCAGGCAGGAGCCATAGTCCTTCCATAGTTTTAGGTAATCAGTCCATTTAAGCCACCCAAATCCAAAATCTAATATCTTTATTTCCATGTCCTGCAATAGTCCTACACCAACCGGGTTGTCCTTGAGTGCACGATTATCGTCGGCTGGTGTTTGCTTCGATCCCTCATACGCCTTCCAAAGGTCTGGGGCTCCAGGGTTCCGAGATAATTATGTCAAAGACCGTTGATGAAAAATTTACAAATAATTACCAAGTCCCATACAACATATTGATCCTTTTATACTCGTAGCCCAGATAGGAAGGCAATGTAATCCGCTTCAAGATATCTAAATGTGCTGTCACTAAAACCGATTTCGTGATTTCAATTACCATTATCCACCCTTTCTGTTATGTAACAGCGAGGAAAAGGCTTTATCCCTTTTCTAAGAGATTTATCTCGCGTTTGATACAGATGGGAGGCTGAGGGCATGATTCACAGATTGCACTTTGATTTTACTTTGACAAGTAAAGTATGCGACTTGTATGAACTATCCATCATCATCATTCTAGTACCCTTATCCAAATTTATTTGGGGTCGGCGTAACATGTATTTTCTCTGTTAGTCGTCATCTCGGTAATCACCTTCTTTCAAGCCATATTATCTTTTACTTTAGTCTTCTCCTACTTTCATAGCCCGGGCCAACCGCGGCAAGCATAGCTTAACCTGATCGATCGACATAGCCATGAGCACCTCTTAAAGACATGAGAACGAATCTTATTTGTGTGAAGTGCAGCGTAGTTTACTTGGAAAATTAAATCAAAGTGCGACCAGAGAATCTTACACTAAGCCCAGTTTATAAAGACTTACAAAGCAGAAGTTACATAAAATCCCAATATCTCTTGTTCTTCGAAATGCCCTCTAAAAGTCAATCTTACGTCAGGTGAAGTTGAGTCCGCCCACGCTCCAAAAACTACCGAAGGCTCGAGATTACGTAAAATGGTGATAGATTCCGAACGATTCCCCCAGGGCGGTTCGAGGTTTCATAAGAAGAAGTATTAACTCGCCGACGAACTCTGTTTAAGTGGCTCATTTACAGAAAAAGGTTTCTAGTATGAAGGCAATTCACAGCATGTTTAAAACATCTTGAAAAGGATAATAAGAATAAAAATGATATAGGATTTTTTTTCTAATGTACACACATAAAAACTGTCTAGGGATTATGTACGTTTTAGAGTATCGCCGCGATTGAGGATTATTATTTTAACTTTTTTGGATCATTATTGATTCTCTTTAGTTAATTTCAATATTTAAATAAAAAAAAAATCCTTAAATTTTCATTAAAAATAGAAAATCAGGATTCCTATAAAAGTGTGTAATAGCTTTTTTACAAATCCATTACAACTTTTGCATTGGAACTGAAAAAAATTGCATTGATATGGAGCGACGGCATAATTTGACATAAGAGATGATGGGCGCCGTTGGAATGTTGCAAGCTAGTTCCAGGCAACGTACTGTGGCTGTCGCTCTTGGCACTACACAGAGCGTCATAAGCCGCCTCTCGACACGCTATCGCATCACGGGTAGCGTGGCCGAGCGACATGAAGGACGATCTCGCATCACCACTCGCAGACAGGACCGGTACATCCAAAATACTGCATGACGGAATCGTCCCATGACCGCCATGATGTTGGCTACGAGGCTCCACAGCTCTTCAGGCTTGCTGATAAGCGAACAAACCAATCGAAATCGTTTACGTGAAGTTGGTCTGAGTTCCCGAAGGCCGCTGAGAGTTCCACCTATAGCACACCGTCATAGTAGGGCCCGTTTACAATGGGCTCGCGAACACAGAAATTGGGAGGAAGAAGACTGGCGTTGTGTTTGCTTTTTCAATGAATCTCGTTTCGGTATGAGGCCGAATACAAGACGTACTCAAGTTTGGAGGACCTCTGGATATCAAGAACGTTTGAAATTTTGTCAGAAAGTTCATTCATAGGGAGGGAAACAATAATGGTTAAGGCCGGTATTTGGATCAGTGGAAGAACCGATCTCATTTGGATCAGGGGCCACCTCAATGCTCAGATTCATGCGGAGAGGATTGTTTCAGACGTAATCATCCCTTTGTGAAGCCAGTTGCGTGATTCGTTTCGACTAATGCACGATAATGCACGTCCACACACGGCTAGAGTCGTAACACGCACTCTTACCGATGCTTGCATCAACGTTCAGCCGTGGCCTGCTCAATCGCCAGACCTCAACTCAATTGAGCACGCATGGGGTATGCTCCAAAGAAGAGCTCTGCCGAGTATGGATGCCGTGCATACTCCACAACAATTTTTTGACTTGTTTGAAAGAACGTGGTCGGCCATTCCTCAAAGTGATTTTGAAGAACTGATTTTAAGCATGCCAAATCGCTGTGATTGTGTGTTTCGTGTCAATGGTGGAAACACAGATTATTATTTTTTTTTTATCTTCACAATAAAAATTTATAAAATCCTCATTTTTGCCATTTAATTGATGACAATGCAATTTTTCTTAATTTTTACAAAATATAAGGATAAGTTATTAACTTAAACATAGGAATTAAAGTAAGAAGCCAGACTAGACTTGGTAGACTAGATTTGGTAAATATTAATTGGATAATTTCTTAGAGTTAATAATGTACTTGATCCCTAGACACTTTTGAGGTGTGTATCTTAGATATCATGGTGTGTGTTATCAAGTGGGCGTCGCGTGATGAGTTTGGCTTCTCCGAATACGTAGAAAAAAAGATGTCTTCTACATAAAAAGTACTCAATAAGCATTCCGTCCACGAATGAGGGGTTGGGACGAGTGGCTCCGGAGTCAGAATTAAGTGTGATTTATTACTTTTATGAGCCACTGTAGCCTCGAACCGCCTTATTTGCGTGAGTGAGCGATCTACTTTTACGATGGCTAGTTCTGACTGGTGTTATTCTTCACTATCATTTGTTCAATCATTCTAATGAGCAGAGGATGTGATCAGCGACCATATTTTTATGATAAAGTTCAAAACGTAGCTCAGAGATGAATCAAAAGATTTTAGAATATTAAAGGTACTTAAAAAGAAACATCGCGACTTCGAAATAGTTAAATTCTGTAGTATTTGACGCTTGAGCTGATACCAAAAGCCTACTGTAGGTATCTTCTTCATCTGTTAATTACAAAGAGCAAAAAGCGACACGTAAATTGTATTTAAAATCAAGTCTTAATTTGTAGTCATAAAAGCGAAATTGTATTCCGTCACCGAAAATGTTCTGTTATCATGGATCTCGCCAGCTATCGAGCCTTCCTCAAGTATAATAATAATGGGCACGCAACCTCGGCTCACTTTTCACTTATCTACAACCTTTTACCAACTGAATAGAATTATGGGTAAAAACATTAAAAGATTCTCTAAGGAAAAGTAGTAACAGTAAAAAATTCAATTTAAGCTTAAGGAGCACAAACAGTTTGACCTAGTTCTACTTTATTTGTAAATCAAATGAATTAATGTATTTGGTTCCATTCGGTGGAGCGCTGTAGTAAAAAGTAAATGACAAAGAAAAAATAATATCCCGGAGTAAATTAAATGTGGGTGTATCAATCAGGACTTCAATACTATGATGAGAGCAGAAAAACCTAATGGTCTTCAAAATTACATAGGCGTAAGGAAATAAAAAAATATTGCCATATTACCATTTGGCAATAATCTCAGGGCTTGCTAGCTACATGTCTATTACTACCAAAGGAGACCACACATGTTCATAAAAAATTGGGCCCAAAACACAAAGAGCTGGCCAGCGAAAAAAAAAACTATTAATTGGTCGGGGAAGTCCTCCTTATAATTTTTTACTATTGCGCCGTATCTCTTCAGCCCCTTCAGACTTCAGACCATTCCTTCAGCTGTTTTTTTAACGTTGAAATATCTAGTTTTATCATTTTTTGTTTCGTTGGCCGGTCATTTTGCATTTTGGACCCAATATGGCTGATCTCCTTTGATTCAGACAATCAATCTAGAGAGTTTACATAACTAAAACTATTTATTGAGATTATAAGAAGAAAATAAAAATCACAACTTCTAAACTATTGAATTTCGCGGAACATAATATATTATGTTGTGTTTAGGTGAATCCATAGGAATATAAAAACAGATATAAAAAACATCTTTATTATTTCTTTTTTGTCTCCTTGTAGGACTTTCCCATTCACCGTGGGATAACTAAGACACAAAAAAAAAATGGCCCTCTATAGATGGGCCAACCTGTATGTAAACGGAACATTACCTATAATTCATTCAATATTGGAATTTCCTAGAAGTAGGCAAACTTATTTATTTTCTTATTTGTGTATAGAACGAGTCGTAGGTGAATAAATTTGATCTCGGCGAGGTATCAATTCAATCGTAGGTGTTTCAATTTATTCGGTATCTTATAAAAGGTGATGTTTTTGATATTTATCAAAAGCATCTGTCTGCGAAGTTTGTATGTACAGTCAACAGCAAAAGTAGATGATCAAAATCAGAAATTCAATACTAATGAACGGAGTTCGCAGCTATATGGCAGCTGTACTAGTAGTAAATGTTTGGTATAATTTACAATCACATAGTTTTGAATCACTTCGACGCCTCACAGTTCTGACGCGAACTCCGTTCATTAGTATTGAATTTCTGATTTTGATCATCTACTTTTGCTGTTGACTGTACTTTAGCTTACTATTCAACGGTGTCTGTAGAGTGTTTTTAAAAAGTTTTAGAGGTTATATTCGAATACCAATACTGATTTAGGAGTCCGGCAAATGTAAAAATTAAATTGAAAACTGGACCATTACCCCTAAGACATAAGAGCGTTAATTGGTCGTCAAAATTTTACTAAAAATTAAATAATAAAAGTAAACACTTTTTTATAGCACAGACGCCAGCACATCAAGCTACTACAATCTGTCCAATTTCTTTAATAGAGTTTCAACCTTATCGCTAAAGCATTAATGTTCAAGGTTGATTGGGAAAATTTGACAGTTTCGGGTAGCTTGACCTGCTGGCGTCTGTACCACATAATTGCAGAGGCTCAGCACAAAGGCTCATACTTCATAGAACAGTACAAATAAACCTCTTCTAAAGATATTCATTGTTTAACACGAATCATCATCTCATCTGACTAGCCTTTTCCCAACTATGTTGGGGTCAGCTTCCAGTCTAACCGGATGCAGCTGAATACTAGTATTTTTTAACACGAATATCATGTTTTAATCAGTCACATTCACACTTATTTGCTTCACGAATTTCCTCTTGAATTTAAAATAACAGATACAGCGAGCATTTTAAATAATTCCTCGAATATTTTTAAAGTGTAACGTCGCTGTATGCCTCGTACAGCTTCGTAAATACGTTTTCGTCGTAATCGTTTATATTTTACGAACCCCGTTTGTTTCAGCGAAACATGAATTAAATTTTCGCTGGCGGGAGAGCGAACGTATGCCTTATTCTGTGCTTTGTTCGAAAGTAACGAAGTTAAAAGTTTGGTAACTTTGTGTTCAACAGCTCGTAAACGGTTACTGCTAAACATTGGGAAACTGGCATGTTTGCTGCTCCCATAAGGCTTTTGCATAGTTTCATTTGTAGGCAGTTTGATGGACTATCGAACGTGTTGCGCCGACCACACGTCATGGGACAAGGACAGGAAGCTAATGATGGTTACTGATACTGGGAAAAGGCCTCTCCCCATGACATCTTGCTCTTACGATCCAGGGCTAACGTAGATCACTGTTCCTTTGTTTTTCTCTAGCTACCGCCATCTTCTACTGGGATAGTGATGGTGGACTATAGAAATCTACCGAGATGTAGGTAATTATATAGGGCAAAGGCGCCGAATCTTTAATCGAGAAGGAACGCTTGAGAACTGCATTCAGACCATTGTAAATCCAGTTCCCTCTCGATATTTTTGTTGAGTTGATGTACGAAAAGAGGCACGAGCCTAAGCGGTCGCTAAACCTTCAACACGCACACCTTCTTTTAATAAATACTATGATTAGCACATGTTATATCCTGGTCTGCCAGGGACCGAGGGATCCAGGGACTGCCTCGTTGGTCTAGTGGGTAGCAAGCGCTACTGCAAAGCATGTTTTCCTGGGTTTGATTCCCAGATCGGGCAGTGACATTGGTTTTTTTTTCATCTAGAATTTCTCAGTAGTAGGCTGTCTGAATTTTTGCCCAGTTAATGACAATAGGTTCGCCCTCTATTACATGGGATTTAAACATAACTGACATTAGGGACTGCCAAACTGTTGCAGTTTTTAAAAGAAGAGTAATAGAACACTATCTGTCCACTTCATCATAGTTGGGTATGTATTTATTATTTTTAGTATGATATAACTATTATCATTCTAGTGATATTTATTTTAGAAGTATGTATGTATGTTTATTTGTATGTATGTTAGTATATTCTCGTAATTTTTGTTTAGTTTTTTAAGTGAATTGTTTTTGATTGTGTGTCTTATTTTTTTGTCTCCTTTACTATTACACACGCTGTCTACATCTCTGTATCTGTTGTCCTGTCTCGGGTTTGCTGCAAGAGATTTCTTGTGAAATAAGCATCACCTCTGTACCTATTTTTTCTGCTCTGTTTTTGTTGTCTGTTTTTTATATGTGTGTAAATAAATAATAACTAGCGAAATGTAGATGCACTAAAAGGTACACGTCTGCTCAACACTTTGTGGAATACAGGTGTGAGGTTTATATCCTGGTGGTTAATCCATTATCTGTCTGAACAATCTGTCGTTGTGTTTAGCGCTCCAAAGGTCCCCTATTTTTTCCCACCGAACATTGGGACCATCCCTAATTAATACCTACCCACTCTTTTCACGCATAATAAAAAGCTCTTTACGCGCGCGAATATAAATTGTTTCCGCTAAACAGATGCTACGCGATTCAATCTAATACAAAACCAATGGTATAATATACATAGGAACATATTTATTTATATTTAGTATTGTATACCCTTTCAATACTAAGCGCATTGTTCTTCCCCACTGTTGTATTAGGTGTATTCATCATTCTCCTTTTTGTACGGGAATTAGGGCGCGTTATAATTGCCTGTTGCTATCCAAAGTAGGTATGTGTGTACACACATATACATATTTGCCTGCTTTGTACAGCAACAATGCTTACGGATTATATAGCAAAATCAGCCTATAGCGTTTCCATTGCTGGGACACAGACAGGTCTGCTCTTCAAGAGGAAGTGAGGGTAATCTACTATGACGCGGGCCCAGTCCGGCTGGTAGATGTCACATGTTTTCGAATTTTTGGTATTAGGATAAGTCGGTATCCTTACGATGTTTTCCTACACCGTTTTGAGAGCAGTGGTCATGTTACTATTTACATAAAGTGAAGCGCCTGCCTGGTTTCAAACCAGTGTCCTGATCAAAATATTATTCATTGAACGTGTACGTGTTAGTTACCTGTCGGGTTAGCTCGTTTTATACAAATTGCTTGCCATCTTACAAGCTTTTATTTAGTTTCACCTGTCCCGATGTTTGTAATCAAATCTTGCAAGTTAAATTTGATCCACTTCCCGGTTACCGATTGAGCTGAAATTTTGCATGTATTTGTAAATCGGACGACAATGCAAAATTATTATGACATGCAGATGATCATCTGATGATGGAACCGGAAGGTGGCCATAACTCGATAGTTAAACGATACAACCCCATCGAGTTTGGACTCGTTTGATCCGTCTTGATGAGTACTTTGGTGCTAAAAGGTAACCAGGGTCTGACGATGGAGCTGGAAGATGGCCATGGGAACTCGGTAATTAAACGACACAACCCCTTCGAGTTTGGGCTCGTATAATTCGTCTTGACGAATACTTTGTGATTGCAAAAGAAAAATAATTAAGGTGTAATATGCTAAATGTTCTCTAATGTTCATTAAAAAAACTTTTTAGCAAAAAAAAACAACCGACTTCCAAAAACGACACTACAAAGTGAAAAATAACTTTAATTTCGGAAGTCGGTGTCGTCGGGTTCGCATTTTCGTTGTTTGCCACCGACTTTCGAAATTAAAGTTATTTTTCACTTTGTAGTGTCGTTTTTGGAAGTCGGTTGTTTTTTTTTTGCGAAAAATATTTATTTTTCACTTTTAAGTTGTAATTTTTACCAGTAATTTTGGTTTAAAAAACCAAACTACTGAACCGTTTTTGATGAAATTTCTATGGGGCACCTTCAGAAGTAACTCCTTTCGAACAAAAAAAGAATTTTGAAAATAGGTCCACAATTGGCGGAGTAATTGCGTAACAACACACAAAAAAAAACATACCGTCGAATTGAGAACCTCCTCCTTTTTTAGAAGTCGGTTAAAAATGTAACACGCTTTTGTTTAGTAGGTACCTATATGTATAATGGTAATTTTCTTATCAGGTTTAAACTATTTTTAACTTTTTAGTTCTTTTTATTAACAAGTAATAAAAGCTTTTTAAAAAGTTTTTTTTTCTTTTAATTTTATAATCTAAATACTTTGTGGATAGTGCCTATTTGCCTACTTTTAAAGTATTAAAATATCTCAGTTTAACTCATTTTAGTCTAGATAGTGTAAATTAGGTAGGTACGTATAAAAATGTAAGAGCTTTTGTTAAAAAAATTTTACTTATGTGTAAAGTTGTAGATGAAAATCACTCTCTAAAACTTTTATAGTATACTATAGTTAAGTATAGTATAGTAGTAGTATATAGTGTAGTATAGTATAGTTACTTTTATAGTGTTACTAGCTGACTCGGCAAACGTTGTTTTGCAATATAAATTATTTCTAGCTGCCCGGGCGCTACTTCGTTTGCATGGTGTTCTACCCCGTACCCTACCCCTACCCTACTCCTACCCTACTCCTACCCTACTTATACCCTACTCCTAACCTACTCCTACCCTACTGTTACCCTACTCCTACCCTACTCCTAACCTACTCCTACACTACTCCTACCCTACTCCTATAAGTAAAACGCTGATTGATTGATAGAACTATACATGAATTATTATATTCGATTGCCATCTTGCGGATCTGTGGATGAAAGAGAATAATATAAAAATCGCGGTTAAAAAACAGGAGTTGATCGTAAAAGGGTGAAAATTTGGGATTGTATGTATTTTTCAATGCTAAATCATGATTTCATTTCATTTCATTTCATTTATTCATAAAAAACAATTTACATTGTGTTGAATATAATATACACATATGCAATTTACACAACAAAGAACTATGAATTATTAATTAACATTCCAAGTGAAATTCAAAAACAATGCCAAATAGTTTTAAAAATAATGTCAAAAACGATTTAAAATGTAATGTCAAACATTTTTAAATATAAAGTCAACCAGGTTTAAGATATAATGTCAAACAGTTTTCAATTTAATGTCAAAAAATTCTAGATTATTTAATGTCAAGTGATTAAAAATTAACATGTAATTCATTTAGGTACTATTGTGTAACATTAGTTCCGTTGTATTGTACAGACATTTTTCTAACAAAACGGCTTTTAATTTTGTTTTATTCAAATGGGTGTTATAAATCAGGATCTTTAGCTCAGAAGGCAACCCATTAAATATTACTACAGTTTGATACTTAGAGCAATGCTTTACTTTATTAAATCTTGGTGCTATTCGTTGTTTAAAAATTTTTCTTCGCCTGCTCTCTCTTATCTCACGTTCTTCCTGTGATTCAAACTCATGTAGATATTTAACAAAATGACTTAAGAGGACCAATATATATAAGCTAGGTACTGTTAATATTCCCAATTTTTAAAGTAATCTCTGCATGAGACACGTTGCGAAGTTTTGACCATTGTCCTTATGGCTCGTTTCTGTAAGATGAACGCTCTCTGCCAGTTATAATTGTAACTATTACCCCAGAGCACGATTCTATACCTTATCCTCGACTCAACCAGCGCAAAATATACAGCCTTTAACTGTTCAAGTTCAATTCATCCCTAAGGCTCCTCAGTGCGTAACATGCTGACGATATGGATGAATCAATAACAGCAAGCTCCGGTTTCCAATTTAAAAGCGAATCTATATTAATCCTTAAGAATTTAACCATGTCTACTAATTCCATCTTGTCTCCATTTATTTGTATATCTAAGTTGTCATTGTGGCGAGTCGTGGTCTTAAATAATATGAGGTTAGTTTTACCTGTGTTTAGCAATAAGTTATTGGCTCTAAACCATTCGAAATTTTGTTCTATATTTATATTTGTATTTAATGTAAATTTTTGTATGTCTTTTGCCCCAATTATTATGTTTGTGTCGTCTGAGAAAACAACAAGTTTTTCTCGTTCGGCTGAGTTTTATTCATGTAGTTGAGTAAATCATTTATAAAAATAATATGAAGAATAGGTCCTAAAATTGAGCCTTGGGGCACACCACGCTTTACATATGTCATTTTTAACTTGTATATCACTTCGTGATTATTTTCATCCATGTTTTTAATGTCTACATACATTCGTCTGAAAAAATAAAAACAAAAAATGTTGTTCAAAAATTAAAAAAATAAATTTTGGGGTGGACCACGCATAACATTTAGGGGTATGAAAAATAGATATGGGCCGATTATCAGACTTACCCGATATGTACACAAAATTTTATTAAAATCGGTGCAGCCGTTTCAGAGGAGTTTGGCAACAAACACCGCGACACGAGAATTTTATATATTAGGTAGAAGATGTAATGTATACTATAATAGTCTAGTACGTCTAAAACGAGATAAAACTGTCGTTAATAACCCGTTAGTTTTGAGTTACACACACAAAAACTCTTGTTAGCAATCAGGAGATTGCTAACAAGATCTATGCTAATCAGCCGGTTGATTCTGTAAAAAGCTCACCGTGAAAACTCAAGTGAAGTGAGCTTGACGTGAGTTGTCAGTAGTGTCAATCCCTAGCATTATTTGGAATGACATCTCACTCCACGCTCACTTCACCTAAGTTTTCACGCTGAGATGGTTACAGAATCGCACTGCAGGTGATTACAGTCATGTATTAAATCTTCATAATACTTAATGAACTAATAAACAACTAAATAATAACATGTAAATAGCATTCCTTGTCGTGACTATGCGACACAAGTCACGGCGCCACGCTGAAACTCCACAGCTCAAAACCGAACACCCCTATTAATGTCAAGGGAAACATTTATTAAGGTCGACTTTATAACCGACAACTGTATCGTTCGTTAATTTTATCGCTAAGTATTTATTTGCTTCGTATTATTTACCGGTTTTCGGTATTCGGTAAACAATGTATACAGTGCAAAGTGCTATGTTTTAGTGAAATAAATATTTTATTATTACCTAATATTATTGGTTGTAGAAGGTGCGTTTATGAATTTGTGGGTGGGCTGATGGGGGCGGCGAGCAATGGGCAGCTCGCCGCCCGGTAAGGACCAGGCCCGGGTAGACGGCGCGTTGTGTTCCACGCGCTCCTCAAAGAGATGTCAGCACGAACTGACGGGGTCCGCTAGGGCCGATGCCTGCCAGGGCCGCGGGTTGTTCGAAAGAGATACCGTGGCCCCTGGCATAGGCAACTGAAGGAACACGGGTAGGTTTTAGTCAGTGAAAGTCTGACACGCCCTCCCGCCGCAGAGCGGGAGACGTCATTTGATAATTTCCCACCCAAAAAAAAGGGGTGGGCTGTTCAAATCTTCTTCTTAGCGTGTCGATAACAATCTAAATGGACTCGGGCCAGAATTCGGCTACTTGTTTGGCGCCAACACTAACGTCTATCAGTTCCTGTAACTTGCAGCTGACAGGACACGCAGCACACGATATTAAGTATCCCATCGTTTGTGAAACAGCACCACATTTCCACTTCAAGGCGGAGTTGTCTATGGATCTTTAAATCGTAAAGGTATAAAAAAAAATAGCCTCTCGACCGACTATGGTCTGGGTGGCCAGTCTCAATGAAGATTAGCTAGGTACGCAGGCGATATTATAGTGCACAAATGTGTGCACTATAATATCGTCTGCGCCAGGCGATATTATAGTACACAGGTGCACTCTCTGTTCCTTTACTCTCATAGTCCAGTGGGACGGCAATCCAACACGACCGGGAAGAGATCAAGCGCAGGACCAACGGCTTTACGTGTTTCCGAGGCAGGGGGTATTAAACTGCCAACTTCCAAACTCCGGGCTGTTACTAAGAAATTCCTAATGGAAACCCAATAACACTTTATCCGACCTGGGAATCGAACCCAGGGCCCCTTCAGCAGTCGCACTTGCAACCACAAGCCCAACGGAGCAGCAAAAAAACAAGGTACAAAGGTTGTAAAGGTATAATGGAATGTTGAAGTATGGAGTTTCGCCTGAAATAAATCAATAAATAAATAAATTAATAGAGAAAGTACCTGTTTAGGCAAGCATTCTTTTTTAATGATTTTCTATCATGCGTTTAGTTAGGTCAGATCTCTCAAATTCTAGTTGTAAATGTTTAAGTAGGTAATGAACAAAGAAACTGGTGAATTATATCGTCATTACCTACATGATATTTTACGTGGGTTTATAAAATATTTAAGCATTAGGTATACAAAACATAATTATACTTATCACAAACTTACACAAATTAAAGCAATCACACTAACTTTAATATAGTACGGATACTCAAAAAAGTTACGTACAGACGATAATCATAATGAAGTAGTAGTAACATATAATTACGAAGCCATTTTGTGCGGTAACGGTACTCACTATAAAAACGATTATATTGGCATTAAAATGTTTTTAGTCTTGCTTAACTGTTAACCAACTTTGCGAATGAAGAGGTTATTAAAGTTACCTACTTCTTAAAATTATTACCAATAAGTACTTGAATTCCAGCCGGTCTATTCTGAAAAAAAAAAAACTCACAAAACCAAACGGTTCACCTGTTTGGTTTTGTGAGTTTTTGTGAAGAAGTTTAGTGAGCGGTCCATAGTGTCAATACCTAACATTCAGACTATTCTGTTAAAATCTCACCGTGAAAAGGTAAATGAAGTGAGCTGTCATTCTAGGGATTGACACTGTTGACAGCTCACTTAACCCGTGTTTTAACGGTGAGATTTTGATAGAATAGCACTGTGCGTAGAATCACTCTATTCTAATGACTCATTTCACATAAGTTTTCACGATGAAAGGTTTACAGAACAGACTGGGTATATATTATATCGTTTTTGTTAAAAAATGTGAAGTAAGCGCGTTTTGTCGAAACGTTACGCGAAAAAGCTCGCTTTTTTGTAGACCTCTGCAGCTTGCACACGTTCATTGTGAAACTTTTCGGCAATATCTGTGTGTGCTTTTAAACGTGTCCTTTTTGCTTTTGTTAAAAACTTCGTGAACAAATTGAAAAAATCTCATGGTATGACCGTCGCCAAAATATTCTAAAATTTTGGCCATCTGAAATATCCTAAAGCATAAATAAACAACTATGACAGCACTTTGTGCTTTCATGGAGCATTGCAATGCAGTCTTGCTTGTATAGGATTTACCGGTTTCGGGGAAATTCTAGAGTTCAAGGCAGCAATGTCCCTTTGGAGAATACGGGTGACATATGTAATAATTACATGTTATGTAAGTAGGTATGTTAATAATTAAAGATATTGCTACGGTAAACAAAATCTATATTAATAATAAAGCTGAAGAGTTTCTTTGTTTAAACGCGTTAATCTCTGGAACTACCAGTCGGATTTGCAAAAAATTGCATTTGATAGCCCAATCCTTACACTAGAGCCCTACGGGCCTCAGTAGGGCTCTAGTGTAAGAATTGGAAGTGTAAGAATGGAGGCCAGCAAAAAGAAAAAAATGACAGAAAAAACGCTGAGCGAAAGCGAAGTAATGCCGCGGGCAGGTGATAGCATGCGACGCGGTGGGTAGGGGGTTGAAACTTCACGCGGACGAAGTCGAATGCAGAAGCTAGTATTCATTAACACGCTCAGCGCCATGTGTATCTTTTGCGATAAACACTGTCTAAACACTTGTGTATCCTTTTTGATACACAAGCACCATTCCAGTCTAAGCGCCGTGTATCGCTAACGCGCACACTTTCCATACATTTTGTATACTTACAAAAAATGTTGCCCTGGCCTAGGGAATTTTCCTGGTGTAGTAGTATTGGCATATGGAACTTGGCGCTGAGCGTGTTAAAGGACGGGAGTCATCAAGGACAAATTGCTACTTGAATTTATTACTAATTAAATCCTAACAATCCTATTATTGTCCTCCTAATGATCCTAATAATACTAACAACATGTTGCAAGCTGTCCCGACAAAATAAATTCGATCGATGAAAAATTGTTTAAGCTTACAACAGAAAATAGAAACGCAATACCTAAACATCGCAAAGAAAAGATGCTTCTTGCGACAATATCATAAAATTCCTTGAAATGAAAACAAACATGATAGTTGCAATTTCTAAAGGCTGCTAAAGTCGATGCGTTTTTGTTGCTCCAATGTGAAGTGGTGCAGGTTAGGTACTAACAAAACTCACTATTGTGTAAAACCTGAACATCGAAGTCACTTTTGTGTCAGTCAGTGTGGGGTCAGTGAATTTTTCCTGATTTCACTGCGCGGTTTAATTGTTTATTTTGTTTAGCCAACAATTGTTTACACAAAACAACAATAAATTCCTTAATATTACATTATGTAAGTTCAACAATCACTTACAGGCTAACACCACATGCACCATTTTGGTTTTACATTTTATTATTATAAAGCTAAAATGAATAGTTTAAAATTAAAATTATTTTAATATTATTTGGTAATTCGTGTGAAATGATAATAACGAAAATTTCGTTCTACATTATAATAACAGATTGATAACAGTTAGGTACATTAATAAATTAGAATAATACATATATCTTGGTTGAATACAAATATATAAATCTTAAATTAACACTCAATAGCGAGATCACACGAGGTTACACTCGATAGTGTTTACAGAATAACACCGCTGTTCAATATTTTTGGATATTTTTTTCAAAAGATTCTTTATTCGCGACGTTCCCTCCATCTGTCATCATCGACCTAGAAAAGCATCATTTACTTTTCGTATTCAGTAAACATTTTCTTTAAGAGACTGTTATAGTATTAAGATAAGCAGTGAGTAGACCCTTCAGAGATCGTGATACGAATTTTATATTCCCTTACAACGGGACGAAAATACTAAGCAGTGTACCTACCACGATGGAGACGCTACGTGATGTAACCTACAGTTTTACATATAAGGCGGTAGGGCTTGTAATTATAAGTATTGTTGAAGTATTTATCAGTCTCCGCAAGGTAACCAAGATGTATTATTAACTAAAATATAGGTATATGACGTTGCGGCCTCGTTGCCCCGGCCTTGCTGCTATTTCTAACCAAGTCAGGCTTTGAAGGACTTTTCCAGCTCAAAATATCTGATCTAAATGCAAATATGGTTATTTCCACAATGTGCATATATTGTTTTTGTTTATGCCCGAGGGTAAACGTGTAGCTATCGATATTGTTGAAAATAAACCGAACTTTGTAAACGTTTCTAAATTAAAATGGTAGTTTAGAACTGGACAAATGGTTCGGTATGAACTTGTCGGGTTGTTTGAATTGTTTTCGATCATTCAATGAAAACACGACGTGCATGCCTCCATATTATGAAATTGCTGAAAAATAAAATAGATATAGTTAATAGCGGTGGAGTTTCTTGCCCATTTTTCTCCATACGAAAACTACCTTTTGGAAGGGGCGACTAGAATCAATTTTCTTTTAATTTAATTTTTGACGTTCAGAAGTGCCTTTTATGTGCCTATTTGAAATAAATGATTTAACTATGACTATCATTTTCGCTCCCAAAAGAGCAAAAATGTCATATGATATGACAGTATTTTGCGAACATATAATTCGCTAGAGCTACAGAAGCGTGTCTCATATTCTTGAGGGAAAAGATATTATTACGAATAGATATCATCTTTATCGTCCTATAGATTTAAAGTATCATCCTTTTATGTACAAAAAACCATTTTACTGTAACAAAAACGGTATAGATAGAGACAGTAATCCTTATTATTTAGTCATGAATTTGAGGTATAATTTACTATGTACCAACGTTTCGGTCGACTTGCATTTTCGCTTGTTTAAATATTACAGCAAAGAGATTTATTTATCAGATATGTTTATCATGGCGGGTTTGCGAATCGTTGGGTATCTTTATACCTAGACACGATGTCGTATATGGAAAGGCTAGACTTCTATCGGATTCAGAATGAATAATAGATGAGGTAGATGCATCAGTGTATATTGGTTTACTAAACATAATCAGACATAGGTAATGTCGAATAAAGGTCGTATCTTTAAGGCCGCTTTTATATAAAACATGGTATGTTTTACTTAGAGAAAAACTTGAGATGGTCGTGGTAAAAGCTCTTGGTCTCGAGCTTTTAGCGGACATTTTTGTGGTGTGGCTGTAACTTTTGGTCGTGTGCGGGATAGCGGGATACTGTTGTACATACTTGGCACGTTTTCAAATTCATGTTTTGGTCTCAGAGATTTTTTGGACATGCAGAATTCTTGATTACTTATACCTTACGTTATGATTTTCCGCTTTCGTAAAATCGTTATAGATACTGTATATTTTTGATCTGTATATTTTCTTAAAGTTAATTTACAAAAAAATGCCATCTATGTTAACTGACGACAAGCAATAGTATTTATTATAATAAAGAGCAGATTTTTCAACTCTTAAAAAAAAGTGCATTAATTTACCAACGCCAGAAAAAAACCGAGGAATAATTTTGAGTTTTTGACAGTTCTTCCATACAAAACCTGTCAGACGTCAATTTTATTCCACGAATACAAATTATCTGTCGAGTGATACATCAGACCTTCGTAAAAAGCACAGTAATCATTTCTTTATTTTGTAAAGTGTATTTATAATATTTGTGTCATTTTACATTTCATATGATGACATGCGCTTGACAGCTCGCTAAGCTTACTCTTAATTTCTTTTTCTGCCTTCCAAATTCGGATTGGCCTTTATCTCATAATTTTATGCCATTACCTTATAAGTACTAGAAAAGGTTGCATACCGCAAACTATGCATTCTATAATCTCTCAGTACCCACCTAAGTCGTCTTTCCTCCTGTGGGTATTTTAAGCAACTAAAGGATTATTTTATATACCTTAAAATATTAGCTGCAGTAGTATCTACTGTGAATACCTAATCTGTCTGGTAATGGCATCAAAGGTTCTCGTTAAATCTTTAAGAGCTGGCGTTTTAAACATAAAACTACATATATACGCATAACATCGAGTCTTTAATATACCTACGAGAGAAGCATAAATGCTTTAAGCATTTATCGTTATGCTCTACAAAGTGTTTACATTATTCTCTATTATAATAAGTGCTGTGAAAATTAATAAATATTTAGAAAATCGCAACATTTGCAGTCACAAAAATGACTTTGTAGTTTTCAGCATTTAACTTAAAAGTAAATAAAAACTTTTTTGCAAAAAAAAAAACAACCGACTTCCAAAAACGACACTACAAAGTGAAAAATAACTTTAATTTCGGAAGTCGGTGGCAAACCACGGAAATGCGAACCCACCGACTTCCGAAATTAAAGTTATTTTTCACTTTGTAGTGTCGTTTTTGGAAGTCGGTTGTTTTTTTTTTGCAAAAAAGTTTTTATTTTTCACTTTTTAGTTGTAATTTTTTTACCAGTAAATTTGGTTTAAAAACCAAACTACTAGACCGTTTTTGATGAAATTTCTATGGGACCATTTGGAAAGTATACCCTTTCCAACAAAAAAAGAATTTTTCAAATCGGTTGGTAACCGACAGAGATATGCCCGAACAAACATTAAAAAAAAAAAAAATACAAACATCCGAATTGAGAACCTCCTCCTTTTTTAGAAGTCGGTTAAAAATCGAAATAATGAACAAGTTTCTGAATTATTAAAGTGCTTACCTGGTGTTTTGTAGAAAAAATATATAAATTCTTTTAAGAAAACATAATTCTCAATATAGCAATGAGATGGGATTGCGTCTAGGGCTGAAACTTTCACACCACGTTCTGTTTACGCTTTGAAAAGTACATAAAACTAATCTTGACTAAGAAGAAGTCTGTAAGTGACTGTCTGGCTCTTAAATGAGGATCTGTCGATATCGATCTGATGACCTTTCGGGATGATTTTCTCTTCCACTTTTTTTTATATGATTTTTGTGGTTGTTAAAAACAAATGGTATATTGTGTGTGCGTATGTGTTTTTATGTTCTAGTTGTGTTTCATTTGCAACGCATTGGATCGTAATGAGAATAAAGATCATTGTGATTTTGCCAGTGATGCAAAATCAGTGGTAAAATTACTGTGACAGGACTAAATGAATCCAATGAACTGTTGAACTTTTCTCCATAACCTCGTATGTCGGTATGTCAGGTAGACGGCACTACTGCTTTTCCGAAAAGCGGAGCCTCTGCTACCGAGCGTGTCATGCATAAATCAAAATTGTTTTAATTAATTTATTTGCCCTCTCGCACACCACTTATTTTTTAATTACTTCCCTCCACTACGATAAACGCTGGAACAAAGGTTCGTTTGCAGCTTTTTATTTTCGTGTCTAAAATATGACTACAGAACTGTATGTTGGTTTATTTCATTTTAATACACCGCTTAGTAATATTATCCATTGTTGAAGTATCTTAGGTGGCAATTTGATAATTGGACCAGAAATGAGAGTGAAATTATAGTCTTACCAAGGGGTTTCGTATTACCCAGTAACTGGGTTTTGGAGGTCAGATAGGTAGTAAAATATGTAAAATACAGGTACTCAGCTGCATCCGGTTAGACTGGAAGCCGACCCCAACACAGTTGGGAAAAGACTAGGCAGATGATGATGATGAAAATTGAGAGTGAAATTTCAAGGACGCGTCACATTTAGGCACATTTCGTTACATGAAAGAGAAGAAAGATATAACTCTTTCTGTCTCTCACACTAAATCTTCTATCACGTGAACGGTGATTGTGTTTGGTTGCGAAATACTTTAAAAATAAAACAAAACAGCGTTTACTACCGACCACGGATTAGATACAGACGAATGGTGTAGTTACTTGGACTATTTATCAGATCGTGAGCTTTCAATTGTTTTCTTTGTACTGTCTCAATCCCTCTCAATGTTCATAATCCCACGTTGCATTACAACAACCAGTACCATTACTTGCTTATAAGACTTAGGTACTAGCCATATAAATGTTAACAACAGGGTCAACGCTTACAACGGAACGATTTATAACGGAATTGACGCTTTAAGCTTTTGGCCCTTTGTACACGGCACAGTTTCTTTACGGTACGGCGTATAAGCCGCACCGTGAAAAAAAACGTGTCCGTCAACAAGCGTCCATAGTGATCCACACAAAACTGATGACCATGCCTACACACGATGAAAAAACCGTAGTTTTTACGGCAAGAAAAACGTGCGTGTTAAAGGGCCTTTTGGTAACATTTTTGACTATTCCGTCATCGTTATCGCAGATAGACATTGATCATAAAACAAAAAATCTAAATCAAAAATGAAAAAATAATTTATTCAAATTAGGCTGAGAATCAAATCCTAGTGCTTTCTTTCATAAAATAAGCATGAACAATTTTCTATCGCATCTCATAAAACATGGTGAATACCACGTTATTGATAAAGGAGCGAGCAACGAGCCATAATTTTCTGTAAGCAAAACGGGTTCTGGCAGTGAGCCAAGAAAACGATATAACGAAGAGAGAAGATATTATTATCATTTTAAATATTCGTTTGTATGACATTTTCAAATGATCTGTGGCTAATAGAAAGACTTTTCTTTCACCAAAAAGGTCTTGAAAGGATTTTAGTAGTATTAGCTGCTTTTATGTAGATCTTTTTAGATTTTCAGCTCTTAAGATAATACAGGCTGTTCCTAGAAAACTATAAAAGGTTTTTCATTGATTTGGAGAATATTTTCTTATTTATCGAAGTTATAAATTTGCCTTCACATTGTATAATTTCACAAGCTTTTATTCTTAAATTCTTATGTAAATTTAATTATTTACCAAAAATCATTCTTGTCTAACGTTTTCCCAACTGTGTTGGAGTCGTTTACCCGAATGCTGCTGAATACCAGTATTTTTCATGGAGCGACAATCTGGACCGTATCCTATCTGACTTCCACGAAACTAGTTATTAGGTAACACGATACCCTTGGTAAGACTGGTTGTCAGACTTTCGGGCTTCTGACTACCCGTAAAAATCGTCAAAAGTCTACAAATGACAGCCGGGACCATCGGCTTAACATGTG
Source organism: Apamea anceps (assembly GCA_951799955.1). Taxonomy (NCBI): domain Eukaryota; kingdom Metazoa; phylum Arthropoda; class Insecta; order Lepidoptera; family Noctuidae; genus Apamea; species Apamea anceps. The sequence continues at coordinate 15,160,471 of OX637504.1, read as the reverse complement.
TTCCGAGGCGCAGAAGGTGCTTAATGGATGGTCATTCATGCACGATCCTTGAAGATCAACCTAGCTGCGGCTGTTTTTATTTAGCCACAAGCCCCTCTGTCGTGCGTGAATAAAATGTATAACAGTATTTACCTATTTCTAAAACGTCTTATAAAACCTAAATACCTTATTACCTAATGTAGGTCAGCTAAATACTATTTAAATTACCAGTCGGAAGGATGCTTGTCTACCTCTTGACATAATCCGTTAGTCGCTGCTTACGACATTTCCGGTACACGAGGGGAGGCCTTTCTCAGCGAGACACGGCCATTTTATGTAATACGTATTATGTAACTACTGTTTATTTTTATACAATAATGTTGGTGAAAAAAGGATAAGGATTTGTATGTATTTTTATCTGTAATTTATATTGTGTAGGTATACAATAAAGGGTATTTATTCTATTCGATCTTATTTAGATTTTATCTCAGAAGTTTTTGAATTTTCTACCACTTCGATAACTGTATTCCTAGGGGGTTGATTTTCGAAAAAAAAAAAACTTTGTTCATCATTCCTCATCATCATTATTCCAGCCCAAAGACGTCCACTGCTGGGTGTAGGCTGCCCCCAAGCACCGCCACTTCGACTGGTTCTGTGCTTCTCGCATCCAGCGGGTTCCCCTGTGCAACCTCTAATATATAATTATACAATGTGTAACTGAATTAATGCACATTATGAAAATAGTTTGTTCAGAATCGTTTACTGAATCGATTTTTGTAATTTTTAATATAGGTAATATTTTATACCAAAAATAATTAAAATTACGTAAACTGCTGTCACACTTCGCTGTACAGTCAAAACAAACCAAAATGGATGAAATAACTACTACGCTAGACCCTTATACAAGTGCAACTGTGTGCATGCGTAGATTTGTAATGTGACTACAATTTTCTCCTACAATCTGTACAACTAATTTATAAAAAAAACAGTGTTTTATACATAATAATGAAAATTCAGTGTATATATTATGATTATAACATAATATTCTAATTGGGGTTAATTCCGGGACATGTTGTATAATAACTTATTTATTTTTTACTTCAAGACACAAACATCAGTGTAACCTTGGTTCTCGTACGTTCCTGTATCACAAGAGCCACACTTCTCAATTTTTATGGAACATGATAAAGAAGCGACGACACGGTTGGCGCAGTGGCTGAGCGATCGACTGCTGCGCTGTCGCGGGTTCGATTCCCGCACGGAACAAATATTTGTATTGCCTACAGGTAGTTGTTCCGGGTCTGGCTGTTTGTGTATGTGAGTTTAAATGTTTGTAAACGCATCCACGATACAGGAGTAATTCCTAGTGTGGGGCAACGTTTTTAAAAAGAAGAAGAAGTGAAGAAATGTACTCGTACGTTTCGTACAGAAAATCGTACGATCCTCTATATTAAATTATTATCACGTTTTCTTGTTACTTACCTACATTTAGTTTGTTAGGAAACTATTAGGTACTGAAAGAGTAGTAGATATTATGTTCTCTATTTCACATGATTATAGGGAATATTCATTGGGTTAATAGCACTTCATTAATATTTATTTATCACGGTTCGTGTTCAAACCTAATAAATTTTGGCATCTTAATTGCATTTAGGCCAATTTATTTTAATTTTAACAAAATCATTTTACTTCTGTTGTTTAAGCCTTCGTATTTTCGTAATGGAACGTGGATCCACGCGACACGCAATGGCTTTTTAATTATTTATGTAACTAGCTGCGCCCCGCGGTTTCACCCGCATAAGTTTCGATCCCGTAGGAATATTGGGATAAAAAGTATCCTATGTGTTAATCCTTGTTATAAATTATCTGTGTGCCAAATTTCATCCAAATCCGTTGAGCAGTTTTTGCGTGAAAGAGTAGCACATCATCTATTTATCCATCCATACAAACTTTCGCATTTATAATATGAATTCAAATTGTAGTGTTTCATAGAGTCTTTCAATTTAACTATTTTAATCATTCAAAATTCTTAATATCTGGTTTTTACTTGATTCTTACTCATCATAATTTGACTAGGCTGTTCCCAAGTAGGCCTAGACTATAAACTCTGCCCCATCATAGTTTTGGGTAAGGCCCGGATTCCACCAAAGCGGAGATGTGCGGAGAAGTGCAAAGCGGAGACCAGAAGAGATGTTTTTGATGTTCTGTTCGAAATTCTATTGGTTGTTTAAAAAAGATCTCCTCTCCGCTCGTCTCCTCTCCGCTTTGGTGGAGTCCGCACCTAAGGGTATGCTTCAAGCCTAACCGGATACAGCTGAAGGCCGATATTTCTGTGAGCAACTAACTGCCTATGTCATTACTTGATTCTTATTCATTAACATTCTCCTGCCATGCCCTTATCCCATTTTTTGGGTCGGCGCAACAAGTCTTTTTCTTATTACTTGAATTATTATGCGACAAAAACGATGGGCAGTTATAAGTTTGACGTGTCTGTGAGGGTGTGTGAGTTTTTGTATGTCTGTCTGTGGCATCGTAGCTCCCGAACGGATGAACCGATTTTACATAATGTTGTTTTTTTTTGTTTGAAAGGTGAATTTGTCGGGAGTATTCTTAGCTATGTTTGATGAAAATCGGTCCAAGTTGGCTGCCGCCACAAAATGGCGGATTACATATTTTTTCACAACACCCTCAATATGGGTATCAAATGAAAGGGCTTAACTAGTAGAATACTGTACACTATGATCAATTTCAAATCCAAGATGGCAGCCACCACAAAATGGCGAATTACAAAAAACCTGATTAAACACCAAATTACCTGAATCTTGTAACGCAAGAAAATAAAAGAAATAATAAGGAGTCGCTACAAAAAGCATGAAATAAAAAAATTAAAAAACCCCCGACACAAAATAAAAATAGTATGAATGTAAAAAGACTAAAACAATTTAAAAAGACCTATTGAAAAAATAGCCACAAATAGAACAATAAAGGTATAAACGTGAAACCCTATGAAAAGAAAAAAAAAACCTCGAAATTCGATTCGATTCGTCATAATTTCGAGGTTTTTTTTTTCTTTTCATAGGGTTTCACGTTTATACCTTTTTTGTTCTATTTGTTCATGCAACACTGGCCTGCAAAATTAAGTATCACACTTTTAAAATATGAATAGCTTTTTAAGTACACAAGATATACTTTCGAAATAAGAAGGAACCGAAAATGAGTTAAATTTTATATATAAAAACTTCATAGTCTAGAACCTTCTTTTAAGAAATGACTGAGAAGAGCTTTAAAAACAAAAACAATACTTTTCTAACTACAAATTTACCGTTCATTTTTTTGTTTTTGTTTTCAAATTTTTTCTTGATTCTTGATCGATGAGTCTTGTTACAAAAGCTAAGTTAGACAACAGCACATAAATTTAATCAATCATGCCTCTTTCACCTGAAGAATGTGCTAGGATTAAGACTTTTCTGGAACTAGGCATCAGTATGCGTCGTACTGCAAGAATGGTGGGTGTGACGTTACGAACGGTCCAGAAGGTGAAACGAAGGTACGAAGAGACTGGAAATCATCTGAGGAGACCTTGTAATGGCAGACCCAGATGTACTAGTGCCCGAGAAGACCGCTATATTGTTTCCATTGTGTTGAGAAATCGCTACCTTAATGCAGTTGAAGTCCAGCAACAGCTTCTTCAGACCCGAAGGGACTACATTAGTGACAGTACAGTGAGAAGAAGACTTGCTGAAGCAAACCTGAAACCCCGAAGACCAGCGAGTGACCCCAAACTCGAGAGAGAGCATCGAGTGGCAAGACTGCGATACGCCCGTGAACACATACAGTGGGATGAAGAAGAGTGGTCAAGAATTTTGTTCACAGATGACTCTCGATTCTCACTTTACACTTCTGATGAAAGGCGAAGTGTCTACAGGCGGCCTGGTGAGCGATACCTTCAAGACTGCTTCTCAGAAAGAGTCCAGTACGGTGGAGGCAGTGTACAGTCACGAGCACCAATATGTCAACACTTGGCAACACTTGGCAACTTTCAATTACGATTTTTTCGAGAAATAACGAATTCAACGTTGAAATACGACACACTACATAAACGTGTGGGTTCGAAAATGCTATGTTCGTAACAACATAAAATTTCATTAAAAAATAAAGGAGTAAATCGCTTTTGAATAAAGCTGAGTGTATACATACTTTTGCTCGTGACTGTACATGTATGGGCTGGCATATCTTCAGAAGGTCGCACAGAGTTAGTGGCCCTACAAAATGGCACTCTGACTGGGGAAATATATGCCCAAGAGATTCTCAACGAGTATGCAGGGCAGTATTTAACAAATATGGGTGATGAATCGATGTTGATGCAAGATAATGTCCGGTCACACACGGCTCAGGTCGTGCAAGAGTATATTCAGGAGGTTGGTATCAGCGTGACAGCTTAGCCATCAAGAAGTCCTGACCTGATTGAGCCCGCCTGGGATGAGCTAGGGAGGCTAGTCAGAAGCCGCAGACCACCACCTATCACCCTCAGGACACGAAAACAGGCCCTGATTGAAGAATAGGAGAATATTCCCCAACATCGGCTCCGAAACCTCATGTTCAGTATGGCAAACCGGCTTGAAGCTGTAGTCAGAGCCCGAGGAGGCAATACCAGTTATTAAAAATTAAATAACATGTAAAACATACTTATAAATATTAGTTAAGTTTTTTGAAACTAAGCTAAAATGGCTATTTTTATTGTTTTATCTTTTTTTTAAGTTAAAAATTTTACTAATGTATACTTTCCTAGTTTCAAAGAAAGCTGATAAAATTTACTATAAAACGTTCTTTATTTTAAATCTTTAACTTCTATAGTTTAGTAAAAATTGAAATTTTAAAAGTAGTACTAGTAGTAGTAGTACTTAGTTTTGCAGGCCCGTGTATAAAAAGGTTTTATTAGGTATCGTGATTTAGTTAACAAATGCATTACATTTAGTTGATCTTAAAACAGATTTTTTGCTCTAAGTACTAGGTAATATTTTATATCACCTGCTTCAAAGAATGGTGCAATTTATAGAGTGTCAGGCTACCCAGGGACGTTTACAAATGGCCGCTCACTTGTTAACGTTTGCTCCTTTTAAAAGAAAGCAGTGAACGCGATTTTATTTCTCCTATTAATTTTACTCAAACTAGAGACAGAGCTGTGGGGTTGCATAAATTCTCACCGTGTTTCACATTTCAACTTTGAAAGCCATTTTATTATGTCTTAAAAATGAAACAGTTTGCACAATAACACCTAAACCCTGGGAATAACATTTACAGCTCGGGTAAATAATTGATAAGCAGATCGATACAAATGCCTATTTGCCGACCGTGTGTTGAAGCCAATTCACTGTCAAACAATGACAGTTGAGATTTGAATTTACGGACAGTAATAAGTTGATAGTCAACTTGCTAAGCAATTTTTTTTTTACTTTAAAATGTACACAAAAGTGTATAAACGTTCTTCAAAGTTATAGAAAATATTCTCAAATGCTATTATCACCTGGCCGCAACACGGCAACTCAGGCGCCGAGCGCGTGATTGTGCCCCACTTGATCCAATCACTTACCATAGCACGAACAGTAATCATGTGTCAGTGAGTAATTAGGTCAGATGATATTCATTCGTTGCCGAGTGAAGACGTCTCGTTGGTAATGAACTTGAAAGTAGAACGGGGGTGTGTCTTGCAGGCTGCAAGCTCCCAAGGCCGTCCCACCGCATAGCATTGTATTACCCACATCGATTTATCGAGCGGCGCGCGCCGACCTCTTCGTCGCCTCCCGCACCCCGGCCACCTCTTTTCCCCACTATAAGGTAGCGGGCTCACAGCTGATGCGATAGCGGTAAGCGACTCGAGAATATGAAGTTATAATGTCTGTTTAAGACGTTTTGGTTTGAGTTTTGATGTTAAGAACTCAGTTGCGAACTCGGTTTAGTATGAGGACCAGTATTAAGTTAGACCAGTTCGTCTACATTTTTTTTAATAAAAAAAGAATGTTCACGTAATTAAACAAAAATATTTTCATCTCTGACTGCCTTTGTTCTTAGTAATAACGTACTTTAAGTCTGAAAGAAATTTGAACAAGTACAAAAGCACAAAACATAATCATAATTTTGCACTTAAATATTTTATTAAGATTTAAAAAAATGGTAATATCATTTCAAACGAAGAGCAGCCACAAATCAATTTTACGACACTCATTTTTTAGCCTCTCGAAATACGGTTACAATTATTTTTTAGTACATTTTTAAAAGAAAAGTAATAATTCCAGGAACAATTTCTCAGCCAGTTACTTACATCAGAGAGAGAGCAAAAAATTAGACTTGATAAAAAAGTAAGGCAAGAGATATTCTCCAAACGGATTACACGAACTTTTAGGAAAAAGAGAAGCATCAAACTGGAAGTCAACACGGAATAATGAGCTCGTTCATTTCGCGACGTTGAAAAAATATTTGGAAGGCGCTGCTTGCTTGTTTCACAGACTTCGTGACGACTAACTTTAAATGGAATTATTATACTTTCTTGATAAAATCACGTTGAATAATAAAATGTACAGTAAATCAATTTTGAAGAAACATAATAAGTGTTCTTGTTTGTTTGGATTTCAGAGATAGATATCGTGTTTAATGAAAGCGTGGAATGGTTAAAATTGTATATTCAGTGACTTTCGAGGTCAGAATCTCAATTTAAACAATAATATTCGACTTTGAAGTTAAATCAAAAATTATTCTCGCCTGAAAACTTGAGAGTCTACATAACACGTAGTTCGCTTAAAATTTGATGATGGTAATAATGGCAGACGTTTATTCACAAGAGGTCTCAGAACTCACCCCTTTAGGACCCCAAAATTTAACAGCGATGTACGCTATATAAGTTAGCGGCACATTGTCGTTTGGTAAACTTGTACAGCGCTGTCTCGGACCTCGTTAAATGACACGACAGTCTGCATACATAGCGAGTCTAAGTTAATTTAGACCGACTACTCCCTAGGGAAGTCGCTACTGATCTCCACAAACGTACTTTGATATGCGCTACCGTCATACATGAAAGGAATTTATTCACAACCTTTAATGTTCAAGTTTAAGTGGTTTTCGTTTTGCATGAGCTCTTTAGTCTTGCGGGGTTTCTTCTGTTTGATCTTCGTTCCTGCGCTTCAAAGTTCTGTAACTTATCTAATCTTCTATCGTTGCTTATTGACCTTGCCACAGTTTTTAGCAAGTATAAATCTTTGATATAAACTGTGGATATAAAAGTGGACACTTGTAAGGATTTTTATTGCAATTGTAAAACTACTGGTTTAGAACATTGGTGATTTAATAGCATCAGTATTTCAATCAACAACCATTTCTGTCATACATATTTTAAACTAAATCCCTACCGATGTTGATTCGCACAGCATCATAGGTCTAACATACAACTAGGTCGCACCCATCAGCTGATCCGGGATCCGTGCCGATCGCGTCATCATTAATTCATTGTCCGCAACCGACCCTATCACTTCTACAAACATTCGTGATAGACCTCAAACATTTGTATCAATTTATAACTGGGTGACCAATAAAATGTCACAAGGTATAAGATCATCTTTTAGACCATATTCTTTTAGACCATAATATGGTCAAAAAAAAGATGATCTTATACCTTGTGCCAATTTTATTGGTCACCCAGTATATTTTTTTAAAAAGGAAAATAACACTATTAATTATTATCATTTTATTTATATAACTTATGTGATCGAATCGATTACCTGTCGTGGTCTGTATTTTGGTATGCAAAATCCAAATAAGAAATTCTTTCTTATTCTAAAACACGAACATAATTAACAGGTATCATTATGATTAATTACATATGTAAGTAAGCATGCGGCTTCGACCGCGTGGATGTCGAAAAATATATTTTCGGCATCAGACTATACATTCGCTATTATACAATGTACAGTTTTGACTTTGTTACTATTTTGTTATATGTATATATAGATTTCAACACTACGATTATAATTAGGGGTACTCCTATCGTGTTACCCAGTAACTGGTTTGTAGAGGTCAGATAGTCAGCGCCTCCATGTAAAATCAGCTGGATCGGATAGGCTGGAAGCCGACCCCGACATGGTTGTGAAAAGGCTTGGTCCAATGATGTAATTTGAAAAGGTATCCTACATCGGAGACATGGATAGGGGGCCGCCATCTCGTTCAATGATATAGGACGAGTCTTCCCAATCAAACCTGAATTTACCTTTAGAAGTAATGTCTATAGTATAATTACATCTGGCGCACCCTAGGCTATTAACACTGCTATCGCCATTATCCTCACTGACTGACTTAATTGTTTATGACCTTTATGACAATAAAAGAAGAGGATCAATAAAAAGCCCATTATCACTTAGTCGAGTTCTTAGTCTCCGCGGTCGCGCCTATGGCATGTAGATCAACGAAGCTCTAAAAAATATATTTATTTGCTACTTAGTTTTACTTGCGTTGCTATAGTGAATTATGAAATATTACAAGTGTCAAATTACACGAGTGCGAAACACAATGATCGATGAAGCCTAAACAGACAAAGGAACAAACAAATTAACAAACTCATGCTTTAATCGTAGACGGAAATTAAACATAGTTACTTTAAAAAACCGGCTAAGTGCGAGTCGGACACGCGCACGAAGGATTCCGTACCATTATCTATAAAAGTCACGTCTGTTGTATGGGAGTTCCCCTTAAATATTTATTTTATTTTGTTTTTAGTATTTGTTGTTATAGCGGCAACAGAAATACATCATTTGTGAAAATTTCAACTGTCTAGCTATCGCGGTTTTTGAGAAACAGCCTGGTGACAGACAAACGGACGGACAGGCGGACGGACAGACCGTGAAGTCTTAGTAATAGGGTCCCGTTTTTACCCTTTTTTTTTTCAGGATGGGAAATCATCAACTGACTCCTCCCGCTCTGGGTGGAGTAGGAGGGAGTGTCAGACTCTTACTGACTAAAACCCACCCGTGTTCCTTCCTTAGCCCTTTATGTTCCAGGGCAGCGGTAACCCTTTCGGACGATCCCGCTACCCCCCGTTTTTACCCTTTGGGTACGGAACCCTAAAAACAAACATACTTTCAAAGGGCTGAAATGAGCTGTTAAAGTGTTAATTTTCGCCGACAACGACTTAATCATAATCGTAAGTATACATAATCAGCCTATAATGTTCCCACTGCTGGGACGCAAGCGCCCTCTCTGTGAAAGGCAGTGGGCCGGAATCCATCACGCTGGCCCAGTGCGGGTTGACGGATGTCACATGTCTTCGAATGTTTGGTTCTGGGACATGCCGGTTTCATTACGATGTTTTCCTTCACCGTTTTGAGATATTTTTTGAACATGAACAATATTTTAGTTATCAAATAAATATTCCATCCAACCAGACCGCACACTGACTAGTCTTCAAAAAAACAACGACCACATCACCGATTCAGTGCAGGTTCAAGTAAAAGTTATCGGAAAAGTTTTTCTTTATGAATGTAATTTTTTTCCTAAAAATCCTAGATGTAACATGGCTTTCTCGTGCGCCCTGAGCCCACATGTTATCGTTTGTAGATAGCCTTACAGGTTTACGTGCTCTTTTGTATTCGACTCACTCGCCGTAAATAAATAGCAATAGAATTTCCTTCGAATTGAAAACTTGTGTTATCGAAGCCGGTGAAATGTACAACGTTAAATGAATAGTTTTTTGTCGGCTGAACAAATTGTGTAACCACACTCTAGTGTTGTAAAATACATTGTTTGTGTTTACCCTATCCTCTTTTTCGTTCGTTTTATTCACGGTTGGTAGTTTTTGAATCATTATGTACATACCTAGCATTTTCTCAACTATGGGTCGGCTTCCAGTCTAACCGGATGCAGCTGAGTACCAGTATTTTACATGGAGCGACTGCCTATCTGATCTCCACAACCCAGTTACTGGGTAATACGAAACCCCTTGGTAAGACTGGTTATCAGACTTTCGGGCTTCTGACGACCAGTAACAACTGTCAAAGATCCACGAATGACAGCCGGGACCAACGGCTTAACGTGCTTCCCGAGGCACCGAGGTACGCAAAGATAGTCACCCATCCACGAACCAACCGCGACAAGCGTAGGTTAACCCGATCTATCGACCCGTGCGGCTGTTATTACTTAGCCACAAGCTAGTTGGTAGTTTCTGAGTGTTGTGGCTAAATATTATATGTTTAGGTTAAGTAATTTGAATGGTAAATGGTATTATTCTGTCGTTTTAATTTTCTTCCTTATTACGTTGTCTGTAAGAGATCGTTTTAGCGATAAAACCACTCACTGTGTACAGACGCCAGCACATTAAGCTACCCGAAACTGTCAAATATTCCCAATCAACCTTGAACCTAATGCTTTATTTAACTATAAAGTTGAAAATCTATTAAAGAAATTTGACCGATTGTATTAGCTTGATGGTCTGTACATAATAAAGAGTCTTCTATGTATATTTATCTAGACACATTCTAAATATGTCTTAAAATAAAAAAAAATGTAAAAAAAACATTTAAAATATAAATAAATAGTGGTTCGCCGGTGTTGAGAGCAGGGTCCCATCTACCGGTAGTTAGGACTCCCGAGATAGGAACCTCCTTACGATGCGAGCCGTATCGAGAACTCCCCCTTCTCCCGAGACAGGAACCTTCTGAATCTGAACCCTAATTGCCTAACAAAATCTATCTCAATGTGAATCATTTTGAAGGAGGCTTTTACATTTCTTCATATATTCAAAAAATGTGTCTGCTCAACAACTTAAATAACGCAATGAATGTTGTTGAACTGTCAAAATTAAAGCCATTGCTACTGTTAGTGTGCTACGCCATTACCCCACAGACTCTTGATCCAACCGCCAAACATGAGCTTCGAGAGATGTAATATTATTATAACTGGTGGTAAACTATTACACACGACTGCTTACTACTACAATTACTATTCAGTAGGTAATAGGAACTCACCACAAACACGTGGTTTCCTTTACATATGGATTTACCATTTACTTATGGAATTTGCCAACACAATCACTTCCGCCGTAAAAGCCGACTTAGGGATTACACCACGAGGATGGGAGCACAATCAGGGAATCTAACTGAGTATTAACACCGTACTACGACCGAGTAATCTTCTGCCTACACGTGTTGATTGAAGATCCTGTTTCTATAGAGGTAGGTAGGTAGGTATGTGCGTAGATATGAACATTAACCCATTATATAAACCTTGAAAATGTTGGTACCAATTGTTAGTATACACAATAATCGACTCATCATCTGCCTAGCCTTTTCCCAACTATGTGGGGTGTATACACAATAATCGACTATTTAACTAATATTATTTGTGGGTTGCAACATTGTAATTTTTTACATTTGATGTTTGAGTTGTGGCAACCCATAGATGACTGGATGAAAAATGGCGGGAAAGGAGAAAATAGCTTTTTCTATCAGCTAGAGATTATGAAAGTGGTGTCGAGTTATAATTACTATTTTACTGTGTTGAGGACAGACAAAGTGATTTGTACAGACGCCAGCAGGTCAAGCTACTCGTAAACTGTCAAATTTTTTCAATCAACCTTGAACCTTAATGCTTTAGCGATAAAGTTGAAAATCGATTAAAGAAATTTGACATATTGTAGTAGCTTGATGTGCTGGCGTCTGTACAAGTATTCGAGTTTATATTTATAACACAATGCGTGTAAATTGATTTTTTATTTTCGTTTTAAAATAAAGTGTAAAAGTGTTCACAGAAATAATTTTCAAAGCAGTTTATTGCTCTTTTATTATTTTTGTAGGTTTGATTATTTTTTATTGTTATACCAGAGGCCTATTTAATAAAACCGAATGGCGATAGGAGTAGGTGACAATCCTGGTAAATATTTGTCAAAAACTTACATTTGTCACATTTTCTCGATAAGTGCAGTTAAATAAAGTAGAAAACTATTAAAAAAACATTACACCGTTGTCAGATTGTCGCCCGTCGGTTTTATTAAATAGAATTCAAGCCGTCAAATAACATAAAACCTAACATTATTCCTATTGTCTTTATGAAAATATTGTATAGCATTACTTAATTAAAGCGTGTTCAGAAAATCCGGGTCAAAGAAAGCCCTTGCTCATATTACCTACAAATTTGTAGTAATTAGTCGGCATTTGCTTACAAATTACTGAAGCTTCGACAAATAGCTCCTGCGTCCTTTTTCTGCTCCGTAAAACAAGCTTCGCGATCGCAACCCTCAAAATGATACCTTTCTGTTAATCACCCTTTGTTTCTTGCCGCTGATTTGGTGTTACTACGTTCATTTCTAAAGGCTCTACTTACTTACCTTTAATTTTAAACAAAGGCAGGAAAAATAGCAGACATAATCGTAGACACCTAAAGCAAAAAATTAGGTCAGGCGAGGCAGCGTCATACGTCATGTCGTTATGTAGTACAAAACCGTAATCCATTCAAATTCTCATTACAGGGGTTGACAATAAAAATTACCATGAAACAAATATTATTCCGGGCCGTTATTTTCACTCGGCGCGGTGCCCGTGGCCAACGGTTATGTGTCCCCTGCGGCCGATCCGAGCGGCCGATGAAATAATGATCACCCGATCGGCGCCGAGATCGACGGATAAGCGCGACCTCATAGCCAAGCGAATAGAAAATAACCCTCGATTGACTATCTGTTGAATGTTGTAACTATGTGTTAGCTGAACGGTATTGCGCCTAATATAACAGTTTATGCTCTTCGTGTGGAACCACGGTTATGAAAGCCAGAAAAATGTTAGCTTTTTATGGCGAAAAATGTATCGTTTTATTTGTCAACTTTTATACTTCGTACGAAATATACCACGTATTTTTTACCGCCAGTTTATGTGAATAAGATTACCATATCTAAACCATGGAGGTGTGGAGATGAACGTTTAGCTGATTCGAAAATGAAAAAAATCGATCAATCAAATCAAACCTGACTGTCAAATTGCATCTAAATCCAAGCGGCCGTATTGCATGACCTTGGAATTCAAGTTTAGATAATCCGGTTAAGGCATCCAGTTTTATTGGTTGAGGTTCAGAAACACGTGCAAGCAAAAGTGACAAAATGTTTCAAATTGTGTGGTAGTCGCCTAATTGCGTAACACTCAATTAACACTCACTCTCAATTTGAATAATTTTGAAGCATATTGCTAATTCATTGCTCCATTATATTCGAAAAATGTGTCTGCTCAGCAACGTAAGTAACGCAATGACTGTTGTTGAACTGTCAAAATGAAACCCATTACAACTAATAGTGTGTTCCCAATTACCCTGCTGTATCAAAAGCGGACAAAACATTTATTAATTCAGATACTACAGCCACATTTATCAAGTCCTCTGAATGCTTTGTCCACAAAACAATTTTCAATTCATAAACCACCTTTGGAATTTCGTCCAAAGATCTTTTATTTTTCATGTTGTCTGTACATTCCTAAGGTCAAACAGGGGCAAACTCCTTCAAACGTCCACGTTATCTTCTATGGTGAACGTATCAGGAGCTACGCGGTTAGTAGTCTTCTAGCCAATCACCATTGCATTACTGTAAGGTGCTATATTTTAATAACTTCTGCCAGTGTTATTCTTTTATTGTGCTTAGGGCTACGAGGATTTCGTTTTATATTGCTTCTGTAGTTTGGATATTATAATTTAATTTATGTTCGTGACTGTTATTAAATCTTTCTCATCTTTCTTGTCATTTAAAATCCTGCTGTCTAAATCTGTGCTGTCTTTTCGCTCCTTGTCAATATTTCTCATCCAACCCATTCGCTCTTTGTATACCATCTTAGTTCCAATTTTGGTGAACATTTTTAAAGTTTTCAGCTTTCCATTATTTTAAATCTTTTCAATAAAGTTGATGACGACCAGCCCTACAGTAGCCATCACATAGATAGCGTCATTACCTTCACAATCCACTCACGATCGAACATTTGATTGTGATTGATTTACCATTTCCACGACATGTCGAGTATTTTTGTTTTAGAATCAGCTAATGGCTTTAAGTAAACACATTTTGTTATCCATCTTCTCTCTTGGTTTGTGGAAAACAATATGATATTATGATATTAACTCCGCGATATCGATATTATTGTTCGCAGTATACATTAAACTCGATACTGTTGTTGAGATCTTCTAGGAGTTAGCAATATTCAATTAGTGTTATTTTTCTTGTAACCCGATAGACGCTGTAGAAGAAAATAAGGTTTTTTAGATAGGAAGATAAATATAGGTAGAGATCATCTAATTTATAACTGCACGCCCTGAACTGCTTGTTATATATACATTTCAAATGTTTATATAAGAACTTTAGTGGAAGCAAGTGCAGTCTCTAGGTAGTAATTAATGTAGTGATACTTAGTAGATCTTTGAAATAATTTTAAAACCAGTGTTGTTCATAATTTATGTATTTATTTAGCTTTATTTTACCTTACATAATGAAAACATAGAAATATAATGTGCGTAAACTTATTTCTTAATTTATTTATTAGTAGTATTATTTTAGTAAGGGCTGAGTTTTCCAACGCCAGATAATTTTATCCGAGGAATAATTTTGAATTTTTGACAGTTCTTCCATACTAAATCAGTCAGTCGTCAATTTTATTCCACAAATAAAAATTATTGAAAAATCAACCCTATGCGTGTTTTATTGTATATGTACATATTATGTTAGTAAGGGCCGTCTATTGCAGTGAAATTATCCTCCAAATTACTTCATCCTACTCTGTCTTCGGCATGTCCTAGAACATGTGACATTTACCAATCCGCACTGGGCCCTCGTGGTGGATTACAGCCCACTCCCTCTCACCGAGAGATGGCCCGAGGTTTCTGACAAGCTCAAGAAAAAATAAAGAAGAAGAAAGGAAGTTGAGGGCGGCCCAAGCTCAGATGGTCGGATGGCGTGGAGCGAGATCTAGAAACTGTTGGAGTGAGAAATAGGATAGAAAAAGTCGAAAATAGGTCACGTTGGAGAAATATACTAGACCAGGTTAAGACCCACCCGTGGCTGGCCTTAAATAATGATGATTTTGTTTTATGACAAAGAGCCACATAGCAACATGATCTATGATTGTGATGTCTTTGAATCACATTTTGCATATTGCATGTCGGTTGATTGATTCTGAATTCAGCCCAAAATGTGTTGGAAGTTTTCGGTTTAAAAATTCGCCGGTAACACCC
Source organism: Apamea anceps (assembly GCA_951799955.1). Lineage (NCBI taxonomy): Eukaryota > Metazoa > Arthropoda > Insecta > Lepidoptera > Noctuidae > Apamea > Apamea anceps. Next base: position 15,145,261 of record OX637504.1, on the reverse strand, counting down.
CGTAGGCCCGGGTTGGAATTGATTTAATACTGTTATAGGCAACGGTGCGTGTAAAACAAATACACTTCTATCTAACCCTTCAGGGAACGTAGGGGAGTAATATATCGTTGTTTACTTAATTTTGATCCCTTCTAGCCACGAATCGATCATTTATTTATTTGTTCATCTTCTTTGAACATAATAATGTAGGTAGCCGTTATTCGCTACTATTTACTAGTATGTACATGGACCCCAGCTTCTTTACCTAAAGGACAAATACTTTTTCCGTTGGAAAATTCTAGATTCAAAAACTATATAAGTATTAGGGTTATACATTATTGAATAGATTGGTATATTCCTACCTAATGATTGTTCATTAATTGGGTAATATAGAGTGTTTTTTAAGTGTACTTAGGTATGGTATCAATTTGACACTTAGGTATCAAATTTAAGTTACTTTTTAAATTTGGTTTGGGTAACTAACTAAACGTTGACATGTCTTTGCACGTCAGACAATGTCTTTCATTGCACGAGCTCTATGAGAACAGAAAAAAAAAAAAAAATCCGCGAAAAAATTCCGCGAAGAAATTTCGTGGTGTACTGGCTGCCCTGCCTGTGGGCAAGGCAGCCAGTACACCACGAAATTTTAATCAGTACGAGTCTGACGTGACGTCTTGCCTCCTCAAGACAAGGGTGCCCATGAGGTTGCCCACTCGATATCATAATCTATATACTTATAATAAATCTGTAGAAGTGAAAATTCTGTACATTGAAAATATCAAAAAAATAAATGGCAGGGGGTGTTACTAGACCGACACCGAACCCAAAAATGTGATTAAAAAAATTTTTGTCTGTCTGTTTGTTCAGGCATCACGCAAAAACTACCGGTTCAATTACGATGAAACTTGGTATAATTATTCTTTAATATCCTGGGCACCACACTGGGTACTTTTTATCCCGGAAAAGTATATACAATAAAAAACAAACTTAATTTTGCGGTTCGATCCCTAGACCCGATTACTGTACCAACCGCAAATAATAAGTTTGTCGTAGGTTACGTTACCCGCAGTAGAGTTCACTAAAGTTATGCTCTAAATGTAGTGCTGAAGGTTGAATTTGGCTTGCACCGTTCGCAGCACACGCGTGGCGCGCGGCCGCCACGGATCGCTACCGTATATAAGGATATTTTTTGAACTTTGATTTGAACGGACGTGTTGAGTGGCGAGCGTTCGTTCTTATTTTAACTGCTACTTGCAATTCTAAACTGTGTTTTTCAGTGCGACCTTTTTCATTTCTATTAGTTTTTAGAGTTATTTAGGTTTATTTTTATAAGTCGTAGGTATAGATTTTAATTTTAAAGTATAGGTAGTATATTTGATAGTGTACGTAGAGACCGTAGGTTATTTTATAATACTGTTAGGTAAGATTAGTCATTCGTATAGATATTAGTTTTTAGGGATTTTGCTTATTTATTGAGTTTAGTTATCATCAGAAATAGGTTTATTTAGGTAGGTAGGTATTTTATTTTCTGTTATTGAGTTTTTTTTTATTATGTAGGTACTTAGGTAAGGATATCATATAGGTACCCTCTTAATCACCACTAATGAGACACAATTGGTTTTCTATTGTAATTAGCCACAAAGGGCCCGCGAGATAGATGGCATCCTGGGGAAGCACATACATTTTATCCTGTTAGCACGTTCCTGTGGGATAATTTCCGACATCCACGCGGGCGAAGCCGCGGGCAGAAGCTAGTATAGTAATATATTCTATTCAAAATGCGGCAAAAACACCTTTTCCAAGAAAGTTCCTCCTAAATGAAAATTGAAAACCAAATATCTCTAAAAACTACTTACATAAATCAGCATCCTCAGCGAATTTTTCGTACATATATTTTAACTATACAGAGTACAATAAACTGCAAACCACTTTCTCGACCAACAACCCCATACATCAACCCTACCTTACTATTATCCAAATCAGATCTTTGTGTACAAGTGCCCTTCAATCAATTTCTGTCGATCACTGGTAAATTGAAGGACGTATGAGCGGAGAGAATACAAATCTCGGGGTTAAATGAAAACGAACGATTTATCCGGTTAATCCCTAGTTATTAGGGTAAACTTAGTATTTTGTTAAGGATAAAGTTACAGGATTTTAAGGTAAGCTGGTTGCTGTGTGTTTTTCTTTTGGTTTCCTTTTTAGGGTTCCGTAGTTCACGACTCGGAACCCTTATATTTTCATCATGTCCGACCGTCCGTCCGTCCGTCCGTCCTCGGCTTACCTTCCAAACGGTTAGTTCTAGAAAGATGAAACTTTGCATGGATTTATGTGTATTCACCACGTCGACAAAGTGCTAAAATAAAATAACGAAAAACATTTTTTTTGCGGTACCTCCCTACCTTTTTTTTTCTCGCGTCTAGTCCATACTGTGAGGTAGTATCATTAGATAGGTCTTTTAAAAACATTGAGAGGTTGCTAAGACGATTTTTTGATTTAGGTATCCGTTTGCGGGATATTCAACTTTAAAGCGCATTTTTTTGTTAAAATAGGGTGTTCCCCCATCTCTAAAAGCTAAAAAGCTGGCTCGAAAAGTCTGAAAAAATTTATGATGGTAGTCTATGTGATGACCTTTGAAGAAAAACTATAACGGCTTAGATAACTTTGTTAGTTCAGGAGTTATAGAGGCCTAACTTGTAAAATGCGCTTACTTGGAAAACTTCGTACAAAAATAACGAAATAATAAGTAAACATGTATAATATTAAAAATAAAATCATAACAATTATCTATTGGACACGATTTTATTTCAATTTGAATCCTCTAAAGACGATAAACAAAATTAGGGGCTTAAAAAGTGTACAACGACACGACGATAGATGGCGTTGTGCATTTATTTAAAATATGTAGTGTTCAATATTGTACGGTGGTACGGAACCCTTCGTGTGCGAGTCCGACTCGCACTTGCCCGGTTTTTTATCCTTTTGAAACTTTATATCCGTGGTTAAATTGATTGCTAATAATGACTTCGTCAAGATGGAAGATGAGATGTCGGTCGTCCGGCGTCGAGATGGGCAAACGAAATTTTAGTATGAATACAATTTTTTATATAAATAAAGTATTTAATGCTCACAAAATTAATTAAAATCCTTTCAAGCCTTCGTTCAACATCAAAACTTGACAAGGATTTTGATTTACGATGATGATGTAACCTAACGCCTACTCTATACATTTTATGTTCCTAGTAGTATTTTACGACACTGAAGGGATTAAGAAGGGTTGTCTATTTGGCTTGAGTATCTCACAACAGCCGTTAAAGCCTATTTAACCCTTAACCTCCTTAGTCTATAAATTACGTAATACATTTAACTGTTAGGATTTTTGTTTATTTATAAAATCTGTATAGTATACCTATTAGTTACTTACAGTTATTTTTTTTTATGATTTGATCAAATATATTTTTTCACGTAGACACAACAATTACAAATTACCAGCTAACACTAATTTTGTTATTTTAGTGTTAGCTTTCAGTTAATTAGGTATAGTTTCCACATCAACATCTGCCTAGCTTTTTCTCAAATATGTTGGGGTCGGCTTCCAGTCTAACCGGATGCAGCCGAATACCAGTATTTAAGCGAAGCGACTGCCTATCTGAACTCAACAACACAGTTACTGAGTAGTACGATACCCTTTTGTAAGACTGGTTGTCAGACTTTCCGTAACGCCTGCCAAAGATCCACGAATGGCAGACGGGACCAACGGCTTGACGTGCTTTCCGAGGCACGGAGGGGTCTTCATAATTATGTAAATAAAAACCCAGCGTAGCTTAACCCTGTTCGATCGACCCGTGTGGCTGTATTATTAAGCCACAAGCCTCTCTAGGTATAGTTTCGACATTGTACCATAATATGATTTTATTTTAATCTAATACACAACATGTGTATTAGATTAAAATAAAATACACAACAAAAAAAAACTGCTGAGAAACTCAACCAGTTATGAGATAAGTTATCTACAGTTTAAGAGTATACGAGTATACCACAAACAAAAATATCAATATCACAACTTCATAGGAGCATAAGTTTTAAAAGGCATAAAGTTTAATATCCCTATAGCCTTGTTACTCTACACCCGCTGTACCGACTAATTAATTAATCTGCGCTACCGTTAACGCTGTAAACGATACGTAATTTTAACGGTATTAGTAATTTTGCTAAATTAACAACAGAAATCATTTAATTACCAAGACGCCTTACAATGCTATCATTTAGTAGAAACAAGGAGGCATAATTGGTTAACAAAAACTCGTATTACAATTTTGAAATTGAACGACCGACCCAAATTAATAACAGTGATTCCAAACTTGAATATTATTTACTACGTTTAAATCTTGTTGTAAACGCACCCACGATACAGGAGAAATTCCTAGTGTGGGACAACGTTTTAAAAAAATAAAATTGTAAAAATAAATGTAAATTATTATATTTTACACTAGACTAAAACTATTTTTTCTATTTCAGGTACGACCACAACAGCAAATCGGGTGCCGCTAGAAATGTGTTTCAATAAGTATCTCATCAAACTGGCGGACTATTTCCGATTGTTCTTCGACACGTCTCGTTAAATCGTGTGAATAACAACATTCGAGATGATCAGCAACACGAAGATTGTGTTCACTAAACTCCTGCTCTGCTGCCTCGTGTCAGGTGCCTGGGCGCGGTCATGGGCCAACCACCACGACACCACCACCTCCACCACACAAACCACCCCCACCACTAGTCCAGTACCAAAAAATTTTCATAATGATCCCCTCATCGTCGAAACAAAAAGTGGCCTCGTCAAAGGCTACGCTAAAACCGTTATGGGCAGAGAGGTACACATCTTCACCGGCATTCCATTCGCGAAGCCTCCTCTAGGACCGTTAAGATTCCGCAAACCGGTACCCATCGACCCGTGGCATGGAGTACTTGAAGCCACAGCGATGCCAAATAGCTGCTATCAAGAACGGTATGAATACTTCCCTGGATTTGAGGGAGAGGAAATGTGGAATCCAAACACAAACATATCAGAAGACTGTCTCTATCTTAACATTTGGGTTCCTCAACACTTACGAGTCCGTCATCATCAAGATAAGCCTCTTACCGAGAGGCCCAAAGTGCCAATACTAGTGTGGATTTACGGTGGCGGCTACATGAGTGGCACGGCTACACTCGACCTATATAAAGCAGACATAATGGCTTCTTCCAGTGATGTAATAGTAGCATCTATGCAATATAGGGTGGGGGCGTTCGGATTTTTATACTTGAATAAATATTTCTCGCCGGGAAGTGAAGAAGCTCCGGGAAATATGGGCTTATGGGATCAACAACTCGCTATTCGCTGGATTAAAGATAATGCTCGTGCTTTTGGTGGTGACCCAGAATTGATAACTTTGTTTGGAGAGTCGGCTGGCGGCGGCAGCGTGAGTTTGCATATGCTTTCGCCGGAGATGAAGGGATTATTCAAAAGAGGTATATTGCAGTCGGGGACGTTAAACGCCCCGTGGAGTTGGATGACAGGAGAGAGAGCACAAGACATAGGGAAGGTTTTAGTGGATGATTGTAACTGCAATAGTAGTCTGTTAGCGCCTGATCCAAGCTTAGTGATGGACTGCATGCGCGGAGTTGATGCAAAAACTATATCAGTACAGCAATGGAATTCCTACACTGGCATATTGGGATTCCCGTCAGCGCCGACTGTGGACGGCGTGTTTTTGCCCAAAGATCCGGACACAATGATGAAGGAAGGCAATTTCCATAATACCGAAGTGCTTCTTGGAAGCAATCAAGACGAAGGTAAGTTTTTGCTGTTACTGACATGCCTCCGCGTAGCTACAAGCAATGTTATTATTTTATAAATTACTGCCGCGAGATAAGTAACCATTATCTCACTATGGTAAAATAAAATAGAAGATTTACAATGATAATATTAATCTACTTAGTTAGCTTTTTATTTGAATAATATTTAGTGTGTACCTAAAACTTTGGTGCTGTACAGTATAAATTAATCGTAGTACTGTTAGTAGTAATATCAAAGATGTTTCTGTCACGTAAACAAACGAAGTGGTTTACATATTATAATAATATTGGTATTGGTGGATAAACAACTACTTAAACAAAGTGGGTAACATAGGAAGGTAGATACAAAATAATCGTTATAACATACCTCAGTAAAGAAAATGTAATAAACAAATCAAGAAAACCCAGTCACACGTGGCGACGTGACTTTCATCACGAGTTCACGATATACATAGGTATGTAGTCTAAGGTGGTAAAGAAGTTGCGCGTATCCCGACGATACGTGCTATGGAACACTGACAGTTCAGCCAGACACATTTAGAGAACGAACGAATAAAAGCTTAAGTACGACTTATCAATATTTGGTGTGGAGTTCGAGGTCGTTCGTGTAGTCCGCACATCGGTACGTACTTACGTAGCAGGCGACGCGCCTGCGCAAATCTATGTAGACACAACAACAACACGCTGTAGATGTGAGTCGTACCGTTCGTACTACAAGTACTACAGACTCGCCCACGTTGCTGCGCCGCTCCCCCGCGGCCCTCTACTCCACCCCTGCTCTGTTGCTACGCACCCTGCCACTCGAGCGACTCCTCCTAAGGACAACTTGTAGAAAATGAGATATTTTATTGCCACCTGGAGTTTTGCCTTAAACTAGTTGAACAAATCTCAGGTTTTTCAGTTACCCTTTATTTTGTCTGAGCTTCGTCTTAGTTGGCCCGTCAAATTGGAAACAGAGCGCGAACGGAGCTTTGAAAAGAAAATCCTTTTAGAGATTGCGGTACCTTTGTAAACTACATTAGGGCATAATAACATTGAAGGCTTGATAATATTTCCGAAGCTTTTGTTGAGCGGTCGGATAACAAACTACCCATGAGTTTAAGTTATGAGCAAACATTTTAACAAGATGAAATTGCTTGTCCATTATGTAATAAATAATAGTTGATAAATATTACAGTGGCTTCTAATTTGAAAAGGAGTCTACACATGCTTAAAACCAAACCCTATTTTCTCTTACATCATCACCGTCACCTCCAAGATTCGAGTGCCTTACGTTAGTAAAATTGAAAGCCTCTGAGGCTGGAACGAGGTTTTGCTAGATCATAAATTCGCCTGAGAGCTTTCTGTGCTTACCATTTCCCGGTGAAGCAGTAAATCTGAAGCAACCTAAAAACTACGGAAAGACTCGTAGGAAAGGTAAACGTGTGATTGGTGGATCGTAAAAGGCAAGAAGTTTTGGTTTATCTCCCAAGAGAAATTACAACTAGGATACTTGATAAGTTGATAAATTAGTCACGAAGTTTCTAAACGAATAGAAGGCCATTTTGCTATGGAAAATAGGCCCTCCAAAAATGTGAAAGTTTCTTTTTGAAATACATCTCATTTTGTTCTTAAAATTATCTAAATGCCTATAGAGTTCTTATCATCGCGTCCTGTATTCGGAGAACTTAGAAAAAGATTAAAACGCTGATTAAATTAATGACACAATTGTGTGATAATTGCGAAATGAAAGACAGCCCAATCTTTTATTTGTGCATTAGCACAGAATAATACCGGCACTGCCCACTTGCACAGTTCCACAAAACTGCAAACATAGGTACCTCATTAAATTCCTGATAAATCTTTCCATTTTGCTAACTTGACTACCAAAGTTCAGTAGTAAAACTTCATAACACGATACCACAGACGTCAAAAACTTAATATTCTGCAACACGAAGTCTGAAATCTGCGCAGAAAACATAAAATCATATCTTCGAGTACTCGAATAAGCGAGGAAAATGCAAGGAGTAGCGTTATGCAATATACAGCCTGTTTTCAAACGCAGTGTATCCGTTAAAGTACTAGTCGGATATTGCAACGGGCACGCTTCAGTCTTGAAAGGATTTGCCAGTACTTCGCGCTACTGGAATCCTAAATGAAATACGACTGGGCGACCATGTAGTTGTGAATACCCTGTATAGATATCTACTATGGAGAGTGCAGATGATAGGTCGTATAGAAACGTTAGCACAAATACCATCAAGTTTGTAGTGTGCAAGATGTTCAAGTATTGAATCTCGATTTAAAACTTGTAGTATGAAATCTGAAAGGGCTCTGAGCGTCTGTGGCAGACCTAAATATTCACTCTCACAATGTTTAAAGTTTCAAACATCGATGCAAAAAGAAGTAAAAAGTTTTAAAAAAAAATGGATGTCACGTGATCAACTTTGAACGTTAATATCTCGGAAACAAGATGCTTTACGGGGTTTGGTCCTGTATTATATATTTTCTGTTTGAATTGATGTCAGCTATCGATTTATATACCTAGGTATAATGGGTGGCCGCAATTTTGAAAAAAAAAACAAAATGGCGGACACTGTAGGTATTGCCAGCCTCCATATTGAAATCTCCAATCCCTTTTTGAATCGAGATCTACACATAGAAAAGGACAGGCTTGTATTTATCTATTAAATTGAGCTTTATATTTGTTGTTTACGCATAGAAACAACAAATCTATTATGTAAGCAATTAATTCAATTTTAAAGAGCTTTTTTTATTGCTGTTTATAAAATATAAATCTCAATCAAACTACACAAAACAAATATTTTCCAATTCATTTGTTGCTTTGTTTACTCCATTTCCATTTCCAATTCAATCACAAAAATTGGTACTTACTCGTCGCGAAATGCAGGTAATACTGGTGCCGTGCAAATATTCTCCTTTGATATGAGAATTGTTATAAAAGAATTTTCTAGAACATTCCACCCCGGGTGCTCACTTGTACTTGCCCTTGACCTTGGCCGCACGGCGTGGATTGCGAAGTTCCAATGTCACCCGCCATACACCGGCGGTGTATGGCACACCGCCCGCGGCCATTTTTACGTGATAATCGCGTGTGTAATACATAAATCATAGTATTATGCGCTAAGCGCTTTATTACGAGTATGAACTTGTGTTCAAGGTATTATGTGAACTTCGTTTGTTTTTTGTTCTAGATTAGGTTTTATGAACATTACTTTGACTACCGATTTGAGCGTTTTATTGAGTTGATTTATTTATTGTTTTTTTTTTTTAAATGACGAAGTGGAAACTTGGAACCTTTATGATTTATCTAATCATGTCAGTCTTTCTGTCTCTCACTGTATAACTTGGGATGGACGGGTGAAAAGTTAAGGTGTTTATCAGGTTTTATTATTATGACGGTAGTTCATTAAATTATTATTTGAGTCGTTTTGATAACTATTTAGGCCTCCCTCAAGGTGGACCGATGACCTTGTGGAAGCCGCAGGAATCCGCTGGTTGCTGAAAACACAGAACCGGTTGATGTGGCGGTGCTTGGGGGAGGCCTATGTCCAGGAGTGGACGTTTTTCGGCTGAAATGATGATTATTATAGCCTTTAATAAAGATGAAAGGTTGTGACATTACCAGTTAGATAATTAGGTAATGTTCTCGTTCAAGAGTTCTTGTTTATTTGTATTTATTTGTATACACCGTATTCCGAACTTCAACCAGATTTTCAGACCATAGAAATAAGCATTTTACTTTATGGACACATTAGTGAATTCTAAATTTTTGATAATTTTCATCCAAACTAAATGAACCTTGACGTAAATCACCCGATATCCAAGTCTCTTTATCTCTTTATTCGAAGCATTTGATATATTTATCATTTTAATTGCACTAAGCGGAAACATTGGCCAAATTAGGACTCTTTTTTACCGCATAGCACAATTAAATTTCATTAAATGAAATTACAAATATCTAATATAAGTAACGAAGCCTTTTTATGTACTACTTCCTTTGTTAGATTTGATTTGTAAATGCTATAGAAGCGTTTGCCAAAGTTTATGGATAACGTGAAGAACACGGTGTATAGTAAATTAGTTTAGGCCTGACTTCACAATCATCAGAAGGCCAATTCACGTAATTTAAAACGTTCAAATCTAGTCGCAGTGTCATCTCGGTGACTAACAAATGTCAAAAACTTGTAAAAATTTTAGGGAAAATACAGGTATTTTTTACAGATTGAGACTGAGATCAGAGGGGTACTTAATTGCTCGTAATTTTAAGAACGTTCACAGTCTGATCTCAGTCTCAATCTGTCAATAAAACCCGTAATTTCCCTACATTTTGACAAGTTTTTGATATTTGTTTGTCGCTGAGATGAGACTGCGACTAGATTTTGAACGTTTTAAATTACGAGAATTGGCCTTCAGATTGCGAACGTTCGTAAAATTATGAGAATTGCCCCTCAGATAACTTTTATCTGAAGAACAAATACGTCAATTTGACATAATTATTTTCTAAACAAAAGCTGTCAAACCGCAATTTTGTCTTCCAGATACGAGTTACTTATCTGAAAATTAAAAAATCGGCCCTAACTAATTCTTTGAATTTGGTATCTAGGTTAAAAAAGTTCCTAAGTTGTGTTATATATTGTAAGTCAGATGTATAAAAGATTTTATTTAACATAGATATGGTTTTCCCTTTGCTAGGTATTTTTCTTTTGATGAAAACTTTCGCCTAAAGTTCTTTCAAAAGAAACCTTTGACTTGACAATTCTTTAATTTACTTATTTAACTTCTTTTTCGATAATTTTCTGAATACGATGAACTGAAATCTAATTTCCTTGCACAGCCTTTAGGTACTTTTCTATTCAGCCTAAAAATAAAATAAAACTTGCAAATGGATATGCTACCTAGAACCCATTTGCGATATTGATGGATAGTTATCACACATAAATAATTGATTCAAATATAAAACACGACACTCGGTAATACATACTATAACTTTCATTAGTGAAAGTGTTTTCATAATCGGATTAGAAGTTCCGAAGATTACCTCCTACAGTCCTTTCGCAGTCATTTTACCTCTAATAGCTGCAACTCAAGAGCAACCTTATTACAACAGAAATAAAGATCACTGTGATTTTGACAGACTTGACAGTTGCAGCAACCTATTGTCTCGGGATTAAGGATCACTTAATATTGATAGTGATGTAAAATCAGAGGCAACATAACTGTGAACGCACTTTACATACAAACTCACTAACTCTTTATAATAGTTCACAGACCTACAATGTGATTTTTTTTTGTCGACCGAAGACCCCTAAGGACAAAGGCCACCTTCTCCTTTTTTCCAAAATCCCTACCTTTTTATGTACTTATTTCCATTATAGGAATTCGTTATCCTTTAAAACCCGAATGCCCAAAACGTCAGCAATTTTCAGCTAAACGTGAATCAAACAGCATTCAAAAATGTAACGTGATTGGTAGGTACATCACATCGGTTCCACGTTCAAATACTAGGAGCCATGTTGTCAGCGATGTCCCCAATTCGCCTTTGAGCAGAAACCAGCGATACCCGCCATTCATATTGGTTTGTGGCCAGCTCAATTTCCACACACAAGGTGAAATGTAACAAAGTCAGTGAAGCAAAATAGAACACGACGACGAGATATTGATAGGCTTTAATACATGGTTTGTGATTTGTACTGTTAAATTAATTAATTTAATACCACGAATGCAATGCTGGATTTTGTAAACATAATCACGCTCTTTATGCCTGGAGGCTTTAATTTAGGTATTAAGTTTTGTATAAATTTTAATTTTTTGCTTGAATATAATTGTCATTGCTTTTGGCGTGGCTAGCTGACATATGGCAAATAATTTAATTTAATTTTCAGTGTCTCGTAATGTTAATTACTTTGCATACCTACTATAAAGAATCAAGTTTTTCTAACTCAACAGACAGCTGTGCTGCTGGAGAGTTTGTTGCGCCACTTCTGGCGGGCGTTTTGCGGGACTGTCTTATGTAATATTGACGCTCGAAAAGTGTTGATTCTCAGCCTAATTTGAATAAATGACTTTTAATTTTGATAGTTAGGCATACAATATGACATAAAAATTATAAAAATCTATGATACCTACTCACGCTGCAAAGGCACCTGCTAGCTACTTATTCAACCGAAACTTTTTTAAAATAAATAATAATAATAATAATAAAATAATAAAAACGTTTATTTTCTCCACCACACAATGAAACGTTAGTACAATACATAATTGTGTATACAAAAATACATTTAAATATACATTTTAAATAAAATATACATTCAATAAAAAATACATTTGTGTACACAAATAAAAGCACATAAAGACAACAATTATTTTATCCTAGTAAATTGAATACCTACATATTCGAACAGGTTTTCAAAAGACTATGGCTTAAGTGAATGTGAAAAAGAAATGTAATCCTAAAGCATGGTTCCCTAAAAAAGTGGCGAACGGTCACAATAATGGTGGTCCAAATACAGAGCATTTTTGACACTACAATGTCAAATACTGGTGAACATGACTTATGTTCAATGACGACCGTTATAATATGATGAAACCTCTCTCTTAGGAAATCGTAACTTAAGCAAACAAGAACACAACCGTAAAAAAAATGCTATACGGTAATCATTTTCAGTGATTTAATAGTCGTCTAATGGAACAAAAATGAAAATCAATCAACTTTCGTAGGAAACGTCAAAGTCGTTGTTTGTTTGTCAAATTCGTCAAGCAAAGCTTAAATACTCGTTTAACACGTAGGTAAACTATAGTATGTAGGACGTACAGTCACGAACATGAATATATTAGTATGACCAGCTCGGCAATAATATCTGATTTCATGATTCTTTCATTAATATCTGTCGTTAAGATGACTGCAAATATAAATATATTTGCAGTGATCATATGATCAATAGTGGAAGACGTATACAAGAGGCAGCATAATTATGTGATTTCGAATGTATGTATACGTATCTATCTGACGAAACATGCGACGCCAAAATAAAATGCATGCTGCATCGGCTTCAGAAAGATGTGTTACTTGTGAGACTGCAATTATATCGGACATGACATGTGTTGCGTTATAAATATCTACATACTCAGTTAAATTCAGAGGAATGTGGTATCTCGCTGTCATCAAAAATATCTGACATATAAGTCATATTAAGACTTACCTTAAAATGAGTAGTTGATACTGTATTGTATTCCTCCCACAAGTGACCACATATTTTTGCCATCATCTTAACGACAGATATTAATGAATGAATCACGAAATCAGATATTATTGGCGAGCTGTCCATAGTCATATATTTATGCTCGAGACTGTACATGATTTGAAATTTTCAGATTTTAAAAGCCATCTAAGTATGGAAATCTATTCCTTGACAGAATATACATACCTACTCGTACATTTATGTTCCTTTTTTTTTTTTTTTTGAGGATGGGAAATCATCAAATGATTCCTCCCGCTCTGGGTGGAGCAGGAGGGAGTGTCAGACTCTTACTGACTAAAACCCACCCGTGTTCCTTCCTTAGCCCTTTATGTTCCAGGGCAGCGGTAACCCTTTCGGACAATCCCGCTACCCTGGCAGGCTACGGCCCTATGGGGCCCCGTCACTCATGCTGACATCTCTTTGAGGCGCGCGTGGAACACAACACGCCGTCCGGCACGGGCCTGGTCCTGATCGGACGGTGAGTTACCCATTACTCACCGCCCGCAGGCCCGCGCCTACGGTGGCCGGGAGTCGTCACGCGGCTCCCGACGCCCGGAGCGTCTCCCGCGGCGGCTGAGGCGTGAGGTGCGCAAGGCGCGTTCTCTCGCCCACCCCGCCACCTCCTTCGCTAGCATGACTGCTTCGCAGAAGGAGGCGACTGCCTCCCACTCCCTCTCGCCCCGGACCATGGCTTGAACCAGGGCCGGACGCGAGAGGTCGCCGCCGCTGCCGATCGCCTCTACGAGGACACGGCGGTGCTCTGCCCAAGCAGGGCAGACCTCCACCGTGTGCTCCACCGTGTCCTCTGGGCGATCCTGACAGTGGTGACACCCGGGCGTCTCCTCCCGCCTGATTATGTGCAGGAACCTCCCGAAACATCCGTGTCCGGAGAGGACCTGCGTCAGGCGGTAGGTGAGAACGCCGTGACGTCTCTCTAGCCACTCCTCAAAGAGGGGTCTTACCGCCGCTATCGTGGTGTGCCCTGCGCTGGGTTGCGATAGTCGCTCCTTCCATGCCGCCATGAGATCGCGCCGGAGGTTCGTCCGCTCCGCCGCGGTTTGCCGCGGATGCGGAGTTTCCCCCCGGCGTAGTGCCTCCGCGCGCCAATCATACAGGCGCGCGAGCACTATCGCCTACAGATCCCATGGCGGCAGTCCGGCAAGGAGGCTTGCTGCCTCGCCCGAGATCGTGCGGTAGCCCCGGATTAGCCTTATGGCTACCACCTTTTGGGGCGCGTTCAGGTAGTGTGCGGCTCGCAGCCGCAGTGAACGCGCCCATACCGGGGCCCCATATAGGGCCATGGACCGCACGACCCCCGCGTAAAGCCTCCGGCAGGAGGCGTTTGGCCCCCTCAGGTTGGGCAAGAGCCGCTTTAGGGCGGCCTCGGCCTTATGTTCCTTAGGTTTAGTTACTAAAATAGGATTTGCCGAGGTTCCCACTACTGGGATACATGCCTTCACACTGTGAAAGGGAGTCAACCGTATTCCACCACTGGGGCCCAGTGCGGGTTGGTGGATATCATGTCTTCAAATTTTCGAGACCACACTTGAGTATAACTGACGAAAATAGAAGTTTAACAAACGGAGTTGCTGACAACAAAATTCGACGTTCTATCGCTATTACGCACTTTGACAATCCACAAAGACTTAAATACCTAATAGTGCCAAAGCTGCCAATAATTCATATCAACATACAGGCTGTTCAATGGCAGATGGAAATTGGGAAAACTTTATCTATAAATCCGAATTAGATCCTAACTACACAGTCTCATTGTAAGTTATCGTCGGTTTAGTTTGTGTTGCTTGAGGCGATCGATTCTTTGGCAAATAGAGTATGGAGGCTCTTTAGTTTTTGTTAGGTATTTATTTTATCATGTTAATATATAATCGAATTTAGTTAGAAGACCGGATTTGGTATGATTCTTTTCTTCGCACCAAGGTAAAGTTATGATTGCTTTCCAGTTTTACCTCTTATATTAAAACATTTTGCTTAAATAATCACGGATGGAAATTTTGCTTTTTTACCTTATTTTTTTTTTCGTTGCTAAATAGGCCTGCTCTTGACCTCGACCACGCCTGATGGAAAGCGAATGTCTAAAGCAAAGAGCAGCCCATCACTTTGACAAAACACTAAAAAAACCTGTCTTCCATTATAAACTTAGGTACTAAAAGTCTAGGTTACTTGAATCTTTAGAATTCTATTTAAGAAATCGTGGAGGTAATAAGTTATTACTTGAGATTGTAAATTAACAAAAAGATACAACCATGTTAACAAACAATTTGCTTACTAATTATTGGGAAATATTTAAGTGATCCTCTAAAAAACTTATTGATCTTTCTAACCATGGACACTTTTTAAATTAATGAACCTCTCTTTAAATTTCTGGCCTTTTGTCACAGTTGGTCGCAGTAACCAAGCTAGGATACCCCAACCAAACGAGTTAGGTTAGCTTGGAACAGTGACTAAACACGCGCGAGCCGAATTGGTCACAATAACTAAGCTAGGTTACCCCGACCAAATGGGTTAGGTTAGAGCAGTGACCAACCCCCCCGGTGGGTTCCCGCATTGTCGAGGCGGGGGGGCTCAGTAGCCGTGGCGAGCTGGGCCACGGTAAAGCTAAGAGGAACCCCAGCGGGGGCCGTTCGTCCGGGCTGTGCGGTTTAGCCCGACGTAGCGGCCCACGGGTAGGTTGCGGTGCCGCGACATCGCGACCTACCTGAGGCGGGCCGCGATGTCCCCCGTGAGGGAGACATTGCGGCTGAGGACAGAGGCCGCGGTGGGAGGGGTTCTCCCTTCCTTCCGCGGCCTTGACGGGGCCGCCACCGTGAGATGGCGGACGCGGCGGGGCCGCAGGGGAAGAGGAGTGTCGGTGTTTCGTTGCCGCTCTCCCTATCCTCTGCTGCCGTAGCTCCCCCAACGCGGGGGGCATGCGGGGCCCGCCTGTTAGGCGGGCGTGGAGGCCAGCAGGCAACGGGTGCGGGGGCACCGTTGCCTGTTTTGCACAGGCCTCCACCAGTGTGGGACGGGAATGACCAGGTGTTCTCGGCCATTCCCGTAGCCCCCCAACCTGGGGGGCATGTGGGGCCCGCCATACCACCTTGGCGGGCATGCGCCGGGAGGGCTGTGGAAGTAAAGGCTATGCCGGTTTCCCATGGCCCTCCCATCACGGCGACGCGGGAACACCGCTGAGTTTTAGTGGGTATACTGTCATTCCGACAGGAAGTCCCACATACCCCGTCTCGTCCCCCGGGAGGCGGGGATGCATAAAGCATTTCTCAGCGAGAAAAAAAAAAAAAAAAAAAGAGCAGTGACCAAGCGCGAGCGAGCCGAGGGAGCGCTAGATTGTCGAAGTTGGTCGCAGTTACTTGGCTATTTAGTATTTTTAGGACTCTAAAATAATAATTATTAGAAGCTCACAAAAAGAGGCTCATTCATTATATTAGAGGGATCAAAACTATTTTTAAGGAAGCAAAATGGTAATTATTTCAAGGTTCGATTAATTACATGCCCTAATTAATTCTACCATACGAATAAAACTACGTGTAAGCGACGAGCCAGAAATCTGTACTCATTTATATTATTTCCTTTAACAACAAGCCCGTATTTTCTCAGTGGCAACAAGATTTTTTCCGGTTTGTTGGCTCGCTGTATACGATACTTCGTTAGTTTTTGCGATGACGCCGTGACAAGCTCATTTCGTCTTGTTTATTAGTTCAGGTGTCAACACCGTCTAGGGCCAAATATTAATATTTCTCTTGGTAGCGACGTGACCTACTTATCGACCCAGATACTATAAACACTTCAGGTACTACGGGTCCTTCAGTAATAATTGTCATTTTTACCAAGGCCTCGTAAACACAGCTCATTAAAAATTTAAAAGGTACGAAATAAAAGGTTCTCATGTTGAAACGGATCGTCTTTCTTTTTTTCAGGGTTGAGATAAAATGCCAGTAATCGTTATAAAAAGTGTTTTAATATGTTTATTAAGAGTTTGTGATGATCCCATAGCTGGATGAAGCTTTTTCTCTTCTGTATGATGAAAGCTTTCCCAGTGTGTGTGGCGTGGTGTGGATATTTCTCTATGTTTGAAATAAGTAAATGTAAATGATATTTAGGCATTATTGCATCGGTCAGGGGCTCAGTTGTAGGACGACCTACAACTTGTAAGTCAGGGCCGAAACCCACAAGGGTTCGGACCCAGGCAGACGCTTTAGTTTGTATAAATAATTTCATCACCACTGCTCTTAAAATGGTGAAGGAAAACATGATGAGGAAACCGGCATGTCTTAGAACCAAAAATTCGAACACATGTGGCATCTACCAGCCCGCATTACAGGCCACTCCCTCTCGAAGAGAAGAGGCTTGTGTCCCAGCAGTTGGGAAATTGTAGGTTGATTATGCTGTTATGCAGGGACTAAATCCAAAACCTGGTGTTTCAGAGGTAGTCTGAAAACGAGCTACCCACATCGCTTTATAATTTAAGTCTTAATTAATAACCATAAATGTAATAGGTACTGATTGTTAGAAATTAATTACACGTGCGGACACTCCATCGCGTATACATAAAATGCTGAAAAATTTCCTCAAGTTCGCTAATGTTGCGTTAAATATTCACACAAACTAA
The DNA here is from genome assembly GCA_951799955.1 of Apamea anceps. Classification (NCBI taxonomy): domain Eukaryota; kingdom Metazoa; phylum Arthropoda; class Insecta; order Lepidoptera; family Noctuidae; genus Apamea; species Apamea anceps. The sequence goes on along the minus strand of OX637504.1, from coordinate 15,127,582 downwards.
GTCAGCGTGCTTAGTCCGTGCGTTATTACTCGCGCGTGTGAACTGTAACTTGGATACGTCGTAGTACTTAAGTACGCGTACTTGTTTATTGCTTTTACAACATAACATAACATCGCGCCTGTATCTCCGAAGGGTTAGGCAGAGAAGTAGCTATAGTACGCCACTAACTATTTACGCTAAGTACTAAATTAAATGACTAATTAATTAGATACAAATAATTTAATTTGATGTTCTGTGTCTTGTAATGTTAATTACTTAACACCCAGTATTGTATACAATCAAGTATCAAGTATTTTCTAACTGAACAGACAGCTGTGCTGCTGGGGAGTTTGTTGCGCCACTTCTTCTTCCCAGCGATAGCACCAGGAAGTGGTGAAGGGCAGGCGTTTTTGGGGGACTGTCTTTTGGAATTTTGACGTTTGAAAAGTGTTGATTCTCAGCCTAATTTGAATAAATGACTATTGATTTGAGTTGATATACAAAAAACCCTTTCGTTTTTTAGTCACTTAGGCCTCAAAGTACTCGTCCGCAACGCTGTCATCTGGTAACGTTCCGAGAAGACTGGCAGCATTGCCACATTGAATGGCAATGCTAATTCTTTGGCCAAATAAGAGTACGCCTTATTTCGCCAGTTATGTTTAAGTCCCATTCAAAACATTTTCATTAATAGAGAGTGAGCCTATTACCATAAACTGGGCACAAGTCCAGACTCCGAGCTGCTATTGAGAAATTTATGATGGAAGAACCCTATAACATTTTGCTCGACCCGGGAATAGAACCTAGGACCTCATGCTCAGCTGTAGTGCTTGCGACCACTCCGTGAGAGGGTGTTGTTATTGAAAACCTTTGTTTATATGCCTGGTTGGTCTTGTAGCGTTACTGTGAACATGGATTCTGGTTTCGATCCTCGGGCAGTGTCATAGGATTATTCGTCTAGGAATTTCTCAGTAGCAGCTCGGAGTCTGGAATTGTCAATGTCAAACGTTACAGTCAGAAGGGCAATTCTCGTAATTTTAAGAACGTTCACAGTCTGATCTCAGTCTCAATCTGTCAAAAATACGTCTAGTTTCCCTACATTTTGACAAGGTTTTTACATTTGTTTGTCGCCGAGATGAGACTGCGACTTGATTTGGAAATTGAATTACGAGAATTGGCCTTTTGATGTTTAAGCTGCCAGACGTAGGTATGTCCCATTTTATTCAATATAAGCATTTTGCATTCTACGAGTAAGAGGTGACACATCATTTTAAAGCCGATGCAGTATATTTTGACGTCGCTTGTCTCGTTGGATAGATTTGTGTTCCTTTAATGTCACATATTTGTGCTGCCACTTGTATATTGTCTTCAACAAATGATCACATGTATTTTCCGTCATCTTGACTAACCAGATATTAATAATGGATGAATCCTGAAATCAGATATTATTGCCGACCTGTCCATAACAGGGTCATGTACAGTCACGACGCAGACGCGCGTTATGACGCAGAAAATTAAGTTATACCTAACTAGGTCAATATTATACCGATATAACCCGAAGAATGCGCAAACTTAAATGGCAGTGGGGTTACATTTGTCGCAGAACAGATGGCCGATGGGGCCAAAAGGTTCGGGAGTGGCGACCACGTCCCAGAAAACATAACGATGGAAGGCCTCCCACAAGGTGAGCCTAAGACCTGGTGAATTCAGCAGGAATCCGCTGGATGCAGGAAGCACAGAACTGGTTGAATTGGCGGTGCCTATGTCCAGCAGTGGATGGCTTTCGGCAGAAATGACGACAATGACAATGAGGTCAACATATTATAACATGAAATATGGCCTACTACGTAATATCACAACATTTATAATTATAGATTAGGAATTTTTATTCTTTTATTTATATAAATATTTAAGTTATAGGTATCATAAGCATATAATTTATACAAAATAATTTAATAATTTATAACATACATTATATCAGTCTATAATGTTCCCACTGCTGGGACACAGGACTCCTCTCTTCGAGAGGTAGTGCGCTGTACATAATCTATCACGCGGGCTCAGTGCGGGTTTGACGTCTCATGAAAAGACATGTATGTGACGTTTACAATCTGTACACCGTCTAACATCATGCCGGTTTCCTCACAATGTTTTTCTTCACAGTTTTGAAAGCTATGGTGATGAAATTATTTGCACAAAGTAAAGCGCCTGCCTGTCCCAGCAGTCTCGACATTCATAGCGATCGTTTTACGACCGAATTCGGTCGCAAAGTCCTGTCACTCCATACATTTCACCTGTCAATTCGGGACTTTGCGACCGAATTCGGTCGTAAAGCGATCGCTATGAATGTTGAGACTGCTGGGGCTGGGTTCGAACCGACTTTCAACTCGTAAGTCGGGGCAGTTACCACTAGGCCACCACTACTGTCCTGCTCTCCCCGTATCCAGGCGTGTTGTTAAATAAATATACGAAAAGTACTCATGACTACTCGAAAAGGTGGTTATTGTTCTTTTGGTTTCAAGTATATACGTCCATCCTAAGAGTTTCTAAGTGGTTTGGAAACGTGCCCGGGAAATGTCAACAGCTTCGCCTCATTTTCGACGTACGTTAATAAAATAATGAGAATAAAATGTAGATACATATTTGCGAGCTTTTATCTGGAAAACCTGGACAAACTTTATTTAATATACTTATGTGTTGTTTAGACAAATAAAAGTAAATGTAAGAATCATCAAAAATAATTAGGGGCTCATGGCTAAATAATAACAGCCGCCCGGGTCGATCGAAGGTCAGGAAGGGACGGAAGCCACGCTTCCCGAGCCTGGTCCGTGGGTGGATGACTATACATTACGTATCGAGACCCCGCCGTGCCTCCGAAAGCACGTTAAGCCTATGCTCTCGGCGATCATTTCTAGATCCTTGACAGTCGTTACGGTTATAAGCCCGAGAGTCTGACAACCAGTCTTACTAAGGGGTAGCATATTGCGCAGTAACTGGGTTATAAGCAGTTAAGTACTGCATGTAAAATGCTGCTATTCAGCTGCATCCGGTAAGACTGGAAATCGACCCCAATATGGATAAAGGCTAGGCACATGACGATGATACATAAAATCGAATTGAAACCAGCTTTATAATAAATTTATAATCATTACAGTAAAACGGGATAAATAGGCATGCAGGGGTGAATCGGGACGCAACTTTAAAATGGATTTGTACTTTAAAATAATATAGTTTGTTGCTAACAAGGACACTTAATCTTTAATTTAAAAACTGTAAACCCTTTAGTGTATTTTCTGGCAACTAACTATATTATTTCAACGTTAAAACTCATTTTGAAGTTTCGTCCCGATTCACCCCTGCATCCCTATTCACTCCGTTTTACGGTAACGCTTGTTGCACATACATGATAAACGTAACCGCAAACGAACATACGAATGAAACTGCCCCACATTTTAATATTATAGGTTGGCAGGAATGTCAGACTAACATCGATATTAATGACCTAAAAAACATTTTGAAATTATGTTGAAAGCACGAATCGTGGTGTGTGTGACTGGGAATAAGAAAAATATTATACAATTTAATTTAACCCTGTATATAATAATGGCTCAATATTATTAAAATAAATATTACAAAAGTGGATAAAGGACAATATAAATGAACATAGAACTAGAACAAAGAACCAGGAACCAAGTCAGAGCTAGAGCTTTGAACAGACGTAAACAAACGAGAATGAAATGGACGGAAACCTAATTTTATTTGCTCTCCAACGTTGATCATTTAATTAGTGTGAGACGGAAAAAGAAGGATAACTCAGTAGGAATCACGTCTTTGTTCTATATTCGTTTAGCCTAACGAATATTTACAATTCATCGCAGAAACTGCGATGAATCACCAATAATCAAATATGCAAACATTTTTCACCGTTTCATGTCCCTAATGGATCTACAACATCTTCATCTTCAACATTTGCATAGCTGGTTCGTCTTTAATGCAATATTAACATAATAAATTATGTATTTCTCGTTTCAGGAACGTATTTCTTGCTCTACGATTTCCTCGACTACTTCGAAAAAGACGGGCCCAGTTTTTTGCAGCGGGAGAAATTTCTAGAAATCGTCGACACTATCTTCAAAGATTTCTCGAAAATTAAGCGAGAAGCCATCGTTTTTCAAGTAAGTGAAGTATAAATAGGATGCCAATTCCCGTAATTAAAATCGTTCAAAATCTAGTCGTAAACTCATCTCAGCGACAATCACTGTCAAAAATGTAGGGAAATTAGAGGCATTTTTGACAGATTGACACTGCAGACTGAACGTTCGTAAAATTACGAGAATTGCCCCTCAGAGGGCCTAAAAAGGCCACTTTAAGCAATACCTCTAAAAGCTATTCATTTCCTGAATTCCCAGCAGATCATTAGCAATTCCTCTAATTTTCGTAAAGTCTCCTTTCATATTTGGTGTAAACATTGCCGCATGAAAAAAATAAAAACCGTAATTTTATCGGTAAATTTTTCAGTACAGTTTTTATTAGTTGAATTGTTTTTTTATTTTTTATTTCTACAGTTTAAATGTTATTTCATTGTGATATGAATTGCACACAGATCATATTATTAATTGTCAGTTTGTGAGCATTTTACGATTTTTAATATGATTCATATTGTTATCCTATTATGATTCTGCCAAAGTGGCGTTTTTAAGCCCCCAGCACTGTATAACTAATTCATATCTATGATAAAAGGTCACGTTACAAGGAATACGTTGTTTAAAATTAAACAAAGACCTACATACAGTATGTAATTGGGGTGCCGTGTGTAATCGCCATTCATTTCAAAGACAAACAATGAAAGTGGTGTACTTGTCGCTTATCTGTGAATCGATAGTGTGAAGACAGTTTGAATGTTTAATGACGTGTCTGGCTCATGGCCGAGAGATTACAAGATTCTATGTATATTTGTAAAGAAATTACTGGATGAAAGTTATTAATAAGGAACTTTATAGTAAAATACAAGCTGTTGTTTTGCATCCTCGTCAAATTTCAGGAGGCTGTTATGAAAGACATAAATAATCAAATAAAATATAATACGATCCCTGGTAAATAATGAATACATACTGGTTTTTTAGTTATTTAGGTAAGTTTGACAGTATTTCATAATACACCACTTTCAGAGAACAGAATCGCGTTATGGTATCGTATAAGCGGCAGCGTTTTTATGTGTGTGTAAAAGGGTAGTTACAGTGCGGTCTCACACACGCCGCATTTTAAAATGCATGTCCCACACATGCCGTCGATGTCCCTACCACCCTGAAGCGAGGAAGCAGTGGTGGCCCAGTGGACTAACGAGTTTTAGGTCATAGGTTCGAACCCAGACAGACGCTATACTTTGTGTAAATTATTTCATCACCGTTCTCAAAACGGTGAAGGAAAAATCATGATAAAAGCATGTCCGACCAAAAATTCGAAGACATGTGATATCTACCAACCCGCGTGTTGTGAATTACGGCCCAAACCACGGCCTGTCACCCAAATGAGGCCTGTGTCCCAGCAGTGGGAACATTATAGGCTGATTACGCTACTACCATTAGTGTGACCACAGTTGTCACTTTAATTCGAGATTAGTTCCTCATAGTTTTTATCTCTGTAATCTCAATCATACCACTTAAGTACACGCTCCGATACTTTGTTCGTAGAAATTGGTGTGATTTCATCACATCACGACCACTAAAGAGGATGTCCCTCTCAAATTACCGTCAATAATGCGAAAATGCTTTTCTCATTGCTGTACTTTGTATTCCCAATTTACTCGTTAAAGAGATATCGACTTTGATGAGCAACCTTGAATGCGGAAACATACGGAGGCAATTAATTACTAAATGGCGCTTTGGTGATGTCCAGGTATATAATTGTGACATGTTTAGAGAGAGAGAGAGAGTGGCTGAATGTTGTGACAGCTTAGTGCTAGAAAGAGATGAAACATTACTGGCCTAACAGCCATAAATTACACTGTGGTGTACTATTAAATGACCACATAATAAAGCGCAGGAATTAGTATAAAACTTTTCGTGAACTATAAAGCTTAGATATTTTAACGAGTATTCAGGGCTCCCCCAGTTAAGTGGCGTTCATTTGTTTTTTTTAGATTCTAATAGATTGTTTTTTTTTCTAGTATACGGACTGGGAGGAAATTACCGATGGTTATCTGAACCAGAAAATGATTGCTGACGTGGTAGGCGACTACTTCTTCGTGTGCCCTACCAACTACTTCGCGGAAATACTGGCGGATTCCGGAGTCGATGTCTACTATTATTACTTCACTCATGTAAGTACATTTTGTTTTAAAGACGGTTGTAAATTATGTGAACTTTCAGGTAAGATATACCCAGAAAATGTTCCCTACGTTTTGGAAAAACTCATATTCTAAATGTAACAGCCCCAAATTAGGGAACCATTACTAACATGCCAAGAGCAATATGGAGGTTCATTTTACAAAACCTTCGCTACAGTATAACAAACGGAGGAACGAAACTTTTGATAACACTAAGTATCTATTTGCCCAACCTTATACGTAAAATAAAAAGATTTCATTCGAATACCTAACTAAACGATAACGTCAAAGAGGAGTGGCCAACAGACATGCAAGTTAAACATTTCAAAGGCATTCCTGTGACGAAGACGCACTTGAAACTGCAAAACCGGTCTGAGGCTAACACGTTAATTTGGCTAACGAACCAAACTCGAGTGCCCTTATAGTTCGCCAGGAACATCTGCTTTTTAATGTTTAAATATAAAATAAATTGTTTATGTGGGTTGGAATTCGACATTGAAAATGAAATAAATCCTACCTGTATGGGTCAATATTTTTGTCCGTAACTTCATGAATTTAGCGTAACTGTGTTGACTTCTGAATGCCAATTCTCGTACTTAGTTATTGACTGCCACCGTGGTCACACGGTGTCCGCCAACAATTGATTTTCTATTATGTCTGTTGTCTGGCAGTCAACGTGAACGACGAAAAACGTTCAAATTCAAGTCGTAATAGCATCTGAGCGACAATGTCAAAATAAATCTAAAAATGTATGTATATTGATTGTATTTTTGACAGATTGAAACTGAGATTAGAACGCGAACGTTCTTAAAAATACGGGAATCGCCCCTCTGCTTGAAAGAAATTTATTTGTTCCGTACTTTGGTGTCTTTTTTAAAATGCCTAGCGCGGTAACAGCAAATAAGTACCTAAGGAGAAAACAATGAATAGTCATTAATATAACATAAATTACTACAGACTTTCGGTTAGATTTCTAGTTAGGCTCGAAAATCGTTAAAAGGCGTGGTTTTTGTACTTGTAAGTAACATTCAAGGATGTATAGAAATACAATACCTAGGTACTTATTGGTTTTGCTTGTCTTATTTTATTTATTTATTTTATTATTTATGTACACACAGAAAAATACATATTGATATGACAAAAACATAATATGAGTACAAAGGTACTGCTTATTTCTTAAGAAATTTCTTCCAGCAGACCTGCGAAAGGAGAAGTAAAAAAAGAAATGTAGACAATAGTGTGTGAGAACAAGAAGAGAAAAATATGAATGTGTGAAGTCTAAAACAAAAATATTAAATATACCTACACCTGTCTACCTGTCTTCGTTTTATAAGTATTCCTTTCTTGAGCCTATGGGATGTCCCGATATTAATCCTAATCATACGTTTTGGTAGTAATAAATTATATTAATAAATGATTTTATTTCTGTAAGTAGGTCTGTATAAACACTTTTACACATTAATCATATTTTTTAAAACTAGATGAGCAAGATATGATCAAGCTATATATTTCCAGTTTAAGCTGACCTCACCAGCTTATACAGGAAATATATATAGCTTGATATGTCGCCATGTGCACCAACATAAGTGCTGTTCGACGAAATAAAAAATTTATTTAAAGTATCATTAGTAGTACCTATTATTAGAAAATAAAAAAAATATATTTTTAATGAAGCCTAGCTACTCTCTATTATTTGGCCAAAGGGTGATTTTAAACAAAAGAACGACAACGCAACTTAACGAACGCAATAGGTGGTACCTATTTCTCCAGCTTCATCCCTACTCTCACCGATCCCGGCTTCATTTTTCACTGGCCTATCGTCACCTAAAATCGATGAATCGTTGCTAAATATGCAACACTACCTCGACTACTACTACATATTTTATACAAGGTCCGAACTTAACAGGAAACAGCGGCCTTTATTCGGACCTCAAATTAGGTCATTCGACTTAATACGAGTACTTCATGTAATTGCAATCTACATACGTTATTGATTTTGATATTAATGTTGTATTTGGGGAATAATAGCAGAAATGTTAGGAATTCAGGATAAAGGCTCTATATGAATAGCTGGTAGAATATTTACGAGTAATTCATCATGAATCATGGATTGTAAAAATTCTTTATTTATTTTTTTATTATAAACGTTCATATAAAATTCATCATCTGCCAAGCCTTTTCCCATCTATGTTGGGGTCGGCTTCCAGTGTAATTGGATGCGGCTGAATACCAGTATTTTACATGGTGCCACTGCCTATCTGACCCCCACAACCCAGTGACTGGGTAATACGATACCCCTTGGTAAGACTGGTTGTCAGACTTTCCGGCTTCTGACGACTCGTAACGATTATCAAAAATCCACGAATGACAGCTGGGACCAACGGTTTAACGCGCTTTCCGAGGCACGGAGGGGTCTTGGTATGTAAAGATGTTCACCCATTCACGGACCAACCGCGGCAAGCGTAACTTAACCTGATCGGTCGACTGTAAGGCTGTTATAACTTAGCCACAAGCCATATATCATACTTAATTGTGTAATAAAATTGAGTTTAATGTAATAATTATAATACCTATGTTACAACAAGAGAGGAAGTAAAAACTGAGATGATGGCTGATAGATACGAAGGTCAGAATGTAATAAAACACACTGTGCTGACCCCAAATAAATTGAGATAACGAAAGAAGGACGGTAGGTAATGATGACGAACATCGTTTAATTACGTTGACGAAGAAAGAACAAGAAATATGGTCGCTACGCAATATTAATTATTCTTTATTTTGTACTAGCTGCGCCCCGCGGTTTCATCCACATAAGTTTCGATTCCGTGAGAATATCGGGATAAAAAGTATCCTATGTGTTAGTCCTGGTTATAAACTATCTGTGTGCCAAATTTTATTTAAATCCGTTTAGTAGTTTTGGCTTGAAAGAGTAACAAACATCCATCCATACAAACTTTCACGTTTATAATATTAGTAGGATTCTTTTAAGATACGACTTTTTAATCAAACGTAGTGTCAAGCTGTTTGCGCGCTAAAGCATGTTCATTATTATAATTAATTTTTAATCTTTTAACACGAAGCTGCTAAGTGACGGGAACCACGTGCACTTTAAGATTGAAAAAGATAGAAAACAAAATAAAGAGAAGCATTTAAGACTTTTTAATTAATGCAGGAGTTTTAAGTGTGTGATGTGGAATACTCAACATTCACACTGGAATACACACAGTCCTCCAGACCGAATTTCGGCCAAACTCAACTGAGATTAGCCCGGTGCGGAAGGTATTATAGTGCATGAGTATAGGCACAGAAAAAGCTGCACTCTCTCTTCCCCCATTCTCACCCAGTTTTCTCTCTTTTCCTCTTTTTCTCTCTTACCGTCCCATCGGACACTGAAATACATAAATACGGTCCAAACGAAAGTACCTGGCACATGCGCAGACAATACAATACGGTTACGAAAACTTTTCTCTTACGACGAAAAGACAAAACTAGTCTCTCATATAACATAAAATGAGATTGTTTCAGAAAGGTCTATTAAAACTCTTTTAGGGACCTAAACTCAACGCAATTTTCTGAAGGGCTCGCTAGCTTGGTATATACCTAGCTCCCGTAGAATGTATATAGATGTAGATCTATGCTTTTTGTTCCAAAAAGTATTTGAAGAAAGTGTAACAGACCTACATGGTAATTGAGTAATATACTAACAGTAGGAATAGCTTTAATTTTAACTGTTCAATAACATTCATTGCGTAATTTACGATATCGAGCAGACACATTTTTCGTACATTATGAAGAAGTTGATTAGAAATGTCCTTCAAAATGATTTAGGTTGTGGTTGATAGTGTGTTATGCATTAAGGTTCTGGCTAAATTCTTACACTATCACTCACACAAGGGAATCAGTAACACATTCATCTATATTTAGAAGGTTTCAACCTAATATCTAACCACTTTTTCCACTAATTATTACTTGAATAACATTATTAAACTGCAATTGAAAAATCATCGCCGAACACTGAGATAATAAAATTAACCTCAAATTATTTTTCAATGAAAAACATCTTTAAGGTGATTTCAAATTTGGATTTCGGGTTATATACGAGTATAGTATTCAAATAATCAAATCAAAGCACTCAATTTGTAAGTGGCACTATAAATTGGCATTCACAAGGACATTTTCTAAACCAATTGTTTACATTTTAATCAGATGATTTCGGAAGAGACTAATGGCAAATTTGGCGCTTGGTTTTCAAGATGCAGTGCGCCTACAATCACCACCGAATGCCAACACGGGAAAACCCAACACCATAACCGATGTTCCGTAAATGGCGCATCGCGGGCATGCAGGAAATAAGTGTCAGTAACCAAGCCACACGTATTCCAACCACAACTGACAGCAAGGATGAGTCCAATACATATTTCATGGGAGCATCAAGTGCGGTATTCAATTGCAGTACCATCCATTGTCCGCGTATCTCACTCTACACTCGCGTAGTTTTACTCCCTTTGTCATTCAATTCTGAAGAATAATCACTCAACATGCCCCCATTGTGAACGCCATTGGTATTTTCTCACGTTTGTCTTTTGTCAAAAAAGTAGGTATAGCAGCAGATAATATACGTTCCATCGCCACTTAATCAGTTATCTACTTTAGACAAATGTATTCTAAGTAGATTTTTGAGTGACCGTTTATAACAAAAAGGTCCTCCTACTTTTTTGGTTGCAATGGAATTCGAACGTTGTTAAGTATGACATTCAGTTTGTTGTTCCATAAAATTTGAACATTATCTCAAATTATTAATTCAAAATTATAGCTGGTGAGATGGATTATTTCAATTATGGTTGACGTCAGTGAAATTAATTTACTGTGCTGAAGCAATTGTGTATTATTACTTGTAATCTGAAGGACACAATGAAAATGATAGTCTTATAATTTTGCAATAATGCAATGTATTCCTCATTCATGTCTTTCTTGTTTTAGAAAAGTCTTTAAATATTTGTATATCTATCTATACTAATAATAAAATTGAAGAGTTGGTTTGTTTGAACGCGCTTATCTCTGGAACTACCAGTCGGATTTGATCATTCCTTTTGCATTTGGTAGCCCGCGGTAGTAAAATACATAGCATAAAACGTTATACACTGGACATTGACACGGACACTGGAACCGAGAAAAAATAAAACAAGTCAGAAAGAACGCTAAGCAAAAAATAAGTAATAGGGCGGTCAGGCGATGCGATGCGCCGCGGTCTAGGGAGCAAGACATTTCACGCGGACAAAGTCCCGGGCAGAACCTAGCTGTTTTATAATTTTATGTTTTTGCAAAAGTAAGAACTATGTACCTACATTATTGTTTTCCCTCACAAGGATCCAATATTATCGATAAGCCATAAGCAAAGAAACCCGTCTACCAACACCAATCAACGTTCCAAACTGGATCGCAAACATTTGCCAACAAAATAATAATATCTTTATCAATTTAATATTCGTGCACCGGTACGCGACCACTAATTCATTAACCGACCGTTCAGAAATAAAACCATCTGATTAACTATTAAATTCACTAGATCGATGTTGAATGCCCAACGAAGAGCTGCCGTTCACATGAATTGTGTATTTGTAAATTGGAGCCGAGGCCAACGCAAATAATAATTTTAAAATTAAACAGAGTTTGTTGTTTTGGATTTAAGATAAGTCTTTCAACAATGCTTTGAGAGATCTTTGCTTAAATCTTGTTGTTCTGTTAATCTAGATTCCTGTCTGAATTTCGTTTCGAATACGGACAATTAATTTGCCATCCAGGACCCAGTGTGAGTGCAGTGCTTCTGATCAGATCATGCCCCACTTGCGGGAGTGTCCTAAGTGCCCATTCATCTGCACGTTGAATGACCTAAAAATGCCACTGATGCCGCAATCAACGGGGCAACCTACTGGGACGAAACCATATAAAAACAAAAAATATAACGAGGAAGAGCTGTACCGTATACACGAAAAGAAAAAGAAAGAATCTCCCTACCCTTTTCCCATCTATTATGGGTAGGCTTCCAGACTGACCGGATGCAGCTGAATACCAGTATTTTTACATAGAGCGACTGCCTATCTGACCTCCCCAACTCAGTTACTGGATAAAACGATACCCCTTGGTAAGACTAGTAGTCAGACTTGGCATTTTGGGGTACTGTCTTACGTAATTTTGACGTTCGAAAAGTGCTGACTCTCAGCCTAATTTGAATAAATGACTTTTGATTTGGCTTCTGTACCAGCCGGCCCGTTACCACTGTCTACGAATGCCTATCTTAATCCATTTCAGGGATGTTTAGGTAAATGGCTATCATGTCTGGATCTGATATCAGGTTATGACAGGTCTCGGACAAAATTCGTTTGTTGGCAATTCAAATATTGCAGGTAGAAAAGTAGCCACTATAAGTGAGGTGACCTTTACGTTTTATCCTTTGAACCGGTCAAAACCCTTTTGTTGACTTATTTTCTTCTTTTTTTTTTGTAGAGATTCAAGGAGATCAAATCCTTGAAATTCTTTTTACTTATGCCACTTGGATAGCTAGTTATTTGTTCGAATGATGTCGTGAAGGCAAAGAAGGGGATATCTTACAAGTATATTGTATTCGTTCTAATGTGTCTTTTTTTATTTATAGTCAAAATCCTTTGAATGATTTTGTAGACAAGTTTTCAAAACGCAGTTCATTTATTTATTTAAAATTTTCGCACAAAAAGGTACAAAGGCGGACTTAATGCCTTAAGCATTCTCTACCAGTCAACCAAGGGTTGTGATTTTGTGAAGAGATTAGATGGCAGGTGCTTTGGTTGAGAGTGACAATGATAAAAAAAAAACTCTTAAAACTAGGTACATAAATAGGTTATATACACATACATACTATTACTATAATATATACTCGTATATATATATACAAAATCAAGGGAGAGAGAGGTGTTGAGATGATATGCTATTTTTTTGAAAATTTATATTTTACGAGCTTCTGTCCGTGACTTCGTCCGCGTGAAATTTCCTGTCCCCCGGCCCACTCCATCGCATCGCATCGCCCGTCCATGCTATTACTTCGTTTTCGCTGAACGTTCGTTCTGACTTTTTCTTTTTGCTCCTAAGAATCCTAGAGTAATGTTAAATAGCCTTCCTCAAGAATTGGGCTACCAAATGCAAAAATAATTTTTCAAATCCGACTGGTAGTTCCGAAGAGAGGAGTGACTAGTAGAGTTTGTCTGTTTGTTTGCTAATCTCTTAGCAAACAAACAGACAAATACCCCTGCCTTATTTTTTGTAAAGAAGATAGATAAATGAGACTCGATTCTATAGCTTTGCGTTGAAGCTTCAGGACCTACTTCAGTCTTCTAATTTATATATATCCCAGCAATATTTCTGCCTACTCCTAGCCTGTGGAGTCTGACGCAAAATCCGAAAATCTTAAAGAAAATTATGAAAAATGACAGTTCAACCCACCCCATCTGCAAGCTAACTTTCAATGCAAAAGGTGTCTACAATGATCCCGATAAAAGAATATCGAGATAAATGGCCGAGTATAAATCAGGAAGTTAGCGGGAAGGCACGACTCGACCGAGCTCGCGATTTGTCGTCGAAATAACGATTTGACGGACACTGGGTGGCATCAAAACCGCTTTGTAGGTCAAGACACGACGCACAAACAAACTAGCCCTCTGGCTTCTGGTATAAAACATTATGAATACTAAATAACCTGCTTTGAGTCTTAAAGTCTATTTGTAGAATCTACATAATCGATTGTGTGCTTTCATTAAAGATGAGTAAATGGTTACTATGTAGTTTTGCTGTCACGTTTATCGAGTGGGAAACGCTTTATAATTGCTTTAAATATTGATGAAATTATTTACACAAAGTAAAGCGCCTGTCAGGGTTCTAACCTACAACCTACAAACTCGTAAGTCGCGGTTGCTTCCACTGGGCCACAACTGCTCTCAAAGCGGTGAAGGAAAACATTGAAAGGAAACCGGCATGTCCTAGAACCAAAAAGTCGAAAACAAAGGAAATCTACCAAGCCGCACTGGGCTCACCTGATGGACTACGGTCCACTGCCTCTCACAGAAAGGAGGCCTGTGATCCAACAGAAACATTAGAGGCTGATTATGCACTACAGTTTAAAAAAAAACATTTATATCGTTCCTTGTTTCAAGGTCCGCACTAAAATTAACATGATAAGTAGCAAACCAGACGACGACGTGTAGATGTCGGTAACAAACGGCTGTAGGCACCTTTAATAAATTAGGCATGGGTCAGCCCTGGTCGTCGAGCCAAAGGTCACAGATTAACAACAAGCTATTTTGGGTTCTGACCCGTCGCCGTTCCATTTCTGCTCCCGACAGTGCGCCTATTCCTTTATAGCTTTATTTCCTCTATATCTTAGATGGTACCATTAAAACAATCGATTTGTGTCCCACGCTTCGATGTACAACAAGCGGAATTGCCTTCTCGTCCTGGAGATAGTGGCGTAATGGATTGGCTGCGGAATAGATTCAAAATAGTTTGCTTTTTTGCTTTAGATACGACTCAGATCTAAAGCAAGAATGTAGTTTTTTTTTTTTTGGAAGATAGGTGTCTATTGCAAGGTAATGTAGAACCTTGATCTTCTTCTTGTCTTCAAGAACGTCACCCCAATTGCGTAACAGACTATCAATCTCAATCTGAATTATCTTGCAGGCTAATCCATTGCTTCATATGTTCGAAAAAATTATTTGCAACGTAAATAATGCAATGTTGTTGAACTGTCAAAATGAAAGCCATTGCTTGTTACGTAATTACCCCGCTGCGCTGGTAAACACTAAACAATTAGTGGAGTAAAATGCTGAGCTCTCAAAAACAAAGCTAAGCTATTAAAATTTCATCACATTGGTATGGTATTTTTATCTCACGAAACGACGCGCGTCTTACTTGTGGTAACCAAGTCTACAAATGTGTGCGTGAATACGGGTAGCGTCAGTACATAACACACACACTTACACACTCTTCCGACTGCACCCGTGTCGGACAGTACCGAGTGTGTGTGTAATTTCACAGCGTATTTGTACAGACGCCAGCACATCAAGCTACTACAATCTGTCAAATTTCTTTAATAGATTTTCAACTTTATCGCTAAAATCTTAAGGTTCAATGTTGATTGAGAAAATTTGACAGTTTCGGGTAGCTTGACCTGCTGGCGTCTGTACACTTTGTTACCACAAGTGAAGCGCGCAACGTTCGTGGGATAAAAATACTATATCAGTGTACTTAGCATTTCTGGCATGTAAGGCTGCTCTTATTTTTTTGAAACCATTTTGTAGGTACCTAATGTTTGGATGCACTAATTTCTTTATGACCAGTCAAAAGTCTGTCTTGTTTAGGTACCATGAAACCCTTTTTTATGTAGCATTTATTTATTCTACACATTTCTACTAACATATTTAAAACGATTCTACTTTAAGTTGCACACAGCAGGCAACGCTTGAAGTTAATGTACATTATGTACTCTCTGTTTTATTACAGTAGTCCACGGAATTAAATTTATAGTGTTCAGAAATGTTAACGTTTGAATTTTCGTCGTGTAAACAAACCTGCATGAGTTGCACAATATTATTATTAGAAGGACCTAAGTGCACATCTAGGTGTTTGCGACGCAAATTGGATAGCGAATATGAACTCTAACGTAATAAGCAGCCTGTCTAGGTATTATCGTTTCGTACTACATAAAATCAAACCTTAGGGCACTGCTCGATTCTAGCTGGAATATCTGAAGGTATTGAAATATAATATGAAATTCTCTTATATTTCTAAGAATGTGGGATGGAACTTTTCAGATTTGGTTGAGACTTAGTACAGAATGCTATATTTCATGGTAACAATGGACCTGTTCCTAAATCACCCTTGATTTTAGAAACAGACATGTACAGTCACGAGCACCAATATGTCAACACTTGGCAACTTTCAATTGCGATTTTTTCGAGAAATAACGAATGCAACGTTGAAATACGACACATTACATAAACCTATTGATTCGAAAATGCTATGTTCGTAACAACATAATATTTCATTAAAAAATAAAGGAGTAAATCGCTTTTGAATAAAGCCGAGTGTATACATACTTTTGCTCGTGACTGTACATCATCATCATCTGCCAAGCCTTTTCCCAACTATGTTGGGGGCGGCTTCCAGTCTAACCGGATGCAGCTGAATACCAGTATTTTACATGGAGCGATTGCCTATCTGGCCTCTACAACCCAGTTACTGGGTAATAGGATACCCCTTGGCACAGAAATTAAATTAGCTAGCGAAACTCTGTAGACGTGATGGGTATCGATATCTAAACACGATAAAATAGATTTGGTCACAATTGCGAAGTTACGCTAGCTAATTTAATTTGACCATGTATGTGTGTTTTCATCTACCCGGTTAATAGTTAGATTATTCCCCCGGGCAGATCTGCAGCTACCGCTAGTATTTATAATTCCATAAAAAACGACGTATGTAGGCGGACAGTAACAACGTTTACTCTGCCAATAAAACGCTTGACAAGCGATAACCCAATTTCAAAATTTGACGACACGGTTGGCGCAGTGGCTGAGCGATCGACTGCTGCGCTGCGTGTCGCGGGTTCGATTCTCGCACGGAACAAATATTTGTATTGCCTACAGGTAGTTGTTCCGGGTCTGGCTGTTTGTGTATGTGAGTTTTAATATTTGTAAACGCACCCACGATACAGGAGTAATTACTAGTGTGGGGCAACGTTGATTAAAAAAAAAAAAAAGAAAATATTACGGAGAGGTGAACTTGATTTCCGCTAACAAGTTGATTGGCAAAATTCATACCCTCTCCACGTTCAACGAACTGTAGTTATTTCTTATATTCGGTTTGTATTAGGTTAGATCAAATCAAATCAACTCAGCCTATCGCAGTCTGCTGCTCGATATAGGCATCTCCCATAGTGCGCATACACCACCCAGTCCTCCACCTTCCGCATCTAGTCTGTCTCAGCCACCTTTTTGAGGTCTTCGGTCCATTTAGCTTAGGGGCGAACCGCACTACACTTGCCAATACGAGGTCTCCACTCCAGCCGATCGATTCTGCGAAAATCTCACCGTGAAAAGTTAGGTAAAGAGTGAGCTTAGAGTGAGCTGTCATTCCCTGCCGCTCTGTTCTGTACAAATCTCACCGTAATAAATTAGGTGAAGTGAGCTGTCATTCTACCTGCTGCTATGGGATTGGTACTTTAACATCTCACTTCAAGTTCACTTCACCTTAGTTTTCACGGTGAGATGTTTGCAGAATAGCACGGCTGATGCTAGGGATTGACACTTGACAGAGTTCACTTCACAGATTTTTACAAAATAGAACCGCAGTACTAGTCTGATCCACTGGCCATTGGTCCATCGACAAACATGGCCAGCCCACTGTCACTTCAGCTTGCTTACTCTGCAGGCTATGCCGATAACTCCAGTTCTTTTCCGGATAACTTCATTTCTGATTTTATCTTTCAAAAAAACTCCGAACATAACCCGCTCTATAGCGCTGAGCGACCGAGAGCGAGAAGAAAGATAAACATTTGTAAAACTGATTCCCCCAAATGTATAAACGCGTAGTAAAGTAATGCCAAACTTAAGTCTCGAAAATCTAAAACTTAGACTGGACTAAATAATAAAAATAAAAAAAGAAAAAGTAATAAAGTAAAAAAGAATAAAGAAAGAAGAAAAAAAAGGAATAAAGAAAAAAAAAAAATAAAAAAAAAGAAAGAAGAAAAAAGTTAGAAAAAAAAGAAAAAAAAAAAAAAAGGAATAAAGTAAGGCCAAAATGTAAGGCCCAGGAGCGTCAGTTCCTGTAGTAAGGTAATAAAATATTGTCACTACCGCTTTCGAGCAGCTCTTTACGACCCATTATAAAATTATCTTTGACCGTTCGGACTTTAATGAGGGGCTTTAGAAGGCCAATACCTTTGTATTGGCCTTCTAGACTGTAGTACTTTTACTACAGTCTAGACTGGCGAAACAAAAGGTGTAAATTTAACCAAAATCGATTCGAAATCAGATTATCTTCCATACATGCATAATCAGCCTATAATGTTCCCACTGCTGGACACAGGCCTCCTCTCGGTGAGAGGGAGTGGGCCGTAATCCACCACGTGGGCCCAGTGCGAGTTGATAGATGTCACATGTCTTCGAATTTTTGGTTCTAGGACATGCTGGTTTCCTCACAATGTTTTCCATCACCGTTTTGAGAGCATCGGTGATGAAATAATTTACACAAAGTAAAGCGCCTACCTGGGTTCGAACATACGACCTACAACTCGTAAGTCGCGGCCCTTACCACTTGGCCACCACTGCTCTCATTATCTTCCATAGCTTTCCATAACAAACCATTACAAAAAAATTCCCGTATCTTGCAAAAAGGAAAACTTGAAACACACATGTAGAATTCTCATTCATTATTCAATTTTGTATGACCTTGGCCTACATTCCTATTTCCTTCGCACGGCGAAACGATTAAGACGTCGTACGAAGACTTTTCAGCGTATATGCCTCCGGATTACACACATTCTAGAGGGATTTCGGATGTCCAATTTGTTTTGTAACCAAATCTTATTCCAACATAATCTTTTTTGCGACATATATTATGTAATTCACAGCCTGTATTATTTGGGAATACGTTCCTGAAATAAATCACAGTTATTCCTCGATACGTATTGTTATGACGTGTGCGTAGGTCGGCCATTTGTCAGGTGATAAACCTTTTTCAACGTTAATTCTGTACCATTGTACCTGTTACAACGTGTCGGTACAAAATGCGAGCAATTTCATCTGTGTCTGGTTTAGACAGTGTTATTTTAAGTGCGAGAGCTATCCCTATATTTAATAGTTCCTCTGAAGTTATGTATGCCCGTTACTTTGTGTAAGAGCTGACTTTTTGCGGGTACATGGGTGGGTAGGTTTAGGTGGCTACTACGTCACACTCATGCATGACAACGCATAATGTTGGCTGCCAACCGCGTGCATTATTAAAAGGCCTCGCGTACCAAACGGCCGCTTTTAATTTAATGTCTGTGTCTAAAAACGTTACTAAGCACGAGGGAATTGTTTTCAAGGTTTAAATTAGGGTTGTAACGGAATTTCGCCTCTACCTCCGCAAATGCAGAACTTCCGCCAGAACGTGTGCCTCCGAGCTGCTGCTGAGAAATTTCTAATGAAAAACCTAACAATACATTGCCCGTCCTGGGAATTAGATCTAGGACCTCACGCTCTGTAGTCGCTCTTGCAATCACGGGACCAAACGGGCTGGCGAAATATGGATGTACTATAGGACTTATTACTCCTTATTTATTTATGAAAATCGACTACTTTTGGAATGTTTGTAAATATGTGAGCACCATGTATCTATCACATAGTTAATTTATATGTCATGGTTTCATTAATCCATTTTAATTCTTTTACCTATTGTGGTATAGTAATTTTATTTTTAGGTGCATCGCCTTCACATATAATTAATGTATGCAAAATATTGTAAAACATTTTAAAAGAGTAACGGTGGAGTTTCTTGCCCATTCTTCTCCATACGAAAACTACCTTTTGGAAGGGGCGACTAGAATCAATTTTATTTTAATTTTAGTTTTGACGTTCAAAAGTGCCTTTTATGTGTCTTTGAAATAAATGATTTGACTTTGACTTTGATAGGCACACCTGTGCCATAATCCTTTAGAGATTACAGGCTTATGTTATGTTGTATTATTTTTCATTAATTACCTTTTTTTGTCTATAAATATATTTCCGCCTCCTGCTCTGCCTCCGTTAACCTCCGCTTCCGCGAAGGTCAAGCTCTACATCTCCGTCTCAGCTAAGATGGCCTCCGACACATCCCTAGTTCAAATGTAAAAGTTAGCATTGTTTGTGGGGTATTTCGGATGTTGGATATCCGCTGACTGCCAAACTAATGTGGCAACAATTAAGGTCCCTCGTTTGCGGACCGAAACGGGGTAATTTCCTTATCTACTATTAGGTGCGCGTGTCTCGTGATAGGGGAGTGATTTTCCTTATCATCAATCTGGGGTTTTGACCTAGATTATAGCTAACAGCTTGATTGTTTCATTGATCGTTCGGGTATTTTAATTTATTTGACGAAATATTTATATTTATGTCGATGCCGATGTCGATCCTTTTGTTTTTATTTTTATACGTAGTTAGTCTGTGTCTGTCTGTAGATCGCTTTTAGCGATAAGACCGCCCAATGTGTCACCTTTTGTAAAATTTCTACATTTATATCTGTAATTTATACGGTGTACATAATGAAGAGTATTCTACTTTATTCTGTACCTACATGTACATACCTACTACTTATGTACTTTATACATTTCACAATATCAGAAATCGTCAACAGAAAATTAAATGAAGATTTGAATTAATCAGAATTCTCATATCCTCACCTCAATGTCTTTTGGGTGGTTTTTTTCCATACTTCTCTATTAATCGTCATCTCAGTAGTCACCCCCTTTCCAGCCATATCATCTTCCCACAGTTCATCCAACGTTTCCTTCGTTTTCCCTTACTCTTTTAGCCGTAGACATTCTTACTCAAAACTTTCCTCAAGACATTTTCCAAATTCCTTCGCATCTACAATGAACAGTCAAAGGGAAAATTGCCATAATCAAAACAATTAGCAGACGGTAGACGGATGTAATTGCAGTTAGTCTTTTGTGGAAACGACGGTACTGCACATCCTCTTTAACCTACTTACCTAATCCTTTAATGGGCTTTTAAGACAGCTAAGAGTTGAAAAGGGGTAGCCTATTCTCCGACAAGAAACAAACAATTTTATAATAACGGAAGATACTGCCATTCAACAACTTTATAACCTTTTGATTGCTTTGATTGAATTTGAACTTAACAATGTCAATAAAACTTTGTACGTTGGCGTAAATGGCATCATGGCTGAACAAACTTTGTCTTAACATTTCAAAACTTTCCTTTCATTGAATCAGGTTAGAAGGAATCCCACACTCAAAGTATACTCAATATTGTAGTTTGTATATCTTATGGAACTCAAAAGGCTACCAGCGTAGGGCGCTTATCAGTTAATTCTATGAAACAACTATTTATTTTGTATTTTTTTCTTCATATTCCTCGCTGCATTCTTGTAGTTCTTGGCTGCAAAGACCACCTCTTATGCCGAGTACAGATTGGTGGAACGTATCGTGTGACATGTGACAGAAATTATTAGTCGTCCTAATTTATGCAATGTATCATGAAATGGGGAAAATGTATCGTGGCCAAATAATCCATGATAACAGGTTGCCTGCCACCCTGTATAGAAATAATAATATGTCCTAGTATACATTTTTTAGCAGCATTACCACGTTGGAGGGCAATGCTGATTCTTTGGGCTAAAAATAGGCCAGCCAAGAAGAATGAAGAATGATCACGTGAAGAAGCAACCAACCGCTTGGCGATGTCCCAAAATATGCGATGAAATCCTTCTTGTAAATAAATTAAAACCTGAATGAACATGAACATGAACGAATGATGTCAGACCTACAAAACTATGTCAGAAATCGTTTTCTAACCCAGGCTGAAGTTGGATAGCCACTAGACTAAACTTTAAATTGATCAAGGCGCTTTCTAGTTTTAAAATTAGATTGCTCTAGTTGGCTGGTCTATCGATTAATTATGTTCCCGCTTCGTTTCCATCAAGGTACTGTCAATTTGTAGCTTTAGGTTAGAACTGGTGTTTTTTAAAGCTACAACAGTAACTGTTTTTTTTTGGGAATGGTATCTCGCAGTTTAACCTATGAGGTTGTCGTTTGCTTAACCGGGCTTGCCTGTGGATGTCTCAATAAATTAAGGCCTTCAACAATAACTGACCTACTGACCAAGTTTCTTATACTGAATTCTCATACTAGCTTCTGTTAGCATAATATATAATGATCAAATATGTATTTAACGAATATTATTTGTGGGGGTGAGGCAACATTGTCATTTTTAAACATTTTATGCTTTTGAGTTGTGGTAATCCTTCGATGACTTTTAAAGAAAAAGGGCGGGAAAAGCGGCCTTGAGACGACGAAAGTGTTCTTGAGTTACAATTACTATTTTACTGTGTTGAGTACCAATAAATTGATTTGTACAGGTATTTGAGTGTATAATTGTATTACTTCCCGCGACTTCTTCCGCGTGGAAGTCGTTTAGAAGCCCAGAGGGTTTTTGAGCAAGCATATTCAGGGCGAAAAGTTGATAGCTGAGTAGGTGTGGCATGAGGAGAGAACACCGAAAATGTATTTGAAAAGTTTCAGATAGGAGAACCTTAGTCAGGAGACCACTTTCAGATTTCAAAAAAGAGCCAATTATAAAGTGATCTTCAGGGCCGTTGATTTTACGATCGTGTGATAATTACAAAGAAATTGTGGACTTTCCCCAAATTTGACGACTTTGAAAACTCTAATTTGGGCCATTTTTAAAAGGATATTCAGGGCGAATGAAAGTTATTCTGTACAATAGTGTTACATGTGATAGTACTGATAGTGAATATATAAATATCTGACGGATTGATGGAGCCCTTTGGAAAACATGACGAAATTTGATTCATTCAGAAAAGTACCCAAAAGTGGTCATAATTTTGCATTTATCTCTAAATTAACTAATCGAATAGCTTTGATTGCTATTTGAATTTGAATCTGACCCTTTTGTGAGGATTTTTCGGTATTGAGAAATTTTAAAATATCAACCACTAGAAAACCATGATTAAAAGTTAAGTAGCAAAATTAGAAAATCGTTAGGATACACCATAAACAGAGTCAATTATTGAAAAAATTACTATGTCACTAAGCAAACAAATTATTTGAAAAACACCCTCATCTTAAGGGCTGTCCAACGAGCTATCAACATTTAAAAAAATATTCAGAGGTGCCACTCAATTTTTAATAAAGCCGGCAAAGATGGAAAACCAGAATTACTAAAATTAACGATAACGTTAAACTAACGCCTTGTTTATGTCGTGACATTTTATATTCAAGATTTTATTGTACGAACTACGAATGTTTGCGCTCGATATCATTACTGATGTTGCAATTAATTCTTTGTAATTGTTCGTTTTATTGAGTTTTGTTAAATAAACCTCAACCCTTCTACTTAGGCCGCCAGCTGCGAGATAACTAGTTTAAATGAAATATCATTTGATATAAATTTATTTTTAACCGACATCTAAAAGGAGGAGGTTATCAATTCTTTTGTATATACCTACTTGGTGAATGTTGCAAATCAGCATGGATGGCCAAATCCCAAACTATAAGTAGGCAATGGCGAAAAATGCTGAAAGGAGTCTTTTGACGGCACGGTTGGCGCAGTGGTTAAGCGATTGACTGCTGCGCTGTGTGTCGCGGGTTCGATTCCCGCACGGAATAAATATTTGTATGGCCTAAAAGTAGTTGTTCCGGGTCTGGCTGTTTGTGTATGTGAGTTTAAATGTTTGTGAATGCGCCCACGACACAGGAGATATTAAATGATAGATGCGAAACTTCAGTGGGGACCTCATATATCAAGTCTAGCAGGAAGGCTCAGTTCGGCTGCCTACGCCGTCAGGAAAGTAAGACAATACACTGACGTTGATACAGCTCGTTTAGTCTATTTCAGTTATTTTCACAGTGTTATGTCCTACGGTATTCTGCTGTGGGCCAAAGCCGCTGATATACAAAATATATTTGTCCTTCAAAAACGAGCTGTTCGAGCAATTTACCAGCTAGGTGCCAGAGTTTCTCTAAGAGATTTTTTTTAAAGATATTGGTATTCTCACGGTTGCATCACAATTCATCTTCGCCAACATCCTATATATTAGGCAAAATTTGCACTTGTACACTAAAAACAGTGATGTTCACAGTGTTAACACTAGATATAAGGACAAACTACGTGCCCCCTTTCACCGGCTTCATAAGGTTCATAACTCATTTGTTGGGCTTGGTATAACCTTTTATAACAAGATACCCTCTTCTTTGCTAGACTTGCCTTTTAATGCGTTTAAAGCTCAAGTAAAATCTAACCTTTGTTCAAAGGCTTACTATTCCATCAACGACTACTTACACGATAAGAATAGTTGGCCGCCCTAATTAACTCAAGACAATGTTCATGTTCTTTCTCCAGAATTAGCTTAGGTACTGACAGGTTACTGTTATTAGTATTAACTCACTTATTTATTTCACATCGATGGTCCTAGTTCATCATCTGTGACTGCAAGTGACAGCTATGTGACGAACCCAGCAATGCATAAATATGTCAGCTGTCACGCCCTTTATGCCTGGAGGCTTTTATTTAGGTAGTGAGTTTTTATTTTTATTTTAATTAATTATTTTTTAGCTTGAGTACGTATAGTTTTTATTATATTTGTTGGTATATTGGCGTGGGTAGCTGACATATGGCAAATAATTTAAGCTTCTTGTAATGTTCATTACTGAACATAGGTTCCTAGTATTGTATACATGCAACTATATTCTAACTAAACAGACAGCTGTGCTGCTGGGAAGTTTGTTGCGCCACTTCTTCTTCCCAGCGATAGCACTAGGAAGTGGTGAAGGGCGGGCGTTTTTGGGGGACTGTCTTTTGTAATTTTGACGTTCGAAAAGTGCTGATTCTCAGCCTAATTTGAATAAAAAAAAAATTCCTAGTGTGGGGCAAAGTTTAAAAAAAAAAAAAAAGATCTCACGGCCGATTTTGATGAAAACTAAAACTGCATTATTAGATTTTTGAGAAATTACTTATTTAAAAACAGCCTGTATTATGGCACCGTCCGATAGTGTCGATAATAAGGATCAAATTCGCGGAAGTCATGACACACAAAGTAAAGGAAAGTGTGCATTTTCAACAAAAAACAATCATTTTAAGATAGTAACAGATTTTAAGTAAATAGAATGTAAGTGATTTGTTCGTTTGCACTGTAGCAGTAGTTATTTGGTTGTTAACTTAGGTTTCAATATAATAAATTATATTTGTATCACATTCTTAAACGTTAACTAATCAATTTGTTGATTTTGAGTTAATCTTAAAAATAAACACTTTCCCTACCACCCGGCATTGTATTCATTTTTTGTAGGTACTGGACCATACCTGAGAACTGAGAACATAACTTTAAATACCCCATGACCCCTGTTCCGTTGCATGCACCACGAGCACAGTGTTTTGAGTGTGTTGCATTTCGCACTACCGCAAAGAGTAAATAATAAATGTTTATTTTCACCTTCAAAATTAACACAAAGAAACAGGTTTACAATAGAATAAGCCAAAAGGTAGTTACATTATTTTATCTGTTAGAGTTGCTACTAATACCTTAGCTATCCTGTGATATAGGTATCAGCGCCCATCCTCATTTGCATTCCCATAATATTAAATATACATTAGAGCCAGAACGCTTAACATTATAATTATAGTTTTATAATTTAAATTCCCATTTTACAATTTGACAAGAAAAGAAGCATTCTAGGTACAAAATATACCAAGTAAGTGAAAAAGCTATTTTATGTAAAATAATTTGAGAGACTTCCGCCGGCGAGATGGGCAGATGACATTGTTGTTATCGCAGGCAAAACTTGGATGAGGCTGGCACAGGAGCGTGGGGATTGGCACAAGGAATGAGAGGCCTATGTCCAACAGTGGGGGAAGTCGGGCTGTGAATGATGATAATGATACTCAGCAATTATTTTTGTGCAATGTCACTTAGTTTGATGTACAGACGCCAGCACATTAAGCTACTACAATCTGTCAAATTTCTTTAATAGATTTTCAACTTTATCGCTATAACATTAGGTTCAAAGTTGATTGGGAAAATTAGGTTAGCTTGGTGTGCTGGCGTCTGGACAGAATGCGTAGTTGACGACTATGTGATGGTTCTTTTTACACCCTGTATGTAGATGTGGATAAATACATGTCTTTCCTCAATAGAGGTTCAAATCCATTAATCAAATTTGCGTTACTATGAAGCTATTTACTAGGTAAAGGCATTATCATAAATGCCCCACAAATAGCTCGTGTTTCCGCGAAACACAAAATAAGTCAAAAAAGTACTTTCTTACGAACTAACAGAGGTCGTTGTGAAATTATCATTCGTATATAGAAACTTTATCTTTCTTTGTTGGAAAGAAACATATAAACTCCACATAACTCCACATATGACATTAGCAGGAATCTATTCATTTACGTAAGTACTTTCTTTTGATTAAACCTCAGCTTGTGGCTAAGTAATAACAGCCGCACGGGTCGATCGATCAGGTTAAGCTACGCTAGCCGCGGTTGGTCCGTGGATGGGTGGCTATCTTTACAAAACCCCTCCATGCCTCGGAAAGTTAAGCCATTGATTCCACCTCTCATTCGTGGATCTTTGACAGTCGTTAAAGGTCGCCAGAAGCCTGAAAGTCTGACAATCAGTCTTACCAAGTTATCTTATTACCAAGTAACTGGGTTATGGAGGTCAGACAGGCAGTCGCTCCATGTAAAGTACATCCGGCTAGATTGGAAGTCGACCCCAACATAGTTGGAAAAAGGCTAGCCTTTTCCCAACTAAAAATAAACTTGAACTAACATAAAACTTTTACTTTAACATAAAATTAAGTTAAGTTAATTAAGTTATTTTTTTAAGTTCAATTTTATCTTAGGTGATAGTTATCCTGGCTTTTGGCATCCATTAAAAACATTTTATGACTGACCACGAATATTATTTTCAGCTTTAAACATGCAATCCTTTCGTAACAACTTAGTCAGGACTGAGGTCCTGACTAAGTTGTGACTAAGTTGTTAGACTAACATACCCCGGCCAGATACGTCTGGCTGGGGTACGTTCTATGTTGCCTACTCTCAAATTCATACTCAATAAAAAAAGAAAACTGTATCTTCGGGAAAGTGTTCGTTCACCCCTCACTGTTATGGCTGGTCGATTTAACTTTTTCTTTTACAACTAAACGTTTGCTTTCAATATTATAGTGAGATCATAATGAACCAAAGTTGTGTGGTACACAACGATATATCAAGCTATATATTTCCAGTGTTATAGACCTCTCATTCTATAGGCTTTTCGCACCATGACAATGTCATCGTATACTGGAAATGTTTAGTTTGATAATATGTCGTCATGCGTACCATTTCATCTAAGATAAGATTGACATATCAAGACGTATAAAGTAGACTTGTCATGCTTGAACAAAGCACAAAGTTTGACATTTTGCCTTGTTCTAGTGTCGCAAGTGAACATGGCCACTCCTCCAAGAACACCATCTTTTGTATTCTGTATTAATATCATAAACCTCCACAAAATGGTTAAGGAAAACATCGCGAGGAAAACGGAATGTTCTAAAAAAAAATTGAAGATATGTGACATCTACCGAATCCGCGTGGTAGATTCCGGCCCACTCCCTCTTCTTCCCTCACCGAGAGGAGGCCTGTGTTCCAGCAAACATTATAAGATTGATTGAAGAAGACTGATTATGCTGTTATGCTATCATAAGCAAGCTGTGATACTCATTTTAGACAAGTCTTGTAAAACCGTTGTCAAAAACATGTCGTGCTACATAAAGCATGTATTATATACACAGACATATTGACACTGTTTCAGACATGTAACAAGTCTTGTCAGTGTGTCAGTCATGTTGTGTTTCGGCACCGTGTTGACAAATTTTGTATACAACTCGTCATTACAACTTGTTTTAGGTATTAACGAAAAACTAGAAAACATGTACTATAGCATGATGTAACCGCGAGGTTACACCTTCGTAGATAAAGTCCAGCAGTAACTTTTAACGCACATTCCCGCACTTAATTTCGTTCATTTAAACTGCCTTTACAAACACCTAGTGTTATTTCTACCCGAAATAATACGTACTGTTGGAATGTCTGAATTCGTAAAAGCTAGGTTTAAGTACCTACACATAATGTGTGAGTATTTTAGTACGCTATTAGGTACGTAAGTAGCTATGTATATTTGTATGTAGCTAATAGCCACATACAAACATAAACACTAATACTACTTATACGCACTATTTTGAACTTATCTGCCTAAATAATTACTGTTGAGCCAACCTTTCCAGAAACGTTTAGTTTCAAAGTAATTCAAGCAGGGATGTTATTGAATTTATATATCAAAGGGAATAAATACATAACTTATTGGCATTATTAATTAATACTAGCGGTAGCATAGGGTAACCGGGTAAGCCGAGATATGGAGAAATTCGATCCGTTTTAATTAGCTTCATTCACACTATTTGAGAATCCGCGTATCTACGCAAAGCTTTCTTCATTTATATATAAAGTTCTGTTATTATTTCTTAGTTTTGATGTATATTTACCTATTTTTGGGTTAGCCTTCGCGTAATTAATATTAAAGGATCCTCCTACGCGTGCTTCCTTAAAATTTCGCTGCGTAGAAAAATATTCGTCAGTTACAAATCTTCTAGTGTTTTTTTGTTAGGTACATGTTATATTAAGTAAAACGACCTTTTAAAAACAAAAAAAGAGGTTTTCACATTGAAAGTCACATTTGTGACTTTCGTTATACAATCGGTAGGTAAGCATAATCGGTATGTGTGGCCAAAATTACCAATTCTTTAACTAGTAACACGCCAGAACACGCCAAATGTATGAGCGTAAATGAAGCAAACGGCGTATGTAAGGATCGTATTAGATGGCGTTCTGTAGTTCCTGCCTTCCTCCATTGGAGATGTGGTTGATGTATACACCGTTAAATTTTGATCGTTTTAATCCTTAAAAGGGGTCATTGTACTCATAAAAAAAATCAGTTGATCCATAGATTTATGTTCGCATAACTCGACATAATCTTTGGATCAACAGATTTTTTTTTCACGATTTCAGGGTTTGTCCCGGAGTAAAAGTTGTTTATAATGATGAGTACAATAACCCCTTTTAAGGATTAAAACGATCAAAATTTAACGGTGTATGTGTAGCACGCCATTGATTTACACAAACAACACAATTTAATAGATGGCTTAGGATTCTAGACTATGACACCACCAAAAATCTACTTTCGATCCCAAAATAGTCACCGCATTCCGTCTATGTTAATGTCTACCGCAAGCAGCTACTACTGCGGCATTCAGCATACAGTTTAACACGCACCATATTCTTTATCACTGACACTTACACACTCCACACGAATACTCCATCCTACGTAAAATGGAAAATATAAATATATATAACTATGACAATTTTCTCAGACAGAAAGATAAAAACATTGGTACCATGTCCAAGTTTATGTACCTCAATGCTTGACTACAACCCAACAACATCTCCATAATTTTTATATTAATGAGGTAACTTATAATACAAGTTACGTTTAGGACAGAATGCGATACTGTAAACAACAATGTTGCAACGTCTCGTCATGGTACGAACAAATAAAACCACTGTGCGGTTTAGTCTGGGACGCCATTAAGGCTCAATCTATACTCGGTGTTTCACGACGTCGACGTTAAGTTCAGAATTAGCAATTTACAGTTTAGGTTAGATTAGGTCGTAAATCGTGTTGCAATCAAAGGAAATAATATACTTACTGTTCTTGGCAATAGCAACAGTGGTACTTTAGACGTTCACCATTTTCATGCTGCTGCATGTCGAACGATCAATGGGCCAAATTTACGATCCAATGGGTTTCCCTAAATGGCAAGCAACCTCACGGTAAGCCCAGACGGAGATGGCGGGATGAGCTAGACTCCTTTAACAGTCTTCACCCTAGTCCTTAGTAGTTTTTAATAAAGAAAAGTGGAAATAGAGTACGTCATCTTTCCCACTGCTGTGGAAATAGAGTACGTCATCTTTCCCACTGCCCACTGCTGTCCACTGATGCTCAGAGGTATTTAATAATAATATTGAGGTGTTGAAGAGTAAATAATATTTTGTTTTGAAAGGAAACATGAACGTTAGCTGACATTTTTGCTATTCTTGAAATAAAACGTCGATATGTATTATGTTGCTTTCATACAATATTAAGGTTTGCTGATTAGGTTGAATTTCCCCTAAAAAAATACATGCTGTGCCATATACACGCCAAAAAATGCACCAATTTATACTCCTAGAAAACTATATCGCCATATTTCTAATACACCAATACATTATAGCAATGTACCCCGTTCGCTTACCGTGAAATGCTATAAAAATGTACTGAAAGATAAATGCATGATGGTCGTAAACAGACAAGTTCAACCCATCCATAGCCTTAATCTGTAATTTCAGAGTATGTTCCGATGGCCAATATATTTTGACATTTCATGGTAGCGCTGGTTGTTAGGGCAAATGCCAAGAGAACGTCAAAGTCAGTACAGACGCCAGCAGGTCAAGCTACCCGAAACTGTAAAATTTTCCCAATCCACCTTGAACCTTAATGCTTTAGCTATAAAGTTGAAAATCTATTAAATAAATTTGACAGATTGTAGTAGCTTGATGTGCTGGCATCTGTACATTTCGAATTTAGTTCATTAATCAGCCACCTTTCAAAACTTACTGGTTATAAGAAGCTCTCTGGGAGAGTTATGATCACCGAGCGATAAAGGGGAAGTTTGTGTATAATGTGTTGATGAAATGCTTTTTAACGACTTTTAAAGGTGCTGCCTCGGTACTCCCATTAAGGCTTGGAAGAAAATATAAGCAGAGATATTAAAGGGTGTGAACTTACCAGTATCTCAATGCTAAGAGAGTTTAGCTCGATTCCGCAGATGTGAACACAACCTTAAACTTAATTAAATCAATATTCCCAATTCAAAGGTTTTATACTCGTACAAGGTGGAGACGAAAATACGACAGTAAATTAACCTGCTTATA
Source organism: Apamea anceps (assembly GCA_951799955.1). Lineage (NCBI taxonomy): Eukaryota > Metazoa > Arthropoda > Insecta > Lepidoptera > Noctuidae > Apamea > Apamea anceps. Next base: position 15,096,466 of record OX637504.1, on the reverse strand, counting down.
TTTAATGACGTTCCCGGTTGCATTAAAAAATCAATCAAATAAGTCACTGTAGCTAGTCAAAGATTGGCAAAATTCACTACTATTTAATTAGTTAGAAAAATCATTCTTATAATTTCAATGTTAGGATTCATTTTATTATTCCTAAATGCTTCTATGCCTTAGTATTGCCAGTGTTTGAATTTATTGTCGTATTGTCATCTCCACATTGTAAAAATAGATTTCAAATATGCCTACAGTGCTGTCACAAAATAAAAACATTCACGAAGATTCCTTAGACTTATTTTTGTTAAACCGAATCTTTTTATACATTTCTAGCGCACAAGTACGAGCCTCTGGGGTGAATGGATGGGCGTGATGCATGGTGATGAGATGGAGTATGTCTTCGGGCACCCACTGAACATGTCTCTTCAATACCACACCAGAGAACGAGACCTCGCTGCACACATCATGCAGTCTTTCACCAGATTCGCTCTCACTGGGTAAGTTACTTTAGTTTTATGTATGAGCTCATTCTAGAAGTTTTTGCCATACTCGAACAGGGCTTGTATAGGTATTCTTTTCTTGAAGCAATTCATAACTCTAAAGCCTCGTATCGGTAGGTATCTCTGACACCTTACGAATGTGTTTACTAAAATATTACTTATTAAAAGCTTATCGTTAGCCCTGTGCAAATTGAGCTGTACATTCAAAAACATTGCAGTGTTACCCATTACATCAAAATTGAATGTAAATCGATACCCATTTCTATTAATGGTTTTGATCTCTAGGCATCAGTTATCTAACTCAGTCTTAAAATTGGAACTCAATTCTCCCTCTAATGGTCTATAGTGGGTATACAAATAAAGCAAATACTTAGGTTACAAGATATTTTGTTTGATCACCAAAATGACAAAATGTTATTGCCATCGTTTTTCACCTTCGTACTTCCCTATTACACAATCGTCTGTCGTCACACGAAATAATTGAATTCAATAATAGACCTATAGAATCACGAACCTGTTCGTCGCAGTTCCCTCCTCCCGTGAACTTTAATCTATTAAGGTGATGTTAAACAGAGCTTGATTAGCTTTGAGATTTAGGCCAAATTATTGGAAAGTTCTACATACACGTTCAAATGTCAGCCTATCGATTTTAGTCCTAATCTGTTACGATAGTTGTGAAGTTCCAGTATAAAATTGACTAAGTATTTTAGTCTGGAATATTGATTTGAATTTTTAAGCGGCTATAAATGCCGTCTGACCTATGTTCGTTTAAATTTTCTGGGGTCAGCTGTTGATCAGTTCAGATTGGCTTCTAAATGGGTATCAATTTACTTGGCTTAGGGTTCGATAATCTTTGGGATCGTTATAGGCCATTCATCAATGTAACCGATAGCGCACTAGGGCCTACCCGTGACTCAGTTTACAACTAACCCGGTACCGCCTAGATATATATAGAGCAAACTTTGTCTTAAAATATTATTTTTCCGGCCTTACATAATTAAAGAAATGTTCCCAAGTTCACGCTCGATTATAGTTATAATTTTTGCGCTTGTGTTTCTAAATTACTAGCGATATGTCCCTGCTTCGCATGGTTTTTATGACGACAAAATATCGAGATATTTTATTTCATTTATGTGAGTTTTTTTATTAGGTACGTTTAGTTTAATTATTAGAATACATACACTTTCCGGATAGGAATAAAATCTCTAAACTATAGTGAAAACCGTATCCAAATTCTTTGCGCAGTAGAAGAACAAGTTGTCACACGGGCAGTCACGAAAAGCGACTTTAATTTATAAAATTATGTATAGATATACAAATTAATCATGAATGAATGCAATAACGTCGTCTGGCGTAGTTATAGTTAGATCTTTGACAGTCGTTACGGCAGTCAGAAGCCTGAAAGTCTGATGACCAATCCTACCAAGAGCTATCGTGTTAACCAGTAATTCCGTCGCACCATGTCAAATAATGGTATCTTTCAGGTGCCACCGCTTAGACTGAAAGCCGACCCCAACATGTTAAGGCTAGACAGATGATTAATAACGATAGTTCACCAATAAGTTTCAGCTAATGTGAGCATCATCTAATTTTCCAGTAAACCACACAAGCCGGACGAGAAATGGCCACTGTACTCGCGGTCATCGCCCCACTACTACACGTACACCGCGGACGGGACCAGCGGACCCGCCGGGCCCCGCGGACCACGCGCCTCTGCCTGCGCCTTCTGGAACGACTTCCTTAACAAGCTCAATGGTAAGAAACAGTCATCGTCATCATTTCAGCAGAAAGATGTCTACTGCTGAACATAGGCCTCCCAAGCGTCGTCACATCGACGGGTTCTATAATATGCTTCTCGCGTCAAGCGGATTCCTGCAGCCTTCACAAGGTTACCGCTAAGAAACAGTATGTGGATTATTTCATGCGCTAAGAGGATATCAGTGAGCTTGATCCACAACCACCGAGCTGCTGCTACTGAGAAATTCCTGATTAGAATACTCGTTATCACTGCCCGACCTGAGAATCGAACCCAGGACCTCATGCTTAGCAGTAGATCTTGCGACCACTTGACCAACGAGGCAGTCAACTAAAACATTAATGATTTTGAGAGATGTTTTTTTTTGGGTAGAACTTTGTGTGCTAGAGCTACAGACCTTACCAGCGTCGTTTTACGATAGGTATCGATTTGATATTATCATACGGCAAAGTTTTTCTAATTAGAATATCAATTTTACTCACTTATCTACTTCCTGACATAGTTCTCTACATTTTCCTTTGTTTCTACTATTAAGGAAATAGTTTTATCCTTGACCTACTACGGCCTCAAGATTTCACAATGTCAGATGTCATGTGCTTGTGTGATGTGTGTGTGTGTCGTGTTACCCAGTATCTGGGTTGTGAAGGTCAGATAGGCAGTCGCTCCATGTAAAAGACTAGTATCCAGCTGCATCTGGATAGCCTGGAAGCTGACCAATATAGTTGGGAAAAGGCTAGGCATGATTGTTTGTTTTAATCTTTTAATACATTCTAATAACTTTTAAACTCTCCTCGCACCTTTTAATCCAAACATGTGTCTGTTAAGTTTACCAATCGTCCGAGTGACTTACAAAATTATAACTTTAAAGGTGACCACTCAAGGACTTACAACCGTCTGGTACTACTAAGTTGGAAACTATAGTGGAGTTTTATTATTCACTTAAGTATTTGTTGAGACCAGACTTTACGGCGACGCCGACGACCGTTTTTAACTAGGCAATTATGTAGAATAATAAATGTAAGGCTGACTATTAAGCTTTCTATTGTTTTCACTGGAGTTTAACCCATATTGTGTTGAATATACGAATATATAATCTTAGCTAATATTATATAAATGCGAAAGTAAGTTTGTTTGTTACCATTTCACGCCTAATCCATCACTGAACCGATCATCATGTAATTTTGCATATACGTTGTCAGGGGTATAGAAAAAAAAACTGTTCCCGAGGAAAATAACAATAACAATTGCTTTAGAAGGCTAGATAGCGCTACGCGTCTTTCGAATCATGATTGAATATGACCCGACTTTCTAAAGGAGTATTCTAACAAAAAATACTAGGCTTGCATGAATTCACGATAGTATTCCAATCATTATTATTATGCTTTTGGATTTGGATGAAATTTGGCACACAGATAGTTTATTACAACCTTGATTAACACATAGGATACTTTTTATCCCGGTAATACGTTTCTCCACGCGGGCGAAGCCGTGAGCAAAAGCTAATATTCAAAATATTTCTTTAACGTTATTTTTTGTTGCAACTTCTGCCCACGTGCGTTTGACGAAACAAATTCTGAAAAGGAATATAATACATTATTTATTAGACCATAAAGAATAACGATGATGCCCTAGGACTGGGTATGCAAGTATGAGCTTACGGACAAAAAGAAACAGTTTATATTAAAATATGAAATTAATTGCTTTAAAAGAATGAAAGGGTTGTTGTCCTCTGAGCGTGTAAGATGATGGAGGTGAGTTGGTGTGTGCGATAGGGTGTGTAGAAAATTAAATAGTGTTTGCAGATTCTAATATGGAGTCCATAGGTTTACAAAACCGACAGTCAGTTGTATACAGGGTGGCAAGGACATCGACGCACAGCCTGTTGGATGGCACATGATTCTAGAACCCCGAGGGTAAAAATCTTTCGTTAAAAAATCTGCTGTTTCATAGAAAAGTCCTACGCGGTCAAAATGTACTGAACAGCTAATTTTATTTATAATAACTAACGAAACATTTCAGTCTATTCAAATTATTATTTAATAGTTAAATAATAATTTCTGCTTCCTGTATTATTCTGGTGCGTTATACCTACTCTTATTTTCTCTTTACAGAACTGGAGCACATGCCATGTGACGGGGCAGTTACTGGTCCATACAGCAGTGTCGCGGGCACCACTCTGCCCATAGTCCTGCTGACGACGCTCGCCACTACTGTCGCGTTGTAAACGAGGCACGGCAGCGCACTTGAACCAGTCAAGTGAATATTTACGCAGTAGGGAAGATTAGACAAATTATTTATACAAACTAGAACAATAAAAATGCAAATAAATATTTGACTTCACAAGTAATTATAAAATGAAAGTTTCATTGAGAATATTGTTGAGATATATGTTTGTCTAAGTGAAACTGCCATTGTATAATTGTCTGCGAAGACCTAGATGAGTATTGCAGATGGCATTTCGAATTTTAATATCGGCTACTAAAGTACTAGAAGTAATAATTGTTGTATTAATTAAATATATTTTATCACAATCTAACATATCACTGGCGTTTGGAACGTGAAATGAAATTAAAATGGACAATGCAAGGAACGTTACAAAAAGGAACTTTTAAAAGTGAAATCATGATGTGAATTTGTACGTGAAAAAAGAAGGAAGGACATTAATAAAAGCTGATTATATTTTATTTATTTTCTGTATCATAATAATATCGTAGCTGAAGTATGTTGAATGTTAAATAATTTAGTTTACGATGTTCCTGTAACTAGATGTTTCGTATGTTTGATGTTTCATATATTTAGTTAATGTGTATTTCATGTTATGAGTATGGAGTTATAAATGTCGGCGGATTATTATAATACCTGAGCGTATGTAATAATGTAAGTTATACTTAGAGAAAGTATTTGTACGTCGGCTTTCATTGTTAAAGCGAAGCTTTCACACACGACAGTTTGATTAAAGTCACTATACATATCAAAGTGTGCCTCTGCTTAAATAGCAAAATGACATATCTTATTCGTAGCAAAATTTTACGATTTTATATATTAATGATAATATAGTAGTCGAGTGTATACTGTGAGATGAATTTTTAACAATATATTTACCTACTACTATTGTATTTAGGACGCTAATATTCGTACCACTTGAGGATCTTATGAACTCCAAATTCTTATGACTTCGAACAGATGATAGTATATTTTGTGAATAGTCCCTTCTTTAGAATAGATTGCGATATTCTGAGCGCTGAGTAGACTTATCTGTACCTTACTTATTATATTGATAGGCAAAGCACAAGATACCGTTAATAAATTAGTATCTACAACTAAGTCACACGATTCTGACACTTATTGTAACACAGGTTGAGTATTCTTTCCTTGATAATGTCAAAATCAATATACATATCAGTAATGTAAAACTTATATATGAGGAAATTATATACAGGAATCTATTCGTCTTCACAATAGCCGTGAATTCCGAAACAGTGCGTAATTCGTAGCTTAATAACGCTTTAAGTGAAAAATTATCTTATGAAGTTAGTAACAATTTTATACTTTTAACATAATATTTGTACTAAAGAAATGTTAGCGGTAATAAAATATTTATACCTATGCGATCGTCAATTACTATCCTTGAACAAGAGAGAAGGAGTAGCGGTGGAACATGGAAAGAAAGTAGCAATGCTTACAACACGACAAGAAAAATGTTGATTTAGTACAGCTGAATAATAACAAGATTACCCCTTCCCTAACAGTAATGGATTCCGAACTATCCTAAACACACTTGTGACCCTTTTATGAGCACACAGTAGTTTTATAATTTGATAAAGCTACGGTTTTCTAGAAGAGCTGTGGCCGCACTTAACGGCCGTAGTGATAGCTGTCATGAAGAAGATAACAGCGGCAAAGATTTAAATCGTTAGATTCGCCCTACCGCGGCAAAAGATAGTCGCGTTACTGTTTCGTTTTGACACCCCTGACATACACTGACGCACTGACTTGACTTAATTGTCATTGTAACGCTATTAAATGATGTGTGAGCTCACTCTTCTTGGTATGGACACTTTTTTGCATGACTAAGTACGGTGAGAGCAAATAAAGAAAGAAAACGCTGCGTTGTCAGTTTGCACTGGTTTTCAGCGCCAGCCGGCGTAGACGTTATGGCTTCAACCGGTACAGTATAAGAGGAGATATAAATAACATAATAAGAAATAAAATATATACACAATATCTAGTGTAAAATGTTTATATGTTAACATAATAATTACCAATAATATCTAAGATTCAAATCTAACGATTTAAATCTTTTGGCTTGACTTTGGTTTGACTTAATGTCAAATTTAATGACAGAGATTAATGATGGGCATTTCAGTATGACGGAACCACTTTCCTAGGAAACTAAAGCTTATCCTACCTTTTCATGACTTCTACAACCCCTAACAGTGTATCTTCATAAATTAACAAATAGGGAATAAATCTAACATTGGCAAAAGTTGCACACACTCGCTTTCTTGTTGAATTAAGCACAATTTGAGAAGTTGTATGGGATAGCTTTAATTAGTAAGAATAAGGTGTAAAGTGATCTAAATAAGGATTGTATTATAAGTAGCAATTTCAAATAATGTTAAGATCTGTTTTAACCAAAATATTATTTTTAAACATGTTGTAATGATATGCTTCAACTAATGTAAACTGTATACAAATATTATTTATATTTTGTAGAAATATAAATAGGAAATACGTTTCATTCACATTTATAGTACAGAGGGAGTAATGCACTTAATTTAAACACGGTTTATCTTTTGAATTTAATTGCAAAAACTAATTATTATAAGATATTCTTGTTACTTACTTGTGTCAAACTTATATGTATTGTGCAATCAATCCTTATACGAAACCAAATAAAAAAAATGCATTAAAACTGGTCTTATTACTGTAAGTTTTAATAAATATTTATCATAAAGTATAAAATTAATTGTGATTATGTTACATCTTCATTTATGAAACAAGTGTAAAATAGATCGTAATAGAATATATGACTCGACTGTAGTTAGAAATTATATGTTCATCGATTTATGAAACCTGCACCATAATTGCGTAACACACTTTCAATTTCAATAAAAAAAAAATAAGGCATTTTCTAATCCATTGCTTCATAGGTTTGAAAAATTCGTCCGTTCAATACGCAAACAACGCAATGAATGTGGCTGAACTGTCAAATTGAATGGCATTGTGATCAACTGTCATTTTATATGTGTTACACAATTACCCCACAGGTCATTATTTGTTTTCAATAGGCCTAAATTTTGTTTTCACTCATAGATCTATGTTATAATTATGTGTGTAGGGTCAACCCTACATTCTATCGCTGTATGAGACGATATCGATACGTACTGTTTGTTAATATATATTTGTTGAATAAGCTACTCATTAGGCGTAGTATATAGCGTAGCATGTAAGACTTAGATTTGATGTGATTGCCATTAGAATTTTATGTAACTAATACTGGACTCTCTTATTTTCTCTCTGCAAATACGGCTGTGTAGGCAGACTATGCAAACTATTGATCGGAAAAAATCTATGAAATATATGCGTAAAATAACAATAATCAATAACACATGTATGTATGTAAAACTGCTCTTAAATGTGTAGTCAATTAGAGAAATCTACAATGGTATTATTTGTTAGATAAAATAAATGTTTAATGTTATTTATGTAAAAGCTTATATCTGTTATGCAAACGATAATAGTAGATACTGCTTTACAAATTAGGTGCTAATTTAATGTGTGTATACATGAGTGTGCACTTATTCGTTCTATCACTGAAAACTAAATGCGAATGACGTCGACAATATGTGTTTTATATGTTGGACCCACGTGTCGTGTGCTCTTAGCGCTTTCTGTAGATGAAAAAAACAACGTTTTGTAACTTGTTTTTCTTCATACGTTCATCTAATTGTAACGCTAAAATTATTATCAACATTAGTTAAATTATTGTCATAGAATTTAAATGGCGAAAAAAAATCTAGTATATTTTTATTATTACGTAAATTCGTTTGTACAGTTGCACGAATATTTATTTCACCGTAGCGGGAATAAACTATTTTTGTCAGAATACTGTTACACAATAGTGGTATATATTGCTTTTAAATAAGTATTTGTTTATTATCTCTATCCAAAAAAATACTCAATAAAATTTAATTAAAACGTTGGTTTTTTATTCTGTTGTTATTCAAATTAAATAAAACTTCTGGTTTGCGAAAAGTTATAATATGAATCTGTTATTGAATATTAGGAAAAATAGTTGAAAAGGCTATTGGTATTTTAGTTTATCTATCGACTGTCACGACAAATAACCTTGAGTTTGACAGTTAGACAGCCTTTCAAAACTGGGGTATTAACCGGTTGAATGCCGTAAGAAACAATTAAAAGCCATTGTGTCTCGCGTCGATCCACCTTACACGAAAGGTTAAATTTTTAAAACTCTGCACCAGACAGCAGCGACATCTATGTTTTCGGAGCGACACTTCGTGTAGCATCTACTACCAAACTCAGTTCTACAACAGCAGACTGGAACGGCTGGTACCATTCCACACAGCACTTTATAATTTCGCGGCGAATTAGTGAGGATGTCTCATCCAGCAGGTTAGTATAAAGTTTATAGAGGCCGTTATTAACAAAAATTAAAGAGTGGCATTGTTTGTAGGTACTAATCCTACTGATTTATTAAACATTAATTAAATATATTGTAAGCGTGTATTTTACGGTCTTATAGAGTACTTACTGTAAAACAATAGAAGTTAGGTAGCTAGATATTTTTATGGCATTTGTTTTCATAATCTTCTCTTTATAACGCCATTTCACACTCCTGCTTAAAATATTGTTTATTTCTGGGAGCCGTCCTCTAATTGACTAACAAGAAATGATACGCATAAAAGGATTTTTAAGCCCCAGTATTCCTCTTCATTAGTTTCTTTTAAATTAATTTATTTTCAGGTAAATAACACCAATAATATATAATACAAGCTCACAAGTCAACAAATCTCCCAACGTCAGTATGTATATAGAGAATATTTGCTGGTGTAATTAAAGACCGTAAACTTTCATTGACAGTAGGAATCCCCTTTTTGAGTTTTTCGCAAATATCTCAAAAACTAGACTTCCTAGGTCAAAAATAATGAAATTTTCATCTTCCTTTTGTAGTTCTCTGGGATATTTGTTTGCAGATCAATGAATTACTTTTAATTGAATTTGATGGTGACCCCTGTTTTTTTTTTTTGGGTTGGCTGTTCTTGTGAAGCAAGTTTGCCTCTTTGAAACCAGGCTTACTTCCATACGATGCACTAACGGTACTTGGCAGCACACAGTAACAATAATTGGCCTCTTTTAACGATGCCTACGACGTAATGACACGTCTGTAAGCACAATAATAAAAATATGATCTGTGTCTCCTGCCATCGCCGCGTCGCCGCTTTGTTTGCACTAATACGTTGGTTCGCTGAGTGTCCCCCCGTCCACATTATGCATAACACATGTTAGTCACTTTGTTGTGAGAGATATTGGCGTATTTGTTACAAGTAGGGAGCAGCTTAATACATTAATAGCTCCAGTCATCGTAGCAACATCGTAGCACCGTCGTAGTGGCATCGTAGAGTTGCCGTAGCGTTGTCATAGCGATGGCGTAGCGACGACGTAGCAGTGTCGTAGCGGCATAGTAATGGCATTGTAGCTTTTAAAATTTAATAGCTTCAGAAGGAAAGGGTAGGTGCAATCGACATCAAAATAATGTGATACTTGTATTTCGTGTAAAAATTACTTTATTTTCAATGACTGATTTCTGAATTTAATAATTCATTTCGAATTTCATAATATCTGGCTTATGATGTGTGTTGAGGGGCACGTGGATAAATATTAACAGCTACACGGATCGATCTCTAAGATGAAGCAATGCTTGCTGAGGTCAGTCTGTAGATGGGTAGCGCGTGTGTATTTATTACCCCTCCGTGCCTCGAGTTGGTCCTGGCTGGCATTCGTAGATCTATGACAGTCGTTACAGATAGTTGGAAGCCCGAAAGTCTGACAATTAGTCTTGCCAAGGGGTATAGTGTTACCCAGTCACTGGGTTGCAAGGTTAGATAGGCAGTCACTCTATGTAAAAGGCTACTTGTAATATTCATCTGCATCCGGTAAGACAGGGAACCGACCCTAACATAGTTGGGAAAAGGTTAAATTGGAAGGTAAAGTAAAAATAAAACAATTCAACATGTACATTTATTTATTGATAGATAGCTAGAGTTTTAACATTTAACGCGATCATCTTAATGCATGACTAGATAGTGATACTGAATTTAGTAATAAGCTTTTATTTTTATTACTTCTGTAACACACAAACTACGTAACATTACGGAAAACTTATTACCAATTAGTTTCTTAATGCTACATTAAGATGTGATGGTTTACTACCTGTAATATTAACTTATGTTTAAACTGACACGGTTTTGATAAAATTTAGGAGTTAGTTATGTAGTTTTGCTTCAATTTGTGGCCATCGTTTCCACTGATCCCCTGATTGGATGCAAGCTCGCGTCCGGAAAAGGGTCCTGTCTAAATCTGGCATCGACGCTAAGTAGCAACTTACCTCTAACAGAGACGAATTGTTTGATTGAAGTTTGCGCTTAAGACGACATCGACAGGTTACATTACAGCGCAAACTTTCACCGATTAATTGATTGATTCATCTAATCTAGGACTTACATTTTCTAATACAGATAATATCTACCGTCATTACGTGTAGTGATAAGTATAGGTAATGACAGCTAACGTCAGGTTTTTAATCTCTATTCTATCTACATCCAATCAGTAAAATTACTCAATATGAAGAATTTAATTAACAGAAATTTAAACGATCTGTTTATAAACCTTCACGTGCCTAAACGATTGAACTCGTTACGATGAACGTGAAATAAATAAATTGCATTCAAACATCATCCCTGGGGCCGTAGTCGAGAGGCTACTGAGAGCGCGTAATTTCGTTTAAAGGTCGTTGAGGCCGCACATGAGGTCAGCGTGTTCCAGGTCCTCGAGGGGGAGGGGGGCGAAGGCGAGGGTCGCAGAGTTGTGGTAGCGTCCACTGGACACCAGCCGAACCACGGTGTCTTCACAAGCAATGAACGCCGGACGCCGAGCTGAAAAATACTCTTTAGTTAAGATCTACTTAATAAAATTCTTAAAATCATTCAGTCACTGAAAGACAACGTACGGTTTAAGCCGCTGGTTTTAGAAGCATGGAAGCATAAAAGTTCCTTTTATAGTGAAAGTCAAGATCAATCAAGACCAAAGCCATTAGATCCATGTTTAACATCCCTAAATGCATACATAATAAATACATCCTGCAAGATCTGAAACTCAAAACTGTGAAACAAGAAATCGCTGCACTTAGTCAAAAGTACCAGAAAAAATTAAACAAACATGTCAACTTCCTGGCTGCTGATTAAGTGGGATCTAGAAGTACAGTAGGTATACACAAGACTGAGGAGGAACAGTGTTCCAACTCTAATAAACCGATTCCCAATAGAATAAGCGAGAGTGGTCTATGGACAATTCCTCACTGCTTCAAAGACAAATTACAGAAATATTCGAACAAAGGAGCAGCTAAATGTCTAACTGGACAGATTGTTGCGTTTGGCAGGACATAAAATAAAAAAAAATAAAAAATAGTGAAAGTGCACGGTTTCTACCGCACGGCATATAAACCGCGCCGTAGAAAAAACGTGTCCGTCAACAAGCTTCCATAGTTATCCACACAACACTGAAGACCGTTGCTAGACACGGCGAATAGACCGTAATTTTTCACGGTGTGAAAATCGTGTGCGTACCTTAAGAAAGTTTTTATGCAAGTTCGCAATTTTTTCCGATCACATCACATTGGGTCTACGGCTTCTTTTACCATAAAATATTTTACAACATGCAATAAGTTGTTTGGGTCTTTCAAGTGTATGATTGTTTTTTTTTTTTATTCTTTATTAAAAAGAACCAGGTTCTTAATAATTAATTACAATCTAGCCTATAAGACTAATAAGCAATTTTAATCTAACTTAATTTATTACGTGATAATTATTTTAAAACTTAGAATAGTGTTTATTGTACTTTACACAAGTCCGTTCCACTTTCTTAGAGTCTGATATGATGATATAGCACTTTGTTCATGTGTTATTATGTGTGTCATTGGCACTATTATTTCTACACTTTTTACACTAAACTAACTCAAAAGGTTTTGTCCGTTTTAGTCTTCGCACTATATTTGTTTGGTCTAACAGCTGAATTGCCTCGATGTTCACATGTCGGTGGAGTCGGTGTTCATGGGCCTCAGCAAATTTTTGGATTATGTCGGTGACGGGTTCCATTTTTAAGTCACGATGGAGGTCGTCATTTCTTATATACCAGGGCGCATTAACAATACTCCTGAGTACCTTGTTTTGGAATGTTTGTATGATTTTGATGTTGGTCGGCTTAGTACAGCCCCATAGTTGGATGCCATATGTCCATATCGGCATAAGGATATGCTTATATAATAAAATTTTGTTATGTATCGATAGACAGGAATTCCGTCCAATCAACCAATACATGTTTTTAAAACGCATGTCTAGTTCCTGCCTTTTCTTTTTGACGTGCGCTTTCCAGCGCAGTTTCGCGTCAAGCGTTATGCCAAGGTATTTGGCTGTATTTGCGTATGGCACTTGTTGACCATTTATAAAGATTGGGTGGTAATCACAATTCCTGTTGGTGAAGTCAATGTGAAGTGACTTCGATTCATTTAATTTGATTCTCCATTTCTGTGCCCAGTCATGAACTTTATTTACAGCGACTTGTACCTTTTTGGTTGCTTCCGTATGGCATGACCCTGTAGCCATAATGGCAGTGTCGTCCGCAAAGGTTGCAATTGTATTATTTTCCAGCTCTGGTATATCATGTGTGTACAACAGGTAGAGCACTGGACCCAGCACACTACCTTGAGGCACGCCAGCTTTAATAACTTTTAACTCAGAAAAGGCATCCTCGTGCCTTACTCTGAACATTCTGTTTGTAATGTATGATTGCAGGATATCGGCAAAATCATTGGGCAGCATTAGTCTTAGCTTGTATATCAAACCCTTATGCCAAACTTTATCAAAAGCTTGTGCCACATCTAAAAATACGGTGGAGCAGACTTTTTTATCTTCAAGCGTTCTCTCAATGATGTTGGTAATTCTATGTACTTGATCTATTGTTGAGTGTTTCTCTCTGAAACCAAACTGGTGGTCAGGGATCAGATTTTTCTCGTTTATTATAGGTTTTAGGCGTTTCAAAAACAATTTTTCAAACAGCTTTGATGTTATAGGCAACAGGGAAATGGGCCTGTATGATGATGCTTCGTGAGGTGGTTTACCGGGCTTTGCAATCATAATCACTTCAGCAACTTTCCATGGCTCTGGAACATGCTTTAGCACAAATGCAGCATTGATGAGCCTAGTAAGCTTAACGATAGCTTTACGCGGGAGATGTTTTAGGATTTCTCCCGTAATAAGATCATACCCCGGTGATTTTTTGTGGCTAATTATTTGAATTTCCCTTGCAACTTCTTTTGGGGTCACAAGCTTAATTCTTTGATCTTGCAGAATATTGGCGAACTGCAGGTTATCTATAGACCTGTCATTTGGCTGAAAGGTTTCTTCTAAGTGATGGGCAAATCTTAGAGCTTTTTGCTCATTGCTTATGGCCCACTTTCCGTTATCATCTCTGATAGGGGGAATTGGTGTAATTGGCCTTTTGAGTGTCTTTGTCGCTTTCCAAAGAGAGTATTGTGTTGTATGGTCGCTGCTTAACTGGCGTAGGTTGGTATTGAAAGTCTCATCTTGAAACGTTTGTATTTTTCTCTTCAGTCTTTTCGTAAGGGTATTCAATAGAGTTTTATCTTGCGGGAATCTATTTTGTTGCCATCTTTTTCTCTGAGTCCTTTTTTCATATAATAGGTCTATTATTTCCCTTGGGTAGGTATTTCCTTTAAATTTCTTTATAACCTGTGGTGTGTTGTTCCATGCACATTGTTGAATATTGTTGCTAAACTTGTTTACTTCAAAATCGAGCTGATCTTTGCTTTTTAATGAAGTTTTTAGGTCAGTAATATTTTGCAGGTCTATGCTAAAACTTTTCCAATCTGTAAACTTATTGACTAATGTCAGGTGGTTTTCTCTTAGTAATATTTTGTGACTCAATAGTAATAATATCGGAGAGTGATCGGAGTTCATGTTGTACCCCTCTTTCACATTCAGATAATTTGTTGATATATTTTTGACAATAAAAAAGTCGATAAGGTCTGGTAGTTTCTGGGGGTCAGTCGGCCAGTATGTAGGTTTTCCAGTACTTATGACCTCACACCGCATGTCTTTCACTGCACTTAGAAGCTGTCGTCCCTTAGTTGAGGTTAATCTCGATCCCCAATGAGTATTCTTAGCGTTAAAGTCACCGCCTAATATAAATCTCTGTCCAAGGAGTCTGAGGAAGTGTACATATTGTTCTTTGTTTATCGTGTGTCTTGGAGGACAGTATACGGCCGCTACTGTAACATTAAATTTATCGGTTTTCACTGATATCGCCACAGCTTGCGTGTCTGGCTCCTCGTATTTACACTGTTCATAGTGGCAGATATTTTCTCTAATAATAACCGCGCTACCTCCTCGGGCCGTGTTGTTAGGGTGCAATGAGTGATATACCTTATAGCCTCTAAACTTTACAAAAGACTGTTTAGTGAAGTGCGTTTCAGAGATCAAACACACATCAATATTCTCTGTGTCTAGGACTACTTGCAACTCATGTTGGTGTTGCAGCAGTCCGTTGGAATTCCACGCCATTATTTTTAGTGTGTTATTCGTGTATGATTGTGAGTACAATAAAAAACAATAAAAAGTGACTTCGGACAGAAAAGCAATTTGGGTGTCCCTTTGAACTTTATTTGTAAAAATTTACTATCAATCCAGTAGTATGCTGAGAATTGACTGAAATACCCGTAGCTTCATGACAGTTTTTTTTATAACGAGTTTGAAAATGGAACTGGAAATATTGCTTATTTTTAAAAACTCCGACTATTACAACTTTCGAATTGTACACCTATACAAATAAAATTTTACTAAATGTATTTATGTAAAAGCAAAAGTGTATACGGGAGTAAAAAAAAAATTGTCTGTTTGTCTGTCTGTTCGTGCCGGCAAACGGCTGGATTCATTTTGACGGAACTTTCACTGACAGATAGCTGATATTATAAGGAGTAACTTAGATTTTTATTTTAGATTAAGAATTGGTAAAGAGACACATTGTTTTACGACATCCATGCGAACGAAGTCGCGGGCACAGCTAGTTATTAATAACACTAACCTACTGTTTAAATAAACCACTATAAACAAAAAAAATACTGCTTATCATAGCATATAACAATTAAATAATGAAATATAAGTCCTTTCTTAAATAATTGATGATTAGCCATGTGTGGTGCTACGGACGCATATAATGTTTCTAATTTTCCGGGACGTAGGATACTTTTCGTCCTGGAAAATAATATCATAATAAAAGGTATGGCGGTCTCATATATTCCACTTTGCAAAATTTCATTAGATTCGGTTTGGTAATTTGGCCGTGAAAGCGTGACAGAGACAGATTTACTTTTACGATTTCTTGTGTTATAATGCGGAAAATCATAAAACAATTTATATTCTTATGTTTAGCATAAGCAGCCTATAATGTTCCCACTGCTGGGACACAGGCCTCCTCTCTTCAAGAGGGAGTGGGCTGTAATCTACTACGCGGGCCCAGTGCGGGTTGGTAGATGAGTATTATAGTTTATTTATTTATTTTATTATTTATGTACACACAGTAAAATACATATTGATATGACATAATCATAATATGTGTACAAAGGTACTGGTATAGTTCTTATGTATAGGGCCTTCCCAGTAACTGGGTTATGGAGGTCAGATAGGCAGTCGCTCAATGTAAAATACTGGTACTCAGCTGCATCGGTTAGACTGGAAGCTAAACCCAACATAGTTGGGAAAAGGCTAGGCAGATGATGTACTCGTATAGATCCTTTCTATCATTATTAATAAGGTATGTTTTGTTGGTCTAGTGGTCGCAAGGGCTACTGCTGAGTATGGGGTCCTGGGTTCGATTCCTGGATTGGGCAGTGTTATTGGGTTTCTCAGTAGCAGCCAGGAGTCTTTTGCCCAGTTGATGGCATAGGTCCTATTACATAGGAATTAAACACAACTGGCAAAATGTGAGTACATCTAAATTTACGCTTTCCTAAAAGAGCGGTGACCACCACATGCGACCGTAATGTCCAACTACAGACCGTTTTTTGACACCTTATTGTAGTACTGGTGAAGATGTGTGAAGAACTGGTGAAAATGACAGATTTTCAAGACGTCTATTATAAATATGACGGAAACGGACAGACGGAGTGAGATTCTAATATTTGTGGTATTTTTAGTTTGAGCTATTCATTTATTTGAATAGCCTGAGAATCAGTACTTTTCGAAAGTCAAAATTACAAAAGACAGTCCCCCTGAACGCCCGCCCTTCACCACTTCTTAGTGCTTTCGCCTGGAAGAAGAAGTGGCGCAAAAAACTCCCCAGCAGCTATATAATTTAGGCACCTCACGAATGGGACAAACGACCTGTGCTCAAATACTCATTCGGAAATTCAATTTTCCTACTATTGTCTTAGGGAATATCTTTTCCAATTTAAAATCATGAAGCCAATTTGTTTTAGTTCCAGAAAAAACTAAAGTATGTATATAGGATGAAAAGTTCATATTCGTTTATTTGCATTCCACAATGTATAAAGATGTTCACAAAAGGCTTATAGCTAAGAGCCGTTGTAGACCCTGTCAGAGCACAGCAAAAAATATATGTAGTTACACATCATCATTATCATCATCATCATCTGCCTAGCCTTTTCCCAACTATGTTGGGGTCGGCTTCCAGTCTAACCGGATGCAGCTGAATACCAGTATTTTACATGGAGCGACTGCCTATCTGACCTCCAAAACCCAGTTACTGGGTAATACGATACCCCTTAAATAAATTTAATTTTTATTAAATATAGTTACACATATTTAATAAAAATCTAAATCGTAGAAAAAAAAGTAAAACTAAAAAATTACGCTCACATAAAAAAGTTAATAACAATAACATAAATAAATGTATTATAATGGTAAGTAGGCAGCTATTTTCTTAAAATACAATTTTTACATTTTGAATTGGTGAGCCAAATTAAAACATCTAATTCTTCATCGTCATCATCAACCTATAGCAGTCCACTGCTGGACATAGGCCGCTCCTATTGCACGCCATTCAACTCGATTTCACCATCAGGCTAGGTGGAGCGACGATCTTTGTAGGATGGCTGGTAGCAGCTGGGTAAGAGTTGCCGATAATCGAGTTGACCATCTAATTCAATAATTTTTTTATAAAGGTATGCACATACGTGCTTGTAGGCAAGTGATTTGGCAACGTCGTCGCGCGCCCTTTTTCGTAGAAACGAACGGTCAAAATTAAGCCAGTGACCGCTAGTTCAACGCGTTGCCAACTTGCTTCAGGTTGTGAACTCTGCGATGAATGGGTTGCTTATCGTGGGCGCGGTACAATTGATACTTTGATTTTCTTATTTGTTTTGATAGATTATATACACCGTGAAAAAAAAAAATCAGTTGATCCATGGATTTATATTCGCAGAACTCGACACAATGTATGAATCAACTGATTTTTTTTCACGATTTCAGGGTTGGTCCCGTAGTAAAAGTTGTTCATAATGATGAGTACAATGACCCCTTTTTAAGGATTAAAACGATCAAAATTTAACGGTGTATATAATAAGTAATATATTTACTGGAACGCCAATAATTCGTGTTTGCTTGAAGACAATAATTTAGTTTGCACTATAAGACAATAATTACACGTTTATTTTAAGAATTTAGATTTGGGAAATGACAATTAATAATGATTATGTAACAGTTACTCTCCTATTTCGAGTTGGCGCAAGTTTTCTATTCCATCCTGTATAACCAACTTTGCACAAAGTAGTGATAGGATCTATTACATTGTCCCTATTTCTAGGAATGTCTTACTGTGCCTAACTCTGTTAGGGCATTATCCAATTTACGATAGGTAGGTAGGACGGAGGGTTATCTAAACAAGTGGGGGTCGCAGGTAGAGAAATTTCCGAAATACGCAGTTTTAGAAATAAGCAGTACCTTTGTACTCATATTATGATTATGTCATATCAATATGTATTTTTCTGTGTGTACATAAATAATAAATACATATTTAGTTTGAAGACCCTAAAGGTTCACAATTTTTTCATATCAATTTTTTTGTAGTTTTTTTCAAGAATTTCCAAAATTGTAGCTTTTAACACCTTTAACATTTCTTTTATTCTGTTGAATATCTGAAGCTTACCAAATACTCGTATAGTTTTATTTCAAAGAGCCAAACATGAGTAATCATCATGAAGTCAATAATCACAACAACACTACGGAAGTTCCTCCTCTCCGTTATATACAGGGTGGCAGGGACATCGACGCGCATCCTGTTACCATGGATTCAGCACATGATTCTAAACACCCTCACGTCGATAGATTTCATCGATTATTAAAAAAAAAGTTAGTTGTTCTATACATTTACCGCGTAGGTATTGCATTTTCTTATGAAACAGCAGATTTTCTTTTGTTAACCGACAGAAAATTTCTACACTAGGTTCTAGGTTGCGCGTCGATATTTCTGCCACCATGTTTATTTAATATTAATATCAAAAGTCGTCAAGAACGTTTTGGGTATGAATGTATATGCTATACGAGTAGGCGGAGACAAAGTTACGTAGTTGGGCGATTGACTGCTGCGTTGCGTGTCGCGGGTTCGATTCCCGCACGGAACAAATATTTGTATGACCTACAAGTAGTTGTTCCGGGTCTGGCTGTTTGTGTATGTGAGTTTAAATGTTTGTAAATGCACCCACAATACAGGAGAAATTCCTAGTGTGAAGCAACGTTAAAAAAAAAAGAAACGATGGATGGAATGTGTGAAAGATGATAACTAGACATAAGTGACTACTGAGATGACAACTAGCAGTCTCAGTATGGGAGAAAAAGTCATGTGTGACCCCAAATAAATTGGGATCAGGACAGGAGAATTATGATGTTTTTGTTCACACGTTTCAAATAATAAATTATTACCTTCAGTAGAATCAAGTCCACACACGCTATCTTGGACCTCCATTTTGGTGTGGTCGAGTCCATTGGCGCCTCCGATGTCCACGTAATCAGATAAGCCGCGCTTTGTGCACTGTAGAAGGAAAGAGCTCGTTATTTATTCTTGCACAAATATATACACTGCGACAGTAAAGGCATTCTAAGAGGGTATGTTTTACATAGAGAGAGCAGTCAATGGTGGCCCACTGTAAACGGGCGCGACTTATGAGTAGGTCGTAGGTTCGATCCCAGACAGGTGCTTAACTTTGTGTAAATTATTTCATCACCACTGCCACACTGGGCCCGCGTTGATTACGGCCCACTCCCTCTCACCGAGAGGAGGCCTGTGTCCCAGCAGTGGGAATATTTAGGCTGATTATGATGTTTTACATCGATAGGTATATTATGTTTTACTATTTTTAAATCCCACAATCGGTCTTCAGATCTCTAAAATCATGAGCTTCCTGCATCACTTCAGGTAAATGACAGAACGCTGGAAATAATAATAATAATAATAATTTATTTATCTCGAACAACTGTAGTTTATATTTTACACTCATACATTAAAATTACTTATAAACTATTTAAAATTAAAAACAGATAAAAACCCAAAATAAAATTGCGACTAATTAAATTAAAATATTCACAAATAATAATAATGATAATTAAAATTGTCAAAAAATTATAAAAATGACAGAATAATTTAAAAATAAAATGTCAAATACTAAATTGTCAAATCGTAACATGTTATAAAAATGTCAAAATATTAAAAACTAAAAATTATATAAAATTTAAATTATATTAAATGTAGGTAATCATTTTTTTCTGATTTTTATCATTTTCACTATGTAACGTGAGGTATTTGTCGATCTTTCCGTTCGTCGCATAGCGCCATTCTCGCTGTTGTCACTTGTAGCATAGTCAGCCTATAATGTTCCCACTGATGGGACACACTTAAAAATAATAAATAAATAAAAATCTTTATTACTAGAAGAATGGGTACAGTAAATCTCCTTAAAAACAAATAAATTTGGTGTTACGTAATAATGTGCACTTAGATGTCAAAGGAGTGCTTCGGCACTCGTACTAGGATTACCCTGTATCAAGAATGCCACATAGGTATTTCATTTTGGCATTTCTTAATAATGACGACAACGCACAGGTGATTGGTATGACCAAAGCAGACCTCAAAGACAATAGGCCACCCGCCTATTCTTTAGTAGACCACGTTCCACATACAGGTCGATATCTCATCGTCAGTGAAATTCATTTTCTAAAGCATTGCTATGGAAGTAAACAACTATACGTCCTATACATATATGTAGTCGAATTCCAGCTCCCACATTTCCTAGTCGATTTGCGGTTTGAATTACAAATTGATGTTATTATTTCGTGTAAACCGGCGTTGTTTAGATATTCATGGCTTACTTATCCTGTAGCGGAACTTAATAAAGATTATGTTTTAATAATATTTTAAGTCAGGAAAGGGTGGTTTATAAAGGTTCAATATAATAAAAAAAGGAAAAGAAAAAAACACAAAAACAGAAATATGCGCTTGGTGTTCTGTACGTAAAAAGATGTATATGTCGCAGATGGATTGTAAAATCCACTGTTTTACAAAACGCTCTTATAAAGCTCGTTCGCTCGTCATAAATTAACTGTTCAAAATACAGCGTAATATTTAATCTGTTAAACTGTTTTCCGAAATATCTAGCATCAAAAATAGTCTCCTATTAAAATGACTAACGAACAAAATAAATTGGTTAACTTTGACGAGCCTTTAAATGAAGTTTAACTCGTTTTGGAATTAGTCTCTCAATTTTGTCCAAATTGTATCATTTTAAGTACGTAATCTCGCGACGGTTATTATGTAAATATAACTTTCAATGTCGTTAAAGCAATTTTTGACACTAATTCTAATAGTAACTATTAACTAATTAAAATAGTAGACTCAAAATTTAATTCAGAACTTCTAGTCAAAATCATTTCAGATATCGTTTCTCATAATCAGCCTATAATGTTCCCACTGCTGGGACACAGGCCTCCTCTAGGTGAGAGGGAGTGAGCCGTAATCCACCACGTGGGCCCAGTGCGGATTGGAGGTGTCAATAATCTGCGAGTTTTTGGTTCTAGGACATGCCGGTTTCCTAACGCTGTTTTCCTTCACCGTTTTAAGAGTAGCGGTGATGAGATAATTTACACAAAGTAAAGCGCCTGACTGGGTTCGAACCTACGACCTACTAACTCGTAAGTCGCGCCCGTTACCTCGGGGACACCACTGCTCCTTTAACCACTTTTCTAATACTCGTAAAGACCGAATCAATACGAGAAAATAATCATTTTCCCTGATCAAATATTCCACATTTCACCCACACTACATTGACAAAATATTAGTGAAGCCCAATTCCATGAAACAATACTCCCAACCGCGTCTGTCTATCATTGTGTCAGACAGGACGCCACTGGTGGCCAGTAATTGTTTAATAAATTATGTAGCGATGTATGTTATAGCCTGCTGGTGTTTTATCATACTGTTGTAAAGATAAATTATATGAAACTTGTAGCGAAATAAGGGTTAAATGAAATGAAATGAAATTGTTTCAATAGGATAACAGAATACCTCCATTCCCTTCTTTGTCAGCCTTTTTTTGTTGTTTTTTTTTAAGTATTTTATATTTTCGATCGTAATTGTGAATACAGCATTTTTTTTTTTTTTTTTTATAACTTATATTATGCAATTCAACTAACGATGTCTTGTACGTACTATTAATTTCTCTGCTAAGGCTGTGCACTTGTAAGTGATGAATTCACAATTTATTTAATGTGTATATGATTTTTGTTTGTCTATGTCTTAGGGCTGATTTTTCTACCGCCAGATAACTTTTATTCGAGGAATATAATTTTGGTTTAAAAACCAAACTACTGAACCGTTTTTGATGAAATTTCTATGGGACCATTTGGAAAGTATACCCTTTCCAACAAAAAAAGAATTTTTAAAATCGGTTGGCAAGCGACGGAGTTATGCGCGAACAAACATAAAAAAAAAAAAAAAAACAAATATCCGAATTGAAAACCTCCTCCTTTTTTAGAAGTCGGTTAAAAATTGACGTCAACAGTTTGTGTATGGAAGAATTGTCAATAATACAAAATTATTCATCCGATAAAGTTATCTGGCGTGGAAAAAACCAGCCCTTAGGTGAATAAGTCGTTGAAGTGTCGTCATCCGTCCTTATTTAATTATTTATTGACAAGGCAATAAAAAATTAAATAACGAAATCACTTTTACACGCGGTATAAAAAAAAAAAATTGATGGAGTCGACATTTCTTATATCTTACTAACTCTGTTTTTTCCCAATCACTTTAGACATTGGCAGAATAGTCGACATCGGCTTTGCTTGCTATTTAATAAAAAATAGAATAGACTACCCCTGGGAAGTAGTCCAGACATAATCTTGGTCAGATCCTGTGACACTAATGTCTGAAACGGCATTTTGAGCAAAGAAGCGCACAAATTTGAATGGACCTGTCCAGTCAGTGCCAGCATTTGCTCAACTCAGAACTTAAGGAGCTCAAAGATTCGCCGAACAATACCAAAGATAGGACATTTGGACTGACATTGACAGGTAGTAGTTAGTGACTTAACATCCTTCTATACACGCTTGGCGACTAGCGAATGTGTCAAGCGCACAGTACGGCCAGTTGTGAAAATTCTAGAGCGTCCATTTCACTTCGCTACCCGCAAGGTGACTCACTAGGCTCTAGGCGCTAAGCAAGCCGTCAGTGCGTATATGTATAGTCTTATGTCGTGCGTTCGTGTCTAAAGTGTAAAGTTTGTCAAGTCGTCAAGCTACAAAGTTTTTATACAAATACTTGAACTATTGAACTTACGTGATGTATGGTGCCAGTCTCCATTTCAATGAGTCGTCCCTTCTTGATGGTCACTCCTACGTTGAGGTCTAAAACGTGGACAGTGGCCGGGGACACGGCCAGCATGGAACAGTTGCCGGTCTCACCATGGTTGCGCAGTGTGTACACGCCCTCAGCGCCAAATAGCATCACGTTGCAAGCTGTGGAAAACAGATATGTTATTTTCTGTTGCGTAATCTATACCTAAATGTATATGTCAGAGTCATTTGTTTGACTATCCGGGACGCCAGCGCCAGGCGGCACTCGACAGAGTCTAGCCTGAGTTCGTGGGAGTCGATGAGAGCGCTACAGAGTTGTGTGGAGCTCTCTTGGACATTGGACATCGTACGGATAACATGTGCTCAGAAACTGTCTCGCGTTCCGTATCGTTGAGCTGTATACCTACAGTGGGTGATTCGCTAGTGTGATTAATTAGTTCGTAAAATTATAATCTGATTCGAACTGCAAACGGTTTTTCTATTGCGCAATAACCAACACTACCCATAGTACGCACAGAATAATAAAAGCAAATATGGCTGATGATAACGAGAGAGTTGTATTATAAATTGAACTCGTGTCAGTCTGTATGACCGCGTTGTTCTTCTACACTACGCAACAGATTTTGATGCGGTTTTCACCATCATTTAGAGAATTTATTCAGAAAGGTATAAGTGTATATTTATGTAATACATTACTATTAAACTTACATACAGAGTGGCGATTAGGTTATCACGTTTAGCAGTACAACGGTTCTTACAAGTTGTAACCAGTCTGTTAGAATAATAAATATATTTATTTTTTTACTAAAATTTGAAAACTGAATTTTTCAAACAAAATAAATTGCTTAAAAATTAGCACGACATAAGCCACCCTTGATAATAAGGCACTAGACACCCACGGAGCGATAGTATCAACAGTTTAACACATATTATTGAACGAAACTACAAAAAATTAAAACGAAAAAAATCTAGGATGTTAATTGTTATTAATAATTTTAATTGTGTACGTTTAAAATACGTTATTTAGAAGACGTGATTTCAATTTATTAGATAACTTAATTGCCACACTATATGGGTAATAAATCTCGATGTGTTGTCAAGTCGTACAGACCGTGTGAAGGAGGGGCGGGTCGCCAGTCTTTTATAATTAAGTCTGTATGTTCCGGGAAATGAAACTGAAATTAATAACCTACAGCTGTTGCACAAGAAGATTACACTGTACACGTGTTTTTCTTTTCATATACGGTATTTTTCTTGAGGGTACTATAATTAGTTTTTAAAGAACTTTGCTACAAATAAACTTGCTCAAAATATGTAACAATACAGTCTAGAACATATAGCCACTTCCTTACACTCCGGTGGAGTCTACAGTTTGTTCAGAACTTTACGTTGTGACCTCCTACCTTGCGGAAACTAGAGTTTCGTAGTCATAAATGTTATGATTATGTTATGGGGTTATGAACTTTGCTAATGGATGCTGCTGCTCATGTTGGTCTGCTGTAATCCTGGAGTAAGGTTAGTCAAGTCTGCAGTTAATACATAGAATTAATCTTTTTATTGAGATTAGATATATAGAGTCGTGAAGTTTTCGTTTTGTTTGTCTGAACGAATTTTATTAATAAAATAGCTAACTACATATCGCATAACTTAACTACATTTAAGTCAACTAAAGGTAACTTTTGATATTTTAATTTTGATATTATAATATTCATTTTCTTACAAAGTTATGGGCAAATATTCGTTACTTAAAATTAAATAATATTACAAATTTTCGTCATAAAATTGCTAAAGTATTACTCTTGATAAATGTAAACAAGTACTCGTAACAAGCCACGCCTGGCATATTCAGTTCAAACATGTTCAAGGAGCTTATCATATCATAAAAATTCGATATTTGTACCTGTCAGGCTTAATGACGGTTCAAACGAAAATAAACACATTGTTAATATAATGGAATGAACCATGATATTATCAAAGGAAAAATATATTTTTCATACTGAATAATAAAAACATTACAATTTGCGGGATCCTTTTAGATGGTATTAACGGTTTCCTAGAGTAAGCGAGAACATTAAGTTTTTTACGTAGTTTTATTCTTAGGATGGTCGGGGATAGTCCATCTTCGCGTAATTTTGATGTAAGTCATAAAACAAACCAAGAGAGAAAAGTTCTAGTAAAAACATTGGCTTATCGCCCGTGTGCTAGTTGGTTGGGTCCAGTGGAAACTAAAGTTTAGGGCAGACGCCCACGGCGACTTTTTGCAGCGATACAGTCGCAAAAAGATCGCGATAAAGGTGTTATGCTGTCGCTGGTCGCATACTTTCACACACGTAACCACGACTCATGACATGATCTGCCTGTCCTTGTACCATGTTACTTGGGGTAGGCGCAACATGTTTTCTTCTTCCCTTAACCACGACTCTGCATCCTTAATATCGCAATACAGAATTAATAGCCGCAGTTCAGCATCAATACAGTCGCGATGCACAATTTTTACAAACACGATGAAGTTTCGATAACAGTCGTACTATTGCAGTAACTAGCTACTTGTAAATGCCTGTGGATTCAGTTGCAAGATAAACTTGTACTTTATGTAGTTTTACTCTCTGAATGCTCAGTGATACTCGTAGTTTTTCTTCGAATTTTGTTAATGTATGTCATAAAACAAACGAAGAGAGAAAACAAGAAGTAAAAACATTTGCTTATCGCCGAGTGCTAGTTGGTTGGGTCCAGTGGGAGCCGCAGTTAATGTACCGATTCACAAAGGAATTAGGGACGGGATGATAATGTATGCCCTACGAGAATATACCGACCTATGTACACTGATCTTTGTGCTCAACATTGGAAAAAACTATATTTGTATTGTTGTTGTGTTGTGTTTATTTTTCTTAGTATTATTATAATTGCATAGCACACGTGTGAGCACTATGTACTTGCTATAAAGCTACCATTTACTGGGTACGTCTTTCATTGACTTGAATGTGCCCTGGCGGCTGACAGTATGTCATGCTCACTCTAATGTCTCGCTGGTGGTGGCGTGTGTGTTGGATCATTAAGTTCCCTTCAAAATAATTGAGCTGAATGGTGCTGATCCATACGTCATGTTCGTGAACGGGCGCCGTGTAGTAGGGACTGGTCATCTCTTAGCTGCCACGGCTTATTTTAATTTTTGAATTGTTTTTATGTTTTCTATAACGGACGTTTTGACGTGCACGTCTTTCTATATCGTTCTCACATGGATAATTTCAACACGAATGATGTATTAAAATATTTTGTAACAATTTTATGATTTGAAAGAGTGTCCGTGGTGTGTCTTGCCCAAACGGCGCAAATACTCCAATCTCTTTGGAACTTATAAATGTTCGAGCCGTATATGTACTTATATGTTGAAACACTAGTGTTTCAACCCTAAATGGCCCCATGGGGTCCAAATGCCCACTTAGTATTTCGAGACATCGCCAAGAGGTTGGTCGACTCTTCACGTGACCAAAGGGCTGGCCTATTTTTTGGCCAAAAAATCAGCATTGCCATACAACGTGGCAATGCTGCCAGCCTTTTGGGCATGTTTCCTATTAACAGCGATGCGGACGAATTGTTTGATGCCCTTTAATTATTTCCCCTCCTTTTCATATACTTGTACATATTATTATTTTAAGTCTGTTACATTTTTAAATTATGTAAATATTTAATAAAGCAAGTATAAGCATAATCAGCCTATAATGTTCCCGCTGCTAGGACACAGGCCTCCTCTTTCTGTGTGACGGAGTAGGCCACATGTGACATCTACCACGCGGGCCCCGTGCCGATTGGTGAATATCACATTTTTTCGAATTTTTGGTTCTAGGGCATGCCTGTTTCCTCACGATGTTTAAATCGAACGTGTTTGATATAAACTTAATCGTTTTTTTTATATTTTTTGTCTATAAATTAACGAAGTACGGTCAGTGCGCTTTGTAAGTTGTTATATTCCTTCAAAAAAAAGCTATGTATAGCTTTCTGAAATAAATTCTGTCAAGTATCTTATGTAAAAGATTCGATTTCATTCACTATATGATGTTACGGATACATCCTCAATTGATGAAAAAGTGAATTTCAGACGTAACTTAGTAATACTTATGCGTCGCTGATTCACTCACAATTTGATCAATTCAGTAAGGAAATGGCGCACATATATTTTCTAGTACTATAAGCAAACATAGTTCATACGATTTCCATATGCAATATCAGCCAGAATTCATGTTCTACAAACGTTTAACCACTGGCCACAGTTCCGGTGCCAGAAATACCAGTTATTTGTACTCATAACTTATGAAAACTGTGCTGATATTTGAACTAGCATTGGAATTGGATTTTCCGGAGTTCATATACCTAACTGTTTAAATAAGCTAACCGTTAGAGCAGTGCCACCAATGTCTTTTCAACGACTTACAACAATTGCTACGAATATTTACTAACCCCATGTTTCAGATAGACTGTTTAATTTAATGTGTTGTCAAGTCATCAAGTTATTGTTATTTCGCTCAACAAATCAAAACAGGACATTTATCGGCAGATTTACTGATTATTTTAATCTCATATCAGGCTTTTAGTAAACCCTATAGGTACATAGGACAATAATGTAATGCTTACCTACTTATCTTCAATTACTTAGGTAAGTATGTAACTGAATTCAAACTCCAACTTAAAGCATTTATTTTCATTACACCATTTACGGATACTTTTGAAATGTCAAGGAATCGGTTATTCAGAAGTATGATGTTAGTTGCCTGTTTTAAAGCGTAGTAGGTTCCTATTGAGAGAACAGACCAAAATGTATCTAATGTATGATCTAGCTATATTCGGTCGTTATTTAAAATTACTTTCACCAGTCAGTACCATAAGGATAAACTGCGCCATGTTGCCATCGTTTATAAGCAAAGTTTTAAAACAAGTTAGCATTGCGGAGATACTTGAAAACTAATATCTTCTGCTCCCAGGTAAAGTTACAATATACTATACAACTTACATGTGTTAGTAAATCTGTGTTAAGTAAGTTGCGTATGAGCGGCTGACGAGCGGTTTCTTACTGATCCTTGGCGCCGTGCGAGCCTCACGAGTGTGATAACAAGCATATTCGATGACCTGTATCCGAATGTGTCATGTCACACACACACAGCGGGCCCTATCAGAATACCACCGCTGCGATATTTATTTTTAAATGTCGCAGCATCATGCTGGGATAGGAGCCTTTTGGCCTCGTATAGGACTTTCTGTTTTATTTTTGTTGCTTCTTTTTGTATAACTTATTTCTTTATT
The DNA here is from genome assembly GCA_951799955.1 of Apamea anceps. Classification (NCBI taxonomy): domain Eukaryota; kingdom Metazoa; phylum Arthropoda; class Insecta; order Lepidoptera; family Noctuidae; genus Apamea; species Apamea anceps. The sequence goes on along the minus strand of OX637504.1, from coordinate 15,067,757 downwards.
TTTGACTGTGTTTAGTTTAGGTTGTGATCTTCTTGTACTACGAGTCGCAATAAATACTTTTTTTTTCTTACACTAACCCCCCAGCTAGGTTATGTTAAATGTTTATGTTAAAGGATTTATCGCAGATCCACCCTGAATACTAAGTACATCACTGCATAGAAACGGATTCCCCATCTGTGTTTATAGCAACGTTAAATAGCATTAATTTTGGTAATTCGTTGGTATGTAGCCTTTTATGACGCATGATAAGGCTATCTGGCTAGTTTTAGCCGTTTGCTTTAACTTTTATTAGGTTCCTGCGATAGAAAATTAGTGTAAATGGAAGTCGTTTGGAATTTAATGTTTCTTATACAGGCTTTTTTTAGGTAAAAAAGGTTACATTGTTTCGAAGAAGATTATTATTTTTAGATTACCGAAGGACCTCGACGCGCAAACTGTAACCATGAATTTAGCACGGGGGTCGTAGAAATTTTTCGTCAGTTATCAAAAAAAAAAAAACAATCCGCTATTTCATAGAAATGTGAAATTTACCTACGCGGTCAATATGTATGGAACAGCTATTTTTTTTAAATATATTAATTTAATCTTCTATATAAATAAAAATAAATCACCGAAATGTATGTACGCGCATAAATTTCGATCGACTGCACCAAATTGTTTTTTTTTTGTGTTTGTTATTGTCAGGTCAAGGTTTGTATACACAATTGGACCCGGTAGGTGGCGCTGCTTTTTCGGGCAGGACGACGTCTGCCGGGTCCGCTAGTTTAATATAATTTTTAATCATGTACTGAATCCATTGTAACTGGTTACGTGTCGATGTCCCTGCCACCCTGTATTAAAACCAGGTCAATTTAAGAAAACATTGGGTGTATTCTGTCTTTAAATTATTTTTTCGATAGATAAGTAATGGTTGTAGTAGTGGTTAGTTTCATCCAAATTTCAAATCAGTTTTTTTATGTATAAAAAATACCCACATTTTGCAGTAAGTTGTCATAAATTGAAGTAATTCCGTTACCAGGCAATTACGAAAGTCAGATAAATAGATAAGTTAGTTTACTCATGAGGATAATGATGGTATTATGCCATCGTCATCCTCATGAATAAACTTATTAACCTTTGCACAGCCTTGCGATACAAACATTCTAACATGTGTTAATAATGGAGGCAATACAAGTAAGGCTCATCGTCCACCACGACGCTATTCAAAAGTAACCAGTTTGAAACTCAAATCATAATCATCATCAGCCTATAGCATGCTGGACATAGGCCTCTCCTATTGCCCGCCATTCAACTCGATTTTCGGCAACTCGCATCCAGCTGTTACACGCCATCCTGCGAAGATCGTCGCTCCACCTAGCCTGACGGTGCCCGACCTTACGTTTACCGATTCGCGGTCTCCACTCAAGAGCACGTCGACCCCAACGGTCATCGGATCACCAATGGGTAACCCAAATATTACAGCTGCATATGTAGGGTTGCTGGTTGTGATAAATAAAGCCCCGTTGTGTTGGTATGATAACTTATTGGTAACTTAACACTATACGTTACAGTAATAATGATATAAGTGGCAACTCTAAGTGAAGTGTTGAAAGGGACTGCACGGTTATCGCCCTTCAAACCTCCCTAGCTAACTAGTTCCTGAAGACTGACTCCCGGCCACCGAGGCGCGGGATTGCGGGCGGCGAGCAATGGGCAGCTCGCGACCCGGTAAGGACCAGGCCCGGGTCGATGGCGCGTTGTGTTCCACGCGCGCCTCAAAGAGATGTCAACACGAACTGACGGGGTCCGCTAGGGCCGATGCCGCCAGGGCCGCGGGTTGTTCGAAAGAGATACCGTGGCCCCTGGCATAGGCAACTGAAGGAACACGGGTGGGTTTTAGCCAGTAAAAGTCTGACCGCTCAGCCCAGAGCGGAAGAGGTCATTTGATGATTTCCCACCCAAAAAAAAAAGACTGTTAGGCTATCGAAGCAGAAACTAAGTAGGCTTACTTGGTTTCAGAATTGGCTGTGTGGCTACAGAACTCTAAACCTCTAGCTAGTGAACTGACTTTTGTTCTGAATCGTTGATGCTTATAAACTGCACTAGTATTTCAATGGCGGTCGTACACGGTACGACTTACTGACGCGCAATTAACTAGTTTTGATTGGTAGCGTCGTGTACAGACGGCCATTGAAATATCTGTGATTTGAGTTTGTAACTGGTTACCTTTGAGCAACTTTGTAGAGGGCTGAGCTTAAAGTATTTAAGTACATAAGCAACGAACTTACGTTTAGCATTCTTCAAATGTCGTATAGTAACAGCGAATCCTTTCCCCCTCGCTGGTACCCGGTACTGCACGAGGGCAGCATTTTGTCTGGAGATCAGCTTACGTGACGGTCTCTGGTCACAGGACTCCACCACTCGGTCGTCATCCCACGCATCTGCAGGCCATACCTGGCCATTCAACTCCCAGCCGTCGACCCACTGGAATAAGGTTCTTTTTTAATAATATTAGGACGGGTTTTTTACTTTTTATACTACTCGGTGTTTAGATTCTGCGGCTGACAGGTCGAGAGATTAAACCGCATTCGTTACATTTTTGACGTGAACTTAGTTTTTACAATTTGAGTAAACTTGAACGGGACGAAAGGACTAATAGGTCTATGTAACATTTATTTAGGTATAAAACTACAAAATAACCAAAAACAAATTGAAAAAACAAACGACAAGGATATTGTCGGCACGGTTGGCGCAGTGGCTGAGCGATCGATCCCCACACGAAAAAAATATTGCCTACAGATAGTTGTTCCGGGTCTGGCTGTTTGTGTATGTGAGTTTAAATGTTTGTAAGCGCACCCACGATACAGGAGTAATTCCTAGTGTGGGGCAACGTTTTTATTAAAAAAAAAAAAAACATACCGTTCTCAAACTAGAGTCAAAAATTTGGGCAACGAGTTTAGTTTACAAGCAGAGTAAAGTAAAGACCTACACAAAACTGCTGTGATCCGTGAAATAATAAAGTCTAACAAAAACAGCTGATCTAGGGTAAGCTAAAATGTTATAACTAACACCAGCGTCTACTAGCGAAAAAATTCAATTAAAGTTTCCTTAACCACTTCATGGTTATAAAAGTTTACGACCGTTTCAGACTTATTACGTCAACCGTTATGATGTTATTTTAGCCATTTTTATACACTAGATATATTAATTTACTTTATGTTTTATAGCCTTGCAAGTCTTGGTTCAGACGCCTGCACATCATGCTACTACAATCTGTCAAATTTATTTAATGGATTTTCAACTTTATCTCTAAATTATTAAGGTTAAAGGTTGATTGGGAAAATTTTACAGTTTCGGGTAACTTGATATGCAGGCGTCTGTACAGTCCCTTGAGATAATTATATGGGGTAGGATTTATGGTATCAAAATTGGGATGATGCGGATTAAAAAAGCTGTATAACTAAGCTGAGGTAAAAGTGTTTTAAGAATAAAAATTATAAGAAACATTGTTACAGGCCGAAAGTGTTAAGAATCGTTTAAGAAGATTTTAACATACTTTTGTAGTTTAAAGCAAAGGAAAAGGTTAGGGAAAGGTTTTTTTTTATCGACAAAGTGACCAATGTATATGAATGATTTTTTTTTGTGTAGGTTTTCTTGCTAGTCTTGGTAAGGTGAAGACGTTTTTTGTTTTCTGTTTGTTTGTTTGAATGCGCTAATCTCAGGAACTGCCAGTCAGATTTGAAAAATTATTTTTCAATTTTCGAAAAAAAAAAAAAAATCTAATCCGACCGGCAGTCCCGAAAAATTCTTTTTGTATTTGATAGTCCAATTCTTAAGGAAGGTTAATCGCTATTTAACATCACATTAGGATCCATAGGAGCCAAGTAAAGCAGAACAAAATATTTCACACGGTAATAACGGACGGTTCACGGTTTCAATATTTCACGGTCGGGAGAACAAAATATTTCACGCGAGCAGAGGCTAGTATTTTATAAGATAATTTTAGAAAACTTACTGCGACCAATCCTCCATTCTCGCAGGGCACATCGAGGTAGTTAAAGATGACCTCGATCCTTTTATCAGGGTCAGCTATCATATAGATGCCACACACGACCGGATCAACAGATGGGGACTTAAAAAACAACTCTCCTTCTTCTGACGTCACCAGGAAGCAATCTGCGAAAATAACTCTATTATTTTATCCAAACCAAGCAAAGGATTCAATTTATTCCGACAATTGTATTATGATTAACTTAATGTCAAAGTTAATTGGAAGGTTAAGCGAAAATGTTTAACCTTGAGAGGCAACCGAAATTATGCACAGGATTAAGATTCCTCGTATACCTTGGTGTACATATAGTCAGTTAAGTAGGAAACTGATTATTATAGCTCACAGAATCAGAACCGCACATATTCCATCAAACAAATTTGCCTTTTTAATGGAAAAGGTTTCTTTCCCTAAATGTGATACTTGTGGAATAATAGATGATGTATACCATTTGTTGATGGAATGTATTCAATTTAATGCAGAGAGAGTGGAATTATTGGAAAAATTGGTTCTGGACAAATTGCAGGTCGGAATCGAGAATTCTATACTTTCAAACCCTAACAGTCTTAGTTAAGCTAATGATGTATAACTAGTGAATAAGATTAATCGGACTGACATACACATGTAGTATAAAAGTCCAAAAAAACAGAATAAAAAAAAAGGATTAAGATTAAAGGGAATATATAAGAAGGGACTGACACAGTAAGTTTTATACTCCGGTATCATATAGGAGTGAATTCAGGCCTTCTTTCTTTATTATTATTAAAAACTTATGATGTCCCGCTGCAGGGCAAAGGCCTACCTACTCTTTTTCCAGTTCTCTCTGTTTAAAGCTGCTAAGGACCTGTTCTTGTTGAAGGAGTCCAGCTCATCCCGCCATCTCCGTCTGGCCCTGCCGCGATGTTGCTTGCCATTAAGAGGAACCCATTGGGTCGTAAGTTTGGCGCATTGGTCGTCTGACATTCGGCAGATGTGTCCAGCACGGGTCTCCCTTGTTTCATCGAAAAGAAATTGCCAAATTATCACTTCCCAAAAAAATTTCCGCATAATTTCATTTGCCAAATTATTACTTAGCAAAAAATCTCTTTACAAATAATCGTAACGCAAACCTAATGTTTGGCAAGTGAACGTTTAAACAATGACTTGTTTACTAAAAAAATATTTTTGCACTTATATTTTTTGCCATAACAAATCATTTTCTGACCAAACGTTTATTGTCTAAAGATCGTTTGCTCTAATAAATCATTTGATTAAAGACCAAATGCCTAAATGATATTATCTTTGATAATATTCTGCCAAGTAAAAATTTGACCAAATGAAAATATGCGTACTAAAATTATTCCAAACATTGCATTGGTATAAAAAAAGGTTGCTAAAATTTGTTTGGGTAGTGAAATTTTGCCAAAATCTTTTCGGCAAAACGGCAGGATCCCGTCCAGCACAATTCCATTTTAGCATGGCAGCTTTCCAAGTGACATCAGTTATTTAATGCATTTTCTTTCTTTCTTTGCTTTCTTTTCTTTCTTTTCTTTCTTTTCTTTCGTTTCTTTCCTTTCTTTCTTTTCTCTCTTTTCTTTCTTTCCTTTCTTTTCTTTCTTTTCTGTCTTTTTTTTCTTTTCATTATGTTTGTTATGGAACGGATGGTCGTACTTCTAGCCTTCTCGCCTTCTATCTTGTCAATTCAAATGAAAGGCTCTTGGTGTGATAAAATAAATAAAGCCCAAGTAGCTTCCATCGCGTTATTAATATAGGTAACTACGTAATACCTAAATAATATTTAGTATTCAAATGAGATAGTAAAATATGCATACATTCTTAGCATAGCTTTGAGTTATACCTATGATTATTTATGCTCACTCATCACAAACGTAGGCATATTAAACGTAGGCCTTAATAAATACCAAGAAAAAACATTATTACTTGGCCTCCTGAATATTCCATAGACCAGAAGGGCAATTCTCGTAATTTTATGAACGTTCACATTCTGATCTCATCTCAATACTTATGTCAAAAATACTTCTAATTTCCCCACATTTTTGACAAGGTTTTGCCAGTGATTGTTACTGAGATGAGATTGACTAGATTTTGAACGTTTTTAATTACGGGAATTGGCCTTCAGGGCTTTGCGAAATATGCTAACCAATAATATATCAAACATCTTAGAAAACAATGAGATTTTTTATTCTGAGAAAAAAAGAAATAAGAAAATACGTTTATTTGCGGTAAACATGACGCATAAAAATAACACAAACCCAAAAAAAAAAATAACAAGTTGGTTGGGTTGGTTGGTTGGTTGTTGGTTTGGTTGGTTGGTTGTTGGTTTGGTTGGTTGGTTGGTTGTTGGTTTGGTTGGTTGGCTAGGTGCCAGGTTAATGACAGTAGGCCCTCAATTACATTGTTCCTTAATATAACTTGCGAAATGTGGGCGTAGGTAATACACACTTCTGCCTAGCCCTTCAATAAATACAGGTATTATGTAATGCTTAAAGATTTACCTTCATCAGGATTTATGACGCGATGTGCTGGTCTAGGGAGTCGCCGTATCCTTGAGAATCGTGATAGTGCTGATGTAGAACTCCTTTGCCCGTACTCTTTGCCCTGGTAACAAAAACAAAATACAACTTAGTCATAATATCCATGCTTAGGGCTGGTTGTTTCAAACAGTTGGTTAACGTGATATACGAACGTCAAATAATAACGATTACATACTCGTTATTATTTGACGTACGGCAAGATCATAATTTTGTAATTGTAATTCGAAACAACGCTTTTTTTGGTTTGACGATAGTTAGCGCCTTTTTTGACGTATACGCGTGTGTCAAGTGGACGTGAAACAACTCGCCCTTAATATTGTAAACTGCGTAAGAAACTGTCTGTCTGTAACTTTTACAGGCCTAAATAACTGAACGGATCGCTATGTAATTGGACAGATACGAGTAGATAGCTTGAGAACAGGAGAAGTGTATAAGCTATTTTTTATCTTGAATATTTTGAAAATGAATATGAAATACGAAGTACACGCAGACGAGGGCACTGTCAACAGCTTTATCTTTATGAATTCCCAATATCTCACTTTGTCATTATACTTTTGCGTCAATATTAATTATACCAGATAACTATTGAATTTCGTAAGGATCGAAGTTAAACAACTTTTGGCCGTTTTAGTGAACGCTTAAGTCAAGAAAGCAATCAATTAACTCAGGTACCCGACTGTCAGTGTCCATGTCTCGGTAATCTATATGTATATAAAAGAAAGTCGTGTTAGTTACACTATTTATAACTCAAGAACGGCTGAACCGATTTGGCTGAAAATTGGAGTAAAAAAAAGAATTAAAAAAAGAAAAAAAAAGACATAGGATACTTTAAAAAAAAATATTTAATACTTTTATTTACTTATAGGAGTAGAGTAGGAAAAGTGCAGGAGTAGGTTAGGAGTAGGGTAGGAGTAGTGTAAAGTAGGTTAGGAGTAGGTTAGGAGTAGGGTAGAAGTAGGGTAGGAGTGGGGTAGGAGTAGGGTAGGAGTAGGGTAGGGGTATAGTAGGGGGTAGGACACCACGCGAACAAAGTAGCGTCGGGCAGCTAGAAATAATTTATATGGCAAAACAACGTTTGCCGGGTCAGCTAGTATATGGTATATAGGGCAGGACACACTTGCTGAAGACCTTATCAAACATTTATTTTAGCAATTGATACATAAATAAATAAATTTACGTATTAGGCGACGACAAAGTTTAAATGTGCTACAAGACTGCCATATAAGCTGACTCGTAGGTATTCCTTATGAAATCTCTGAGAACAAAGTCCATGTCAGTCCAGTTGCGGTGACTGTCAAACTTTTTTTTATTACTGTACTAACTGTAATCTACCAGGGAAGCATGGCACGAAGGGGAGGAGGCTTATACTCAACGGTGGCTGGAACAAGGCTGCCAATGACGATGATAATAATAATTTATCAAATAACTAAACTAATAACGATCTAACCAACTAACCAACCAATTAAAAAGCTGATACAAAGTGAAGTTTAAACAGTTAGCAATCCCAATACGCGGCCGCTTCTTACCCTAATTAATATTTGCATGTCCAAAGTAATTAGACCGTTTGACGACCTCCCTTAGAGACTGTTATGATACCAGTAAGCATTGACACTAATTAGGAAGTGAATTGAATTGAAGATATATAAACAAACGAATAAACAGTAGGAAGGTTTGAAACAAATGGAAAACCCCACTCAGTTGATGAATGAAAGTGAACTAAGAGATTAGAAAGCTGGAAGCTTAGAACCTTCTAATTTTGTGGGGAGTGAATCAAAAAACGCCACTCATAAGTCAAGATAAATGTTCGTATCTGAGCGATTTTAAATGTAACGTGGCCGCAGTTATGTACTTACTATGTCAACCATACACAAACGATTCTTGTGGTGAGAGATTCTTTTCATGTCCAGAATGCATACAATGCTTTGAGATGAACTCAAAAGATTGCGAGGACCGCAGTCCTAGAGATATTTAGTTATTTTGAAGTTAGATGTGGATTTTCTAGTGGTTTTACTTCACAATCCGAGAATACAATATAGAGGACTGAACAAAATCTCGTTGAATGAAGCTTCGAAACAAAATTGAAGTTTGAAAGTAATTAACGGACACAAAAGCTTTGGTTGACAGGACACGGGCGATACCTAGCTGAAAGTTCGTGAAGCATCAAGTTCGGTAATCAAGTAAGGGAATTTGTTTTCTAAACCATATGTTATGCTTTTAGAACATTGAAATATTCTGATACGTTTTTTGATTTTATACGAGGTTACCAACGAGGTTTTAGAACGCAAAATGAATCGAGACATTTAGAATTATGAAACAGACAGAAAATTGACAACAAGAACTTTTTATCGTGAAACAGAACTCGTTGAAATTGTCGGTAATGAACGTTCGAATATTCCATGGTATTTTAGTTAAGCCTACTTTTGAGGCAGCAAAAATAGTATATACTGTTGTATTAGATAATATATTAGATTAAGTTAAGCTTTGAGTGACTAAGATTTGATTTATTCATTTTAGGAGTAAGTTGTTATTTATAAAAGCACGATGGGATTAACATCGTCACATATGCGTACAAAAATTAAAAAAGTAAAAAAAAAAGAACATGAAATATATTTGGTTATCTATTTATCCGTTCTAGATCTTCCAAAAACAATTAGTATTAAGATGCTTTTGGGTACCTATAACATTTAAGCACCTAAATAATAACAACAATAATTCTACATGATTCAAAGCTCAATTTTTGTACGAGCAGCTTGTAAGCTATATTACAGTACAGTAGGTACTGTTTGCGACCGTCAGTGTTGGTAGCCTTTACATTTGAAATACTCTTAAATAATGTATAAGAATCTCAGTACAGTATGCTCGTGGAGTTTCGTCTCGTTTAGGTACTAATATAATATTCTCTATAGGTATTTCAAAGTAAATGTAATGTGTCTTCAAAAAAATTTGAATAACTGAAAAGCTTTTTAGCAAATTTCCGTCATTATTAGATTTTGGGTAGTAATAAAAACTCCGAAAAAAAATTAAAATATGAGTATACTCAAAATATGAAATTTACTGCTTTAAATACTAACTTTTCGACAACTTATAAGCGAATACAAATAAAGAAACGACCGAATAAAATGCTGAACATTCCGAAAAATGTATACAATATTTGCCGACGTTATATTTTTCCACCAGCTGAAATTGTGTTTTATCGAAATCTACAGGTCATCATCCTTATCGTAACTTACCTATTTTATATTATAAATTTAGACTCAATCTTACACATTTTATAACTGTGGCGCTGTGGCTGTGTGGTTTGGTTTTACATACATTCTTAATATGTTTGTGGCACTCGCCGGCCGCTACTGCGGCACCGCTCGCTTCGCTCGCTCGGCTCGTGCGTTATGTGGTCACAGTTCTAACCTAACCTAACCTAGCTCTTTCGATTTAAAGATGATATATGCGTGTTACGTTGCAAATTTCACTAAACTATAACTTTTCGGAAACTTAGTATTTTTTTCGGAATTTTAGTATTTTTTTGGAAATTTAGTTTAATATTTGAAAGAATATTAAGAATATTTTTCGTAGAATTATAATTTGAATAAGCTTCATGTTTGTTTGTTAAATACAACATTTTTTGTCGGTTAATTTTGTATTAACTTTTCGGTAATTCATTTTAACACAGCTTAGTTAGTATTGCAGTCAACCACAGATCGCTGGAAGTTAATTTGTTTTTCGGAAACTTTATTATTTTCCTTAGATTTTACTCGCCTAATTTTAGTGATAGTATCACTTTTATTGGCGTACTTTTAGATAATGGTAGAGGAGCCAGAGGATTTTTGAGCAAGCATATTCAGGGCGAAAAGTTAATAGCTGAGTAGGTGTGGTATGAACTACATAAGTTTTTGTAATAGGACCGTAGGTAAGGCCAAACTTGAATCAATGAAAATAAGAGAAAATAATTTCGTAGGTGCAGTTGCGCTTATTTATATGGAATAATTTTATTTGGCCTTATTCTTGTCTTAATTATACGTATATATATAGTTTTATGGTGGATAACACTTTCATGCTAATGTCATTAAAATAAACAGAGTTCACAAGTCCGGCTTTTGATAGCAAAGTTATTTTAGGACTTTTGTGATCAAACGGATGAGGTTAATGAGTCAACAGTGAGTTCTACAATAATACATTACGATACGTGTGACTTAAGTAGGCGAGGGTGCTAAACGCCGTGCATTCATAGATTCCCTTCACATTCACAGGTCATACGTATCGTATACTATTTTATAGCTCGTGTGACCTAAACCCGCACCTAAGTCACTCTTTTCTGTCTAAAAATTAACTACTTAAGTCACAGAAAAGCGTGAATTAAGTGCGGGTAACACAGTGCTAAAAAGAAAATTTTACATGATACCATATTAAAAACAATTTTTTTTTATGATAATAGGTCTGTAAAGGAAGGCTCCTTTATTGTTGTTAATTGTGAATTTGGAGACGGCAAAAGGCCTGGTAAATTTGGGCTATTGTAGACACTAGCTAATAAGTGTCTATGAAGCAAAAAGATTAAGGGCAAATTTTTCAATAGTCAGATAACTTCTATCTGAGGAATAAATATTGCGGTTTTACAATTTTTGTACAGAAAATATGTCAAACTATCATAATTATTCTTCAGATAAAAGTTATCTGACTATTGAAAGGCCCAAATCATTTAAAATCGCCAATAGATATCTACTACCAAATAATAAAACAACAAAATAATGTAGCAAAACCAAAGGCGGTTAACCAATACGAATATACATACATGTTACGTTTGTGTCACATCAGTTGAAATGGGCAAGCGTAGGTGCCCAATAAACTATTTTTACGTCCATTATAATTATGGTCAGTTTATTGGGTTACAAAGGAAATGTCCCACATTAGTGGGCATTTGTGGAAGCTTTGCAGTATCTACATAGATTCCAGCCGGCATTATGGTTGCAAATCCGCGATAGAAAATTACAGTCCTCTCATATATAGTAATTTTACATGTTCGTACCTCTGATTTTGCATCGCTGTCAATTCATCATGTCATTCATCTTTATTCATGTTGCAATAAGGTAGCTCTTGGGTTGCTTCCAGTGGTAAAATAACTGTGATAGTCTAGTAGCATTCTTGGTTTTGAACCCAATAAAAGTATAACTAGTGCAACTCTTTACTTTGTTGACAGCATTTTATACGTTTTACCTTCATTCTGGTCAAAATTCGGAAAGAATTACCTACTTTTTGGCCTTCTATACCTATGCCCAGGATCATTCTTAAGTATCTTCATTGGTCTAATGCTCCTAAGCCCAGCAGCGCAGCAGTTCGTCCCATACGGTTCCATATAGTAATTTGTGTAAAATGCTATAGGGTCCCCACTAGAAATAATTAAATTGCAGGCCCATCATAGGGCTTGCAATTAAATTATGTAGGTTCCATCGTAAACTTACGTGAGGCAAAACTAAGTAAAGGCGGTGCTTATGTAAGTAAAGCTGTATATAAACTGAATCAAGACTCTATTAGAGAGACTATCGCTCTATAAAAAAAAACATATAATGTAGTTATATATTGACTTGGAGCGATGGATAAAGATCGTCACTCACTGGACGCCTGAGGGAGGACATCGCCGTCGAGGTAGACGACGGCGAAGGTGGTGCGACAATGTGGTAACATTTGCAAAGCCAACATGGCCATAGATCACACAAGACAGCGAGGTTTGGAAGAAACAAGGGGACGCCATTGCCCAGCAGTGGGCCACAATGTAGGCTAAGAAAATATAATAATAATATTAATAATAATAATAATAATATCCCTGGACATTTCACACAGCGCCATCTAGTCCCAAGCTAAGCAACCTAATGCTTGTGTTATGGTAACAAGATGGCTGATAAACTACTTATATACTACTATACTATTATATAATATATTGATAGTGCACACACACACGTACCAAAAGTCTCGTAGTCAAAGTTAGCAAAATGTGCTGAAAAACCTTACTCTTATGAGAGAAAACTGCTTGCACTGTCCAACATTTATACTGACAGCAGCCTGGAATCAACAATGTTCAATAATAAGCCTGTCTATATGAGCATAAAACAAACACTATTGTGTAAACACCACTATGAGAAATACCGGAAATAAGAGAAACACTCGCGACGCGAGACGTTTACATAATTACCGCTATCCAAACTAGATGATTCAATGTGGGACTTAATAGGCGGAGCTTTATTGTATAACAGCCTATAACGCGGGCCCAGTACGAGTTGGTAGATGTCACATGTTTCCAATTTTTGGTTAGAACCAAAAATTTACGAAATTGGAATTGGGTTTCCTCACGACGTTTTCCTCCACGGTTTTGAACACACAAGCGAAGTAAAGTCCTTGGCTGGGTAAGAAGTAAGAACCCACGACTCGTAAGCTTTTATTAATCTTAATGTATATAATTCTTCTGTACGTGTGTTTGTCACCTAACTCCTCCAAAATGGCTGGACCGATTTGGATGAAATTTTCAATGGGTTCTTGGATGGTTTAAAAATACCATTGGACCCGGTAGATGGCGCTGCTTTTCCGGGCAGGACGACGTCTGCCGGGTCCGCTAGTACTATATGTATAAATTTCTGTCTCGCTTGCTCTTACCGCTGATCCAATAAGTGTGTCGTTGTTGTGTCATTATTACAAAAAAAAAAAATGTTCAAAAATATTTATTTCAACTTAAACATTGTGTCATACATAAATTGAGGCAGCCCCAGTAAGTTACAACAGTACTTGTGTCGGAGAAAGGTACAAGCTTTTTATTAACTTGATTCGTTAGTATGTGTTTCTACTCCATTTATAATCATTATTATTTAGTGACTTGTCTATTTGCTGTACTCTGTCTACGATCAAACCAATTATGTTTGTATTCGAACACTCTCACGTAGTCAATCAACAGTGAATCCGAAGTTATGACACCCCGGAGTTGACGTGGACAATTTAGACCTCGCCACCGGCTGACAGGTAAGTTTGCAATGATTTAGCAAAGACGACAGAGCTCGGTCACTGGTAAACGTGACCAAATTCCAAACTGACAGTCACCCTCGTTATTTGGAGGTTTCGGGGAAATGCCTGTTTGCTGGACGCTATTCGGATCTAGTGTATACAATTGGGTCAGTTGTTCGACTATTTTCAAGAGACGTTTTTTTTATTGAAAAGCTCAGGGATTTTCTACAATTTCTATTGTAGTTTTAGGTATGAGTTAGGAAAACAATAAGTGGCATTTCTTTTATCTTCGAATAAAGCAATCTGCTGTACATGCTTAACTAACATTATTTGGTATTTATTTCATTTTATTATTTTGATAATGCCTGTGTGTGCGAAGTTGAATAAGTATGTAATGTACCAAATTCATACTAATATTGTAAATACGAAAGTAACTATGTCTATTACCCTTTAACGCCATAATGGCTGAACGGATTTGGATAAATCTTAAAAGCGAACAGGTCGGCCGTGACTTGGATTAGGACATAGGTCATTTTTACCCCGGTAGTATGATCCCATGGGATAATTTCCGACCTCGACCAAAAAAAAGCAAGTCTAAACTAAAATAAAGAGAAAAGATTTAATTTTTTGTATGTTTGTTACGCTTTCACACTAAAACAGCTGAACGAATTTGAATGAATTACATAGGATACTTTTTATCCCGATATTCCCATGGGATCCAGGCGTATGAGGGTGAAACCGCGAGATGCAGCTAGTTAACTATTAAAAGCAGAACATTTTGCAAACACCACATTTCAACTGGTCAGCAAAAACCGCAACGAACGTTGTTTTAATTAAAATAGTGTAGAAATAGATTTTCCATTTCCTACTACCTACAAATATCGAAAATAACGTTTCTAAGAACCTTTAGAGGTATGAAGAACAGGGTGTTAAGTTCACTCAACCTCCATAGAAAAGGGAGGATCCTCCGACCAGACGGGTGTTGTGTCTGGCGGGCAATTGCCCAACGATTGATGTTGGGAAATTGTATCTATGCTAAGTGCGCGGTAAACTCTGCTTGCGAGATGCAGGATTTGCGTGACGTCAGTATGACGCGTTGTTCGCATGTGGCGTTGTAGATACCGCTACATCACTCCCCTCCGGAGACCGGAGGTCGATAGTGGGCTGGACTCAGCCCACTATCGACGAAGACTTTGTATCTTGCGATGCTTGCCAGACCAGCTGAAGTTCCAGTGAGTCGGAACCGGTTGTCGCATAGTTCACGGTGAGTCGGAACTGTCTGCGGAGAAGTCCCCAGTGAGTCGGGGTGGCGCTGCATTATACTTTAGTGCGTCGGATGTCGTACAGCGCCGGGTTGAGGCTGGCTGCTGCGTCGACCAGGAGAGGGTGCTCTGCTTGTTGACCGGCCGAAGGTGCAGTGTGCTGTGCCAAGGTTGCTGATGAGGCTGAGGGTGATGACCAGGTATGCGCGGACGCTGCATGCTGGTGGTCAGGATACCCGTTGAAGCCGTGGATGCTGGCTGGCTGGGTGACTCGCTGCTGAAGCTTGCGGGAGTGATGATGATGACGTCACGCTGAAGTGTTTGCACGAAGGCTGCGCTGATGTTCATACTCGGGGTCACTAGTTTAGAGGCATGAGGACCAGGGTGTTAAGTTCACTCAACCTCCATAGAAAAGGGAGGATCCTCCGACCAGACGGGTGTTGTGTCTGGCGGGCAATTGCCCAACGATTGATATTGGGAAATTGTATCTACGCTAAGTGCGCGGTAAACTCTGCTTGCGAGATGCAGGATTTGCGTGACGTCAGTATGACGCGTTGTTCGCATGTGGCGTTGTAGATACCGCTACAAACCTTTCATCCGCAAATATCGTTAATGTGGTTAAAAGAGCTAACAAGATGCTGTGTTAACTTAATAATAATATACAAGTTACTTCTACAAGCTGAGCTGCAACTTGATTATCTATGTAGTTTCGAACAGTCCGGTAACTCCACTTTCATAATGTTTTAATTAAAGCTTTTCCTGCGGTATTACGAGTAAATCCTTTACTCCGTACAATAAATACTGCAGCTCATTGTACCTGCTTGTAGCTTACAGGGATTCTACAAAGAAATCTTAATTAGAAAACAAAGAGAATACCTTAGTATATGAAATGGCTTTGTGAAGGAATACCAGTACTTTACATGGAGCGACTACCTATACATATACCTAGGTATGAATCCTAATAACTTAATCTTTCTTTGTTAGCCACTTAAATTCTTTGGATTACATTAGGGATTCCTTGTATGAACAAAAAAAAAATGCCTAATGGAAACTGCTGGGCCCATAACCTATTATACACTGCCGAGCAATGAAAAAGTTCCACCCACAAAATGCCGACAAACACCTTAATATCTCCTAAGACATATAATTTAAAATTTAAAACAATATTTACGTTTTTAGTTGGTAATATTCTGATGCGCTGTTAAATGTACTTCAATATTGCAGACGGCGTCATTAAGCTAACCTTTCCCGTTTAGGAGTAATTTGGTGCTATGTCACTGGAACTTTTTCATTGCTCGAGAGTGTATTAAGCAACATTTATAAATAATCATTAATAATTCGTTGAAAAAATTTTTTTTTTTTTTTTTTTCTTGACGTCTCTTACGATTGACAATACAATGTGGTAGTCTAAGGGCTGGTTGTTTCAAACGGTTGGTTAACATAACATACGTACGTCAAATAATAACTATTACGTACTCGTTACTATTTGACGTACGGCAAGACCATAATTTTGTAATTGTGATTTTATGTTTAAGCATAAAATAAGCATAAAATATATTGTCATAATTTACATTGGCATAACAAAATTCAGCATAATGATCATTACGCATAATATTATTAGGCATAAATGTTCAGCCATAATGCTTGTTGCCATAAATACTGCTAGCATAATAATAATGAAGCATAATTTTATAAAGCATAATGTTAAAAACGCATAATGATATAAACGGGATCCCTTCTTTTCGCATAACATGCTTTTTCCTAATATACTTTGGCATAACGATTTTGGCATAATTTACTTTGCCATATTTTTTTTTTGGCGTACAGTTTATGTTGGCATAATTATCTTGAAGGCTAATTTGTTTCGGTATAAATTTAATTCGCATTACGTTACTAGGCCTAATGATTATTAGCATAATAATATTTAGGCATACAATTAATAGAAATAACGGAAACAAATTTGAGTTATTTTTACGTATTTATTTTCACTCGATTCTGAATCACTTTTTCCAAGAGTCGGGGTGCCCCAAGGTCTAACACATCTCGATTTAGTAAAAAGGCAATGAAAACTTAGGATGCAAGAGCGAGCGAAGCGAGCTCGGGAATTGGGGCACCCCGACTCGGACAGGTTAGGTTCGAAGGGGAAGACGGGGGCTCAAGTGAGCGAGCGGAGCGAGCGAACGAGCCCCCGTCATCCCCTTCGTGTTAGGTTCCTTTAAACCCTGCAGACAGAAATAGGGGCCCCGCGAAGCGGGGCTCCGTCGACTACGCCTTATTATTATTGTTATGCTTAATAAAGTCATGCTTTAGAATGTTATGCTTAATAAAGTTATGCTTTAGAATATTATGCTTAATCATTATTATGATTAGAGAAAATATACGTAAAAAAATTATGCGTAAGCTGTTATGCGAAAATATAATTAGGACAAACAAAAGTATGCCAAGTTATATAGGTCTTAAAATTTTATGCAAATGGATAGGGAACCTATTAAATTATATGGGTTAGGTTAGGAAACCGTACTTTAGAGACCTACCTTTATTGCAATTTCCCCAATATTATGATAGCATTACTAATTCAATATTAGAGACTTGTGAAGTACATCAGTAATTTATTAGCTTACCAATACTATCCACGTCAAGTCCAACTCTTCCCTTATAAAATAGGAAGGTATTCATAGTCGTAAGTAATTTTCTCGATTGACAGGAACCCTAAGTTGACCTCAACATTCAGATCCATTGAAATATTGAATCTAATGGTATGGAAGATATCAATTCGATGACACAGCATTGACCTTTTCCCAATGAAAAGTTTTGGGATTATTTTCAGTTTGACTTTAGGTATTTTTTGTTTTATATCTTTTTACAATTAATTTATACGTAGATTTATACGGAGATAATAATTATAGGCATGATTATACAGACTAAGTGTAGTCCTAAAGCTCACGTTCACAACACACACACATACACCCAAACACACACATACTAAGAACGTTCACAGTCTGATCTTAGTCTCAATCTGTCAAAAATACTTCTAGTTTCGCTACATTTTTGACATTGATTTTCACTGAGATGAGATTGCGACTAGATTTTTAACGTTTTTAATCACGGGAATTGGCCGTCTGATTATATCAATAAATAAATTTGAATTTCTTTTGGAAAGAATTGAATTTTTAAACAAACTTAATGAACAATCAAATAACTTGATTGGAAGCTTAATTACTCTTTTCTGATTGGTTTCAGAACTTTGAAATTGTAGTTTGACCACAATATTAAATTTTAATGTAGTTAATGAACCGTAAACTCGTGAAATGGGGTGTTAACGCAGCGGACGAGTCATGTTTGTGACATAAAACTACATTCGCGAATCGTATTGGGGACGTCACTCATTTTGTTCCCCGTTTCATAATCATAATCGTTTTAATGGCACCTAATGCAAAACTTTGGCCTGTAATGAGTTCTAGTGGTTAATTTAACTGTATAATGGAAAAAATCCCTTGATAAATAAATTTAAAATGATTTTATTTCCGTACGCAAACATTTATACACGTCCAAAATAAATTATTTTAATTAAAACTAGATGAGTTTGGTGTATTCTGTGTAAGAAGACCGAAACAAACTCAGAGATCACAGTCTCTTTTAAAAAGTCCAGACATAATTTTGGTCAGATCATATTAGGACCATGTATGTAGATTAGTGTCTGAAATGGCCTTTTAAGGATAGAACCACACCAGCCCGTATTACCTATTTCCCAGGTATTGTCGTTCTCTGGATTGCTTTAGCACCCCAATAATAATAATATTGTATGCATATATTAACTTTGATAGAGGATATTGGGTATTGTTTAACTGTTAGCTTGTCATTGAATTTTTA
Organism: Apamea anceps; assembly: GCA_951799955.1. Taxonomy (NCBI): domain Eukaryota; kingdom Metazoa; phylum Arthropoda; class Insecta; order Lepidoptera; family Noctuidae; genus Apamea; species Apamea anceps. The sequence goes on along the minus strand of OX637504.1, from coordinate 15,049,086 downwards.
ACAAAAAATCTATTACTAAATTGTAACTTAGTGTGCCACCCATTTGATAGTTGTGTAAGCCGTCAATGGCAAAACATAGAGATCTCTGTACGTATTCTATTTCAAACACTTATTTTTAAACCTGTGTTTATCAAATAAAAAACTTTGACTTCAACGTAGATTGTGACTTCCACGTCATAAAACGACATGTGCTATTTGTCTATGACAAATAGAATGCTCCGAACTTAACAACAGTTTACTAGGAATTGTTGTCAAAAGAATCTATTTTTCTTCATTCCTGAATAGAAATAACTGTACAAGGACCAGCCGTAAAGTTTCAACCCAAGTTAAACACGTAGCAATTTTTATCTGTACCTATACATATAAACACGTCTGAAAAATGTACGTGAAAATATTCGTCTAGAGACGAATGCATAAAACTAGTAGAGTGTAAAATGCATTGCACTCTATTCTTATTCATCGTACCATACTGCGTTCCTTCACGGTTTTTAGGGTCCCGTGCCCAAAGGGTTCCAACGGGACCCTATAACTAAGGCTTTGCTTTGTCCGTCCGTTCGTCACAGGGTTGTATCTTTTGAACTGTAATGGGTTGACATTGAAATTTCCAAAAAGAGTGTATTAGTACTATTATGGCCGCTATAACAACAGCATAAGCACAATAGCATAGCATAATCAGCCTACAAAGTTCCCAATGCTCGGACACCGGCCTCCTCTCTATGAGAGAGAGTGGACTGTAATCCACGACGCGGGTCCAGTACGAATTAGTACCACATGTATCACATGTCTTGGAATAATAAAAAAATAATAGAAATTAAAGGAGGTCTTACAAGAAATGTGTTTTTTAGCGTTTTTAAAAATATTTAGTGGCACGGAACCCTTCGTGACCGCTTTTTTTCCAAAACTATTCAAGTGCAAAAAGCCATCCTAAAAGCTTCGGTTGTACAAAAGCAACTCTTTATAAAAAAAAACGAAAAACAATTTACGTTTTAAAACGTTTGTAGAGGGCATAGAAGTTTTGTTGGACTTTTCAGAGGGTAGGTACTTCGATAAAGGATACTTGATTAAAGCGGCTAACGGCAATTCAAACTGTTGATTCTATCTTCGGAGTATCGATAGTATTGAATAAAATATTTAGTGAAATCTGTAAAAAGGCTATTTATTTTTTGAAGTTGTTTTTTTGAAAAAGATCCAGATATAAAGATTAGATTTACTTTTTATAGCGCTGAAGAAACATTTTTTACGTTTATTTTGTAAAGATTTAATTTTTTATCTGAGATAGATACGAGAGCCAAAATAAAAGAAGATTCACTTTTTCCATGAAACTATTTTCCTACTGAAGCTGAAATAAGTTATTGTTATCTTCGTAATAAAAATCAAGGTGGCATTAAAATATCGTATCATAATAATATCAAACAATTTTACCCTTCCCCATTTACCGAACTGAATGGGGAATTTTGTTATAAGAATATTCTTTGAAATATTTTGTTATAAGTTAACATAATAAATTATACTAGCTGCGCCCCGCGGTTTCACCCGCATAATTTTCGATCCTGTGGGAATATCGGGATAAAAAGTATCTTATATGTTAATCCTTATAAACCATCTGTGTGCGAAATTTTATCCAAATCCGTTTAGTAGTTTTTGCGTGAAAGAGTAACAAACATCCATCCATCCATCCATACAAACTTTCACGTTTATAATATTAGTAGGAAGTAGAATTATTTCAAGTCCCTTTAACTTTTAGTTCCAGAAACCAAATTTTATACCTTTCCTTTCAGTAGCACTGATTTGTTTCAGCCTTGTAATCTCCGTTTTCTAAGGCCAAAGCCACACAGCTAGGAGCTGCACGAGCTGTATGTTTAAGTTATCTTGATAGTTCACAATCATCATCTGCCTAGCCTTTTCCCAGCTATGTTGAGGTCGGCTTCCAGTCTAACCGGATGCAGCTGAATACCAGTATTTTACATGGAGCGACTGCCTATCTGACCTCCACAACCCAGTTACCGGGTAATACGAAACCCCTTGGTAAGACTGGTTATCAGACTTTCGGGCTTCTGACGACCCGTAACGACTGTCAAATATCCACGAATAACAGCCGGGACCAACTGTTTAACGTGCTTTCCGAGGCACGGAGGGGTCTTGGTATGTAAAGATGGTCACCCATCTACGGACCAACCACTGCAAGTGTAGCTTAACCTGATCGATCGACCCGTGCGGCTGTTATTACTTAGCCACAAGCCCAGATAGTTCATAGTTCACTACCATTATTTAATTAAGTATTCTGTCCATTTTATACATACATATATTCTAATAATTTGCTAGCTATCACTGGCGTCATCATACAGTGCCCCGTTGGTCTCGTGGTTGCAATCGCGACTGCTGAGCTGGTCTTGGATTCGATTACCAGGTCGACAAAGTGTTATTGGGTTATTTTTAAGGGGTTTTTCGTTATTCTTTGTTTTATGTGTTCTAGAAATTTTAAAATAAAATCTATCTACCTAATATAAGTCTCTTCCTTTACCTAATTAATAATAGTCTCCACTTTATGTACTTTAATATTATTCGTTAATTTATTTATACGTTGCTGTATATCTTACATAATCTAGTTTTAAAATAATATATCCAAATAGTAACAGTTCAAGTCATTAAAAAAAATATATTATACCTTCTTTTCAATTTAGCTCTTAATACATTTATTGTTGTCTTCTTTTTAAATGTTTGATGTAAATTGATGGCCTGAAACACAGGTTTTTCATAAACCTAGATCAGGCAGGTCAACATTATACGAGTAGTTAGAATTTAACTTTCCTCGATTATAATGAATGTAAATCATATTTTTACTTTACTTTATAGGTACTTGAATAATTTTTTTTTCTTCTTTCTTTGCATGAGGAATTTCTTAGTAACAGTCCAGACTTCATTTGGAAGTTGGTGGTTTAATACCCATGTGCCTTGGAAAGCCGTTTGTCCAACGCTTGATCTCTCCCCGGTCGTGTCGGATTGCCGTCATCGGACTATGAGAGTAAAGGACCAGAGACTGAACCTGTGCTTAAGCACAGTCTTGTGCACTATACCTACTGCGTACCTGGCTAATCTCCGTTGAGATTGGCCACGGTGACCGAAATCGATCAGGAGACTATTATTATTACAGTGTTATCTGTGTGGCCTGGACTTACTCGTAATAGTATATGATGCCGAGAAACTGAGACGTTTCAAGTTACTCAGTTGAAGAAACTTCTAACACAAAGGGAACTAGGAGTAATAACGATGTCTTAATTAGTAGGTACAGTCACGAGCACCAATATGTCATCACTTGGCAACTTTCAAATGCGATTTTATCGTGAACTATCGAATATATCCTTGAAATACGATACATTACATAAACCTATAGGATCGAAAATGCTATTTTCGCAACAACATAAAATTACATTAAAAAATAAAGGAGTAAATCGCCTTTGAATAAAGACGAGTGTATACATACTTTTGCTCGTGACTGTACGTATTTCATGATGTTTAGTGACTTTTGATGCTTAGTAAGTATGTTAATACAACTAAGTAAGTAACTAAATTACTTTAAGTACTAAAGGATATTTATTTCATTTGAGTTTCAATTTTGTTTTAATTTCAGAATTAGATTCAGTGAGGTATGTTCTTTTTTCTGTTTTCGACTGTAGGTACGTACTTCTTATCTATACATTACATACAGATAAATACAATTGAAGTGCCTGTTCGTAATGTAAAAATAACAGCTTTTTACCAAATGCATATGAAAGTATATACTAGTACTTATAATAAAAAATATTGCCTCGTTTATTCCGGCTAATCTCCGCAACGGCTGGACCAATTTCGACGGGACTTTCACTGGCATACCTAGCTGATTTTATAAGGAGTAACTTAGGCTACTTTTATTTAAGAAAAAGAATTGAGGTTCCGCGCAAAAAAAATAAAACCCATGAAATCCGATAAGCACGCGAGCGAAGTCGCGGGCACGGCTAGTTTATTCATACAATAATGAAAATAAGTAGGCACCTAATAAATGAATAAGGTTTATCTTTCTCAGTATTTTCCTCCTTTGTTAATATAATATATTTTTCAGCCCTATAAAGTAATTAGTCACCATTATTTCCATAAATTAATATTTTTTTACAAAAGCTATTCCGTTTTGTACGAAAAACTCCCGATGTATCATTAATTTTCTTTTTCAACCAAATGTACAAAATATTTTATAAAAATTGCGTAGGCGTCACGTTTTCCCGGAACAACTGTGAGAAAATATACATAGTATCTATGTAAAATCACATTAAACCTTATCTACTCCTATCAAATTTCGTTACAGGAAATCCCAGCGCTAATCCCACAAGGATTCAATTTTCATATAAATGTTATCTCAAATATGATTTCGAGATCTAATATTATTATCCGAATAAGTTACAAAGTCACCAGAATCGATATCAAAGTACATTCGAATGTGACACGTTTATCGAGTAGAATAAACACACATTGATGTTTAGGTCGAACAAATACTAACACCAATAAACGCACGCCCAATATTTGTGACCAACCTATTTTGGAACCAACAAAGATAAATCACAAATATTTTTCCCGTTCCTTTGAAATTTATTTCACTATGAAAAACTTTATGCATAAAAGTTGGAAAATAAACCATTGAATGCGCTGTTTTGTAATTCGATTTTTGTTTGCGTACATAAACTGTATTGGAATCTGATGTGGTTTATTTACTCCTTTGGATAGCTGGCAGGCTTGATAAAACTGATGTGTTTGTTTTCTTCTTTACTTGTGAGAATTTCTTGTACAAGGATAGTAGGGACATGGCCGTTAATACTCGTATGTGAAATGGATAGATGTAATAAAAAAGAGAACCAATTCGACGAGCTCGATTTTTCGTAAAACCATTAATTACTGCGTTTTTATTATTATTTTTATTAATTAACCAGATGGTGTAGCACGGAAATGATCCACCATTTTGAGTAAGAAATATATATATATATATATATGTATACACTCTATAAAAATAAATAAAATTTAAGTGTCTGTTCGTAATGTCAAAATAACAGCTTTTTTTCTAAATGCATAATATATGAAAGATAATACGGTACCTACTTACAACAAAAATACAATTTTATTTTTTTGTCTGTCTGCCTGTTTGTTCCGGCTAATCTCCGAAACGGCTGAACCGATAGCTGGTGTTATAAGGAATAAAATAGGCTACTTTTATTTTAGAAAAAGAATTAGGGTTCCGCGCAAACAAAATAAAACCCATGAAATTCAATTGCTTTCACAGGGCACAGCCTAGATTAAAATAAAAACAATACTTGTTTTCGTGTACGCTGTTGTACCTTTTTGGGTTCAACAGATTTTTGTTCATTAGATCATGATCGTTCTACCTACATTATTTGTCTGGAATTTGTTGTAGCCTAGGAAAAATCAAATTATCTCATTCATAATAAGGCACATAACAGAGTACGAGACTTACCTTTGATCCAAATTCAGTCGTTAGGCAAGAAAATATGAAACAAAATTCCTTGTAGGAGTTAGTAAGAGTAGCTATACTTCGAAACTATCCTGCAGAAAGAAAAACTCAAAATTACGTACCTACCCGTTCAGAATTGCATAGGTACTTCTGCAACTCAGAACCGTTAAAAATGTATTCAGTACTTCATACATTATTACTAACTCTCGCTTTGTCAGTATCTGTAGGCGTTAGACGGATTTTATTCGCGGAATAAGTATTCAATAAACATGATAATTTTATAGATTATGTTTCCCACATGTGTGAAATATCCTCATAAAGTGATGATATTACACCTGTTCCTCGGTAATAATCGCCCCTACTTTTTATTACGAATAAATTGTTAACCCCCGACGCAAAAACGACGGGGTGTTATAAGTTTGACGTGACGTGTGTGTGTATGTATGTCTGTCTGTGGCATCGTAGCTCCCGAACGGATGGACCGATTTTGATTTTGTTTTTTTTTTTTGTTTGAAAGGTAAATTTGTCTTAGCTATGTTTGATGAAAATCGGTCCAAGATGGCCGCCGCCACATAATGGCGGATTACATATTTTTTCACAACTCCCTCAATATGGGTATCAAATGAAAGGGCTTGACTAGTAGAATACTAGATGTCCGCCACCACAAAATGGCGAATTACAAAAAACCTGATTAAACACCAAATTACCTGAATCTTAAAACGCAAGAAAATAAAATAAGTGAAATGAAAAGGAGTCCCTACAAAAAGCATGAAATAAAAAATTTAATTAAAAATTAAAAAAAAACACCCGACACAAAATAATAATAAAAAATAGTAATATGAATATACTCGTAAAAAGCATAAAACGATAAAAAAAAACTATTGAAAAAATAGCCACAAATAGAACAAAAAGGTATAAACGTGAAACCCTACAAGTAAAAAGAAAAAAATAACCTTGAAATTATGACCCTACGTACTTACGTAGGGTCATAATTTCAAGGTTATTTTTTTCCCCGACGGGACAACATTTCATACGTAGGTACTTACCTACGTATGAAATGTTGTCCCGTCGGGGGACCGCTACTATTTTAAACTTTAACAGAACGTTAGGCTAATAAACAGGAGAGTATCATTTTCATAGTAATAATCTGAAAAATAATATTGACGATCAGTACGATGTAAATTGAATATGATTTTGTAAGGTAATTTCGTAGAAACTTTATAGAGGCTGCAAAAGCCGTCTACGCATTCTGTAGGGCGGGCGTTTTTGGGGGACTGTCCTTTGTAATTTTGACGTTCGAAAAATGCTGATTCTCAGCCTAATTTGAATAAATGACATTTGATTTTGATTTTTTGGTTTTATTTTGTACACCAAATTAAGTGACTGGGCAAAAATAATTACTATAATAATTACCGGGAAACGACTTTTATTTTTTATGTGAAATGCAACCTTCGTAAAACATTGTGCTTACGCGTGCATGAAAGGGTAGAGGGATCGTGGGAGTATTTAAACTCGTTTTTGTAAATAACATCAAAAGAGTAAGATCTTTGACCTTCGATATCACCGTAACTAGAAGGTTCCCAGGTATGGTCCAGAACAAAAAAAAAACAAATGACTCTCGCTTTTTTTAAGGATATTTTTACACCCGATAATGTATGATGTTTTAAATTGCTGTCATTGTAATTGTATTCCTTTAATATAACATAACATCACGCCTGATTTCCCCAAAGGTTAAGTAGAGGTGCAGGTACCTATAGTAGGTACACCCACATTTCACTAGTTATGTTCCGAGTCCCGCTTATTGGATGAACTTATTGCCATCAACCAGACAAATCAAGACTCAGGCTGCTATTGAGAAGGACATGTCGTTGGCCTATTGCAATTTTAGCTTAACTTTACTGAGGGCAGTGACGATGATGCAGAATCAGCCAACGTTCCCGCTGCTAGGACATATGTCTCCTCTCTGTGAAAGAGAGTGTCCGTTATTCACGCGGGCCTAAAACAGTGACGATGATAAATGAGACCCATAAATTATATACACTACAATAACGTGAATATAAAAGTGTCAGCACCTCAGTGCCCGAAAAATTGATAAGCATGGTCGTCACAGTTGGTACACGCATGACATCAGGCCATAAAAAGTTAAGTGCTCCGTGAGTGGTCATGTATGTACATACTACATTATATATTCTTCGCCAGTTGTATACGGCTCGTACGATTATTAAATCATCTTGCTTATTGAATATTATAAGAGTTCGTCAAAGAATTCCGGAGCTGGGGTATTGCAAATTTTACTTACTGGGAATGAAAATAAGTAAATTTATCAAACGTGCGTCACTCTGAATATGAAATTCAACACTCTCTCTCATTTTTTTAGTAGGAAGTCTAGAATATTATACACAAAGTATTTTGCAAAAACTTGGCTCAACATCCTACTAATAGAATAGAATAGAATAGAAAACTTTTATTTCAGACAGGTCCATAGGGTTAGTAACAATTTAAACAATACAATATTATAAACGCGAAAGTTTGTGAAAATGGATGGTTGGATGTTTGTTACTCTTTCACGGAAAAACTACTGAATGGATTTGGATGAAACATTACAGTAATATAGCTTATACATTAAAATAACACATAGGATACTTTTTATTCCGATATTCCTACGGGATCAACAGTTATGCGGGTGACATCGCAGGACGCAGCTAGTAAAAAATATTGTTATACATTATATAACAATATTATGTGTTATTGTATTATTGTGTGTTATATTGTTATACTGGTATTGGCTAAATAGACAGGGAAATTGATTCCTAAACCAGATTAATTACATTAATTTGCAGTGTTTAAGATATTTTATTTAACTGCCAAAGAATCATAGTTGTGATTTGAAAATACAGACAATTTAAATTGGTAGTAAATATGCTTAAAATTATATAAATAAAATGTATGTTAAATCTTTTTAGATAAAAATACGGGAAAATAATACTTCGGCAACATTTTAAAACGAATAAAATAAAAAATAAGATAGTATCGAAATTATTTGTTTCAGTCTTGCAAAATAATTTGACTGACTCTTTCGACTAACTATTAATCTTCTAGATCTAGAATATAACCAAAGTTTTGCAAAAATTAATTTCATTTTGCCCACCATGCAAGAGTCATTTTTGTAGCTGCAGCCAAATGGAAGGAAAGGTAATATGACTGCATCGAACTGAATTCATGTTTGGTAAGTGTTCGCTATTCATTGAATGGGAAGTTATTGAGTTTTACTCGTTAGAGGGTTATTTTTGAAGTTGCAGGATCACGTATTTTTAGTTTGTGGGTTCGATTAAACACACATTGTTGTTTACGTCGAACAAATATTAAGTATACTAACACCAATGAACGCACGCCCAATATTTGTGACCAACATATTTTGGAAACAACAAAGGTGACAATTTTTCCCGTTCGTTTAGAATTCATTTCACTATGAAAAACTTTATGCATAAAAGTTCGAAAATAAACCATTGAATGCGCCAATGAATTCCGTGTTTTGCAATTTGATTTTTGTTTGCGTAAAAAAACAATAAGTATTGGAATCTGTTAGAGTTTACTTACTACTTTGACTCGTCGCTGACGAGCTCTTATAAATTCTATAAAATGAAATTGCTGCTTCTTTGTTTTTTTTTTCAGTTTTGAGTGCAACATCAGATACCTAAAAAATAACTCAAAAACTATTTGATAGTGGTTTTATTTTAGCTGACCTTTAAATCGGCAGATGCAGGTGTGATAGGTACTGGAGTACTTTCGTATAAAATGTTCATACAATTTTTCGGCCAAAGCCTTAGCACACCTCTGCCACAAAAATAATGATGGGGAACCGCTTATCGTATTCCGCTAAGAAACATTACGATTCGAGTAGCAGAACATCATGAGAGTCAGTTGAATTTTAGCAATCGGAGCAAAATGTCGTCGCTTTCGACTTAGTGAATACAGTATATGTTTACTTCGGACCGCTTAAATTAGACTTTCCGTAAAATCAAAATCGACTTTAAAAAAAAATTGAAGCTTCGCTATATAAGCTAGTTGCCTACCACAGATACATGCGAAACAAACGCGGCACTGAAACAAAATAGCAGGCTTAGCGCGGAGGTGTGCCTTCCAAGCAGATCGGCGAAATCTCACGAGAAAGAGATAGAATTATAATCAAATCTGTGCGTTAGAACAGGCAGTTTCACTTGTCATACAACAGACAAGTCATGGTGGAACTACTGCGGTTTCGCTGCTATGATTTCGCAGCGGAGATGTGATACCCGCCTGTGAAGCGTTCAACTCCAGAAGATTTCCCGTTGATGGCACTGACAGGTACTGGCAGATTTGATTTTGACGTCTGACGGCGGAAGGTAAGAGATGAATGGGTAATCTGTTTATGTTGTGCCAAACAATGCAATTGATCAGATACCCTTAGCTTCTCCCCACAAAGTTCAATTTCAGTTTAATGATTTTCCGAATAATAATTTTGGCAATGTGTAAAAATATAGTATGACTATTTCTCACTCAAACCCACCTCATTATTTATTAGATATACATAATTATATTTCCTTAACCGAGAATTAATTTATGTTAGCATAATCTTAAGTGGTGTTTAATTAGTCAAATATTAGGTAACATGGTTAATTTAATTCAGAAAGCTCTCCGCCTTATTTAATTCTAAACATACCTTTCATGTTTATAGGGATAATTATATTTCATGTTGATAACGAGTCAGTTGAACACAGTGCGGTGATTTGGGCTCCTCATGAAACGAAATACAATATCATGCTGGAGCGAGTACAGAATAAATTTACAAGACACTTGTATTTCAAACTTTATGGGGTTTACGCATTTTACCCGCTGATGTATCCGACACTGTTTGTACTGGGTATGGTGGGGTACAACGAACTCAGAGTGCGCAGGGAATTTACACTCGCGGCGTATGCGATAAAGCTCCTGCGTGGAGTAGCACATAACCCGGGTGTGCTGCGACACCTGAAGCTGTGCGTGCCAGATCGGTACGTGTGGAGGCGGCGGCGCCCGCCACGCTGGCCGTGCTTGCTGCCAAAACCAACCTGCGGTCAAAAACACCCGTCATCCCCGCACAATATGTGTACAGTCACGAGCAAAAGTATGTATACACTCGGCTTTATTCAAAAGCGATGTACACCTTTATTTTTTAATGAAATTTTATATTGTTACAAACATAGCATTTACGAACCCATAGGTTTATGTAATGTGTCGTATTTCAACGTTGCATTCGTTATTTCTCGAAAAAATCGCAATTGAAAGTTGCCAAGTGTTGACATATTGGTGCCGTGACTGTACTAAACGAAGTGCATGAGAGGATTGACATTTATTTTCGTGCAATCTGAGTGAATTCGCAAGAGTTTTGTTGAATTTTGTCAGTTATATTTAAATATTAATATTCTGTGTTAAGTCTGATTTTGTATTTTAGGTTAAGTTTTATCGGAGTATTAGTAACAAACACTAGGGCACTGTTATGTATTTTATGTTATAATATATACTAGGTAGGTATAGTTAGCATGTTATAGCTAGTTATTCTATCTTAATAGCATTGCTAATGGTCAAATAATTAACTATTAATTAAAAAAATAACCATTAAATAAACTAAAAATTGATCAAAAAACACATTTTGCAAACATTTAATCATTACTTACTATTTTTAACAATTAGTTGAATTTAACTACGGGTCAAAAACCCGGCCCTTAGTTATTCATTGATAGTTTCATGTGTAAATAATGTGAATCTTTTTAAATGTGAATCAATGTGTGTCAATGAACAACTAAGTTATTCGCAATTAGTTTCGGTTTAAGGTTTAGCAACAGTCTGAACGTGTGTGGCGGGAGTTTGGCCTGTATGTACTTCTGTTAGTTCTACTACTTGGTTAGGTACATAATATATTATGTATACAGGGTTATTGGTAAAACATTACCAACCTTGTAGGACTGGATTACTTACACCATAAACAGCAACTTTTGTTCTATGACTTTTTACAAAATCTACCTATTAAAGTCATCGCTAGCTAGCTTTTCTTGAACACGTTGGGGCCGGTTATAAAACTATTCTGATCGGGAATTTCCAAGATACCCACTTGGAAAGTTGGGTAGGTATCCAAAGTTTGATCGCTTGGTACTTTATTATGTTTTCTAAGTTTTGTGTGTCTGAAACAGCTGGTATTAACGAAGAACTGACAGCGGGCTTTTATCTCGATGCTGAGAAATATAACACATTCTAGATTTACAAAAGTTACATGTCATCATCTGCCATCATCTATCGAGTTTTTTCCTAACTATTTTTGGGGTCAGCTTTCAGTCTAACCGGATGCAGCTGAATACCAGTATTTTAGATGGAGCGATAGCCTATCGACCCTCTACAACCCAATTACTGGGTAATACGATACCCCTTGATAAGACTGGTTGTCAGACTTTCGGGCTTCTGACGACCCGTAACGACTGTCAAAGATCCATGAATGACAGCCGGGTCCAACGGCTTAACGTGTTTTCCGAGACACAGAGGGGTCTTGGTACGTGAAGATGGTCACCTATCCACGGACCAACCGCGGCAAGCGTAGCTTAACCGGATCGATCGGCCTGTGCGGCTGTTATTACAAAGTTACATGTAACGTATGATAATCGCCAAATGTGTGACATGTAGGTACCTAATTTATGCCAAGGTAAGGCTCTCTTCAAACAAAGAATGAGTGATTAGTTCTCATTCAATTTTCATCACTCTTGCTCACGGCATTTTGGCAATTTCAGAACATTGCCAGCACCCTAATTGCGTAACATCCAATCACAATCTAAATTAATTTTAGAGGCTAACCCATTGCTTTTTATTTTCGAAAAATGTGTGTGCTCGACAACGTAAATAACGCAATGAATGTTGTTAAACTGTCAAAATTAAAGCCATTGCTACTGTTCGTGTATTACGCAATTACCCTGCAGGTCAAAGGAACTTTCAGACAAACTTAGTTAATATTTACATGAGATTGATACAAAATCAGTAAACTATAGAAATAATTATAATCGGTTTTAACCTTACAAACATAACTAATGGGACTTTAAACAATATGATATTATTTATAGGACAAGTGGAATTAAAGAGACGTACGATGTACGTGATGTGGCTGTGCTTTTCTTAAATAAATAAATAAAAGAAACTAGATTTCAATGCGGTGGGATAACAACGTCCATACTCGAGTTAGTCCGATTCGATAACGACCTGTGGTTTCAAGAGCATTCGATAATAAGGTTCGATATGTCCGCTGGTTGAATATCGGCTTACCTACGAGATATGTATTGGTATGGATGAGGACTGAGGTGTATCTATTTCATAAATAAAATCTTTAAACATTGGCCAGTGTAGTCTGTAAAAATCTCACCCCTCACTTTTTTTTGTTTTGAGTGGGAAATCATCAAATGACCTCTGCCGCTCTGGGCTGAGCAGAAGGGCGTGTTAGACTTTTACTGACTAAAACCCACCAGTGTTCCTTCAGTTGCCTGTGCCAGGGGCCACGGTATCTCTTTCGAACAACCCGTGGCCCTGGCAGGCCTCGGCCCTAGCGGACCCCGTCAGTTCGTGCTGACATCTCTTTGAGGCGCGCGTGGAACACAACGCGCCGTCGACCCGGGTCCTTACCGCAAGCCCGCGCCTACGGTGGCCGGGAGTCGGCTGTTGACTCCCGTCCAGGGCGTCTCCTGCGGCGACTAGGAGCGTGAGGGCGCAGTGATTGCCTCTCCCTCACGCGCTCCGCCTCCTCCTTTGCGAGCATTACTGTTTCGCAAAAGGAGATGACGGCCTCCCATGCACTCTCGCTCCGTACCATGGCCTGGACGCTCATTTCACCTGACGTTCTATTCTGTAAAAATTTCACTATAAAAACTACGATGAAGTGAGCTGATTTTACCTGATGCTAGGGATTAACACTATTGACAGGTCACTTGACCTTAGTTTGACACTATTGACAGCTCACCTCACCTTAGTTTTCACGGTGCAATATTCACAGAATAGATAGGCCTGTACGTTGTATATCCTATGTCGTATCCCTAACGTTGTTGTACAACACTATCCGACCAGTTATATTATTAGTCGACCGAATAGTCTATTAATAGCCAGTAATTATCCGTTGTTGAAAATGAACCTTGCACTAATTGTCCATCAGGGATATCGCGCTAATTGCTATCTACAAATTAATTAGCAATTATCTTTTATCCGCACAAAAACAGATATACACATACTCAAACATAGATACACACATCCTCACATTCAAATTATGAATTACAGGGTACCTTAACCAGTCGAATTCCGTAATTACAGAAACAATAAAAAAGCCATTGTGTCTCGCGTGGATCCACTTTCACACATACGAAAGGTTAAAGCATAAAAAAAATATTAAGTAATTTTAAAACTCGTGTTTTGCAATGCTACAAAACAACTTTTTAGTTACCTGTGCAAGTTTTTTGTGTTGATTAGCATAGACAATTATTTACAATGTTGGTAATCAACAGTAAGTAGGCAGGCAGAAGAAAAGCAAATAAATTAATAAAGTCGAAAAAACTTTGAAGCACGTAGTCTAAACTCTTATTCACAGTTGTCTCTTAAAATCTGACGCACTTAATAAGTTACACGTATTTTTCAGTCAAGTTCCGTGCTTAACAAAGTTAATGGACTTTTTATTTTAAGTTCAGTTCCTTTCACTTAGACTTGGTAACTTAAGATGTTGAGAGGAACATTGTCACCTCATCTTATTCCTCACAAGGGGAGCAAAGTACTTTTAACCTACTTTTAAGAAGACGTTATCAGTTGCGGTCATCAGATATTGTACCAACGCACGTAAAGCTTTTACTCCTGCAAAGTACTTGTGATATAGTACTGAATTTGGAAACACTCTGTACGAGTCCGTTTAGAAGAAACTTAACTAAAAAAACATTAAACTTTAAAAAAAATACAAGGGCAAATATTTTTTTTAAGCATGAGATATCATCACCTGCCTAGCCTTTTTCCAACTACGTTGGCGTCGGCTTCCAGGCAAACCGGATGCAGTTGAATACCAGTACTTTACATGGAGCGACTGCCTATCTGATCTCCACAACCCGAATACATTACTTTACCCGAATACCAGTCTTACCTTAAGGGGTATCGTGGCTAATACGATACCCCTTAAGGTAAGACTGGTTGACAGACTTTCGGGCTTTTAACGACCCGTAACGGCTATCAAAGGTCTACTCATGACAGCCGGGAACAACGGCTTAACGTGCTTTTTGAGACACGGAGGGTTCTCGGTATGTCACCCATCCACGGACCGACCGCGGCAAGCGTTACTTAACCTGATCGATGGTCGCGTGCCGCTGTTATTACTTGGCCAGGATCCCTCTCTTTTTAAAGTAAAAAATGCGAGAAACTAAACTGTCCGTCCAATCAGTTTCGATTCTAAATAATTTAAAATAGCAAGAACCTGACCGGAATTTTAGTAATGAAAAATACAAGGTAGAAAACTTTCGCACTTTATCAGAACACAAAAAGGAATAGGAAAGAACGTCTAGTGAAACAGATTGAAAATTAAAAAAGAAATGGACTCTTATTTATTGAAAACTTTTCTTTTACAATGCTGTGGGCCTGGCAGGAACGCGCGGAGTAAACGTTACATGAAAATACTCGTTTCGTACATAACATTTATGTGATGTTAATTGTGCTTGATGACAAAAAAAAAAAACTAATTGAAATAGGATGGATCTATTTTCGATTTAAAACAAATCCAAGTAAACACTAGTGTTTAAGATGTGCATGTTATTACTAACAAATTAGATTGTATGATCTGGATAAATAAATGATTATCTTCTTCTATACATATAATAAAATTGTAGAGAAGTGGTGTCTGTACAATGGAAATATATAAAAAAAAGTAGCAGGGGTTGTTATTATATCGATGCCGAACCCGAAATTGTAATTAAAATTTTTTTTGTCTGTTTGTCGGTTTGTCTGTTTGTCTGTGTGTTTGTGCACGCTAATATCAGAAACGGCTTATTCGATTTAGATGCGGTTTTCACTAATATATTGTAGTAAGCTTCACTTAACATTTAGTGTTTATTTCATGTCAATCGGTTCATAAATAAATAAGTTATGTCAATTTAAAGAATCATGGCGAACATTTACACGCCTCGCGCCTGCGCGTCCGTGGCTATATAAAGCGCGCTGAGAGCCGCGCCGCTGTCCAATTCGATCCAGCCTGTCCCTTTGCTGCCCTCTCCCAGAGACGCCCTAAGCCGAGGTTCGCACCCCACAGGGGGTGCCCTTAGCGCGCAAACACTTAATTTTAATCTAGGTGTAGCCCTGGCTGGAGGCTTTAAGAATTCTTAAGGCAACCACAGGATAGTCCGGTTAAGCAGTCACGACCTCTCAAGGTCAACTTCGAGATGCCATTCATAAAAAAAAAAAACGCGCCGCTGCCATAAGGATTCAGTTATTCGTAGCGAACGCACGTAACCTGGAGAGTATAATAGTTGCATTATTGCGATTCACTTGAATACTGACTGTTTGCATAGTTCATCTATATATTATATAAAATTCAAAGTCCTGACTGACTGATATATCAACGCACAGCCTAAATAAACCGCTGGTCCTAGAGACATGAAATTTGGAGGGTGTGTTCTTCGTGAAGAGTAGGCATCCATTAAGAAAGGATTTTTCAAAATTCCACCCCTAAGAGGGTGAAATGGGGGGATTTCGTTTGTATGAAAAATCATATTCCTTGAATTAATAAACTTGGCACGAATACTTACCTAAATAAATTATGAAGATCGTCAGTTTTTTTTTCTAAACTGACCCCTAACAATGGATTAGGGGGTTTCAAATTTTGTATGGAAGAATTTTAGCTCGCGGTCCGATTTACTCGAAACTCAGTATTTATACCTAAGATTGAAAATAAAGAATAATGTGTATCAGGGTTTTTCGAAAATCTACCCCTGACGGGTTGAAAAGGGGTAGTCAATTTTACAAGGGAGGATTTTACAGCGTAGCTTGATTAACTCGAAAATTGGTATAAATAATCTTTGTGTCAAGTTATGAACACATCTCAAACGATTTATCAAAATTGTGGAATTTTGATAAATCGTTTGAGAGGTGTTAAAGATAGATAGAGATAGGGGTGGCCCTATGGGGGTGAAAAGTGGGGATACAGTTTATATGAAAAATCTTATTCTATTTGTTAATAAATTTGAAAATTGGCAAGAATACTTGCCTACGTAAGTAATAAAGTTTATCATTATATGTTTTTCAAAACTAGGGAGATATATTGGTGTTAAAGTTTGTGTGGAAGAATTTGAATACGCGATCCGATTAACTCGAAAGTCAGTATTAATACTTTTGTGTACGATGATAAGTTTTTGGGTCTTTCGATAATCGACCGCTGACGGGGCAAAGGGGTAATTAATTTTTTAAGGGGCGTATTTTACTACGTGGCTTGATTAACTCAAAAAAATTGGTATACAACAGCTTTGAGTCAAATTATGGAAACATCCAATATTTTTTTTTTGTTTTCTTACACCAGTGGGGTGAAAAGACGGGATACAGTTAATATGAAAAATCTTTTTCCTTTGGTTAATAAACTTGATACTTCGCAATATTTGCCTCATTTATTAATACAGATGGTCACTTTTAGTTTAAAAAAAGTTCTCACAGAGGCTTCAGGAGGTGAAAAAGTTAATATGTAAGAAAAAATATTAAACCGCTCGGACGAATTAACTCGAAACTCGATACTAATACTTAAAACAAAAAGTATGTGTTTTAAGGGTTTTTCAAAAAGGTTTAGTATGTGTTTTAAGGGTTTTTCAAAAAGGTTTAGGGTTTTTGTCTCTTACCGGGGTGGAAAATAGCATTAAAGTTTAAGGGATGGATTTTACTGCTTGCGTCCATTATTAACTCTAAATGGGTATAAATAATCTTTAAGTCATACAATGGGAACATATCAAACGTTTTTTTTTAAAACAAAGCCTATTTCGTGGTAAAAGGAGACGACTAGGTTTATTTAAAAAATCTTATTCATTTGATCTGTAAACTTTAAAATTGAACCGAATTAAATAAATAAATGATAAAGATCGTAAACAAAAATCTTCGAAATTTTTAGAGTAAAGTACGATAAAATTGCCTGCCAGCAGATGCCAAAGAGATAGTCATCCTGGGGAAGGACATACTTCTTATCCTTTCCGACATCCACGCGGGCGAAGCCGCGGGCAGAAGCTAGTTATTATTATTAATATTATAAACGTGAAAGTTTGTATGGATGGATGGATGAATGAATGGATGTTTGATACTCTTTCACGCAAAAACTACAAAACAGATTTGAATGAAATTTGGCACACAGTTGGTTTGTAACCAGGATTAACATATAGGATACTTTTTATCCCGATATTCCCACGGGATCGATACTTATGCAGGTGAAACCCCGGGGTGCAGCTAGTGGTTACATAACATTACGCCTTTACAGGCCTTTAAGGATTACTCCTTGAAGGGCTGGGCAGAGGTGTACCTAATTACCTTTAGTACATCCACATTTTGCCAGTCATTTTTAAGTCCCATGTAATAAGGACGAGCCTAGTCATCAACCGGGCACACATACAGATTCCAGGCTGCTGCTGAGAAGTTTCTGATGGGAAAACCCAATAACACGTGACCAGAGGGCTGGCCTATTTCTTGGCCAAAGAATTAGCATCGCCATACAAATTGGCAATGCTGTCAGCCTTTTGGGCACTGTTCCTGTTGACGAATTTTTTGATGCCCTACGATTATGTTAGCTTATGTTATGTAAATATTATCTTGATTAATAAAAATAACAATTCGATTCAAAATTCGTTCGAATTTATGTTACATTTATGTCATGCATTTGTACTAGAGCCGCTAGATTTTACCGAACTCCCGGTACTTACAATTATAAGTGCAATATAATATCGAACTAAATAGTGTAGTGCATAAAATTTGTCATTTATTTCAATATAACACGTACGATCATATGCGTGCGCGTGTGCCACATGATTTGGTATTAATCTGCTAGTCGAAATATACGAAGCAGTATCCTGCACAATAGCCCATGCCTTTTATGTTATTGGGTGGCCAACAAGCATGTTGTCCATTTAATTATGGTCACCACCGTCTACGAGGAAAAGCAATACCTACCAGAGATAAAGAAAGAAAGGAAAAACGTGGCTATGTTCTGATTTTAAGGGTACAGCTGCAGGTGTACTTACAGGCACATGAGACCATTTCAACTTTGCTGCTAAGCTGAGGCCCTTATTTCTTTTTGTCTTTGATATATCTCGGGTCCCTGGGGTCCCGGACCTTTAAAAGGCGTACCAGGGGCCGAAGCCAACTCGCAGAGGCCCTTCAGATAATTTGAAATGATGAGGAGGCGCCAACCGCCGATTATCCCTGTATGCACCATGCAAGTGCATGAAGCCCTTTATTATTATAATATTTTTATTTTTTATTTTATGGTGTTTTTTTCTGTAATGCTAATATGCACATTTTTCTTTCTTTATCTTTGCTATTGTTTTTTCCCATTAGCGGTGGTGACCATAATTAGATGGACGGCACGTGGCTTGAATACCACCCAATCACATAAAAAATCATGGGCTATTTATGTTCAACCACCAAATAAGGTTGTTAAATAAGGTTGTCACAATAAGAAAAACTACATACCCCATTGATGATACAACTATTGAAGACCTATAGTTTACTAGGCGATACACTTCACACCGATGTAAAATCCGCGAATACTCACATTCAAACCGAACTATCATTGCAAAGTTTAAGTGAAATGATTATGATACGTTTGAAAGAAAATAATGAAACCATAATATCCGATTTGCGGAGTACAATAAAAACAGAAATTAACAAAGCTATTGCTAAGCTTAGAGAAGATATAGAACAAAAAATAACTTACCTATCAAAACAAAATGACCAAAGAAAACTAAAAATAAAAAAGTTAACACCAAAACAAAAAACCTAATAATAGAGAACGAAAAACTAAAGAAAAAAATATCTGAAATAAAAAATATATCCACGTCCCCAGTTGTAACATGCACAGAAAGTAATTCAAAGAAAATAGTAATCTATGGCTTTGCCGAGTACCATAAAGAGTCGGAAACAGTTCTACACGACAGAATACTGAAAATGTTTCAAGATATTCAGAATGTGGATCTAAGGGGTTATGTGGAAAACGTATAGATTAGGCAGAAACAACACCACTGCCCGACCATTAGTATTAGAATCAATCAGCAAAAGAATGGTAAAATACATCTTAAATAATAGTCATTATTTTCAAGAATGAAGAAAAGAGTGACATAAATACGGGAAATAATTCCTTTCGAAAACAGGCCAACAATTTAAAATTTTAACACATGTGTTAGAAGCATTCTTCGAACAAAACCATATGTATAACGCCGTGTGCATATCAGAGACATGGTTATCAAAGGAAAAGGTATCAATGATTCAATTCACCGGATATAAAATTGCAGCGTCATACTGCCGAAGTACGCGCGGAGGTGGTGGCGTCTGCATCCTGCTTCAAGATCACATCAATTGTATAGAGAGAAGTGATATCGCAGTCATGTCAATAGAATATATATTAGGATTATGTGCAATAGAATTACCAAAAGAAAATATATTATTAATAACGATTTATTGGAACAAAAGAGAAGAAGATATTTTTAATAGTCAATTAAAACTAATTTTGAATTATATAAACGATAAACATTCTAAACGTAATGTTATTATAGGCGGCGATCTTAATATGAATATTTTGGAGAATAACAGGAAGACTAGTCAATTCCTAGATCTAATGTTACAATACAAACTAACACAACATATTAAAAAACCCACACGTATAACCCAAACAACATCTACATGTTTGGATTTGATTTTCACAAACTTGAATACAAACAAAATATTCACTTCCGTTGAAGAATTAGGTTTCTCAGATCATTGCGGAACAGTGATACACATCACCATACCTCATGTAACAACCACACAACCCACTTGGTACGCATACAAGAGATTGTTTAACAACACAAACATTTTAAAATTTAAATGTGCTCTAAATACCATAGATTGGAACATTACTATATTAGCAAATAGCAATATGAACGACAACTATAAAGCATTTCACGACACAGTATCTAATATCCTGAACGAATGCATACCTAAACAAAAAATTAAAATAAAAACGAATTACAAAAAAATATTGGTTAACCAAAGGCATCAAAATCTCCTGCAGAAATAAATGATTATTAAAAACACTTACCCTAAAAACAAATAACCCAATAATAACAAAATATTATGAAAAATATGAGAAAATATTAAAAAAATTGGTAACTACAGCAAGAAAATTACAATACATTAACAAAATAAAAATATCTAATAATAAAGTCAAAACAATGTGGAGTATAATAAACGAACGTACCAATAAAATAAACAAAAAGGAAAAAAATAACATAATACTACAAACTAACAACAATAAAACAACCTCGGAACCTAAGGAAGTTGCAAACATTTTCAACAACTTTTTTGCATTCCTCGGCGAAGAAAGCTCTTTACGAACAAACGAGCAGAAAGGCACCCCCGTGCTCTCACCTACCCAAAACACAATGTTCCTTGCCCCTGTAGACCCTTATGGAATAAACACTTTGATAAAAAGCCTAAAAAACAAAAACAGTCACGGAATAGACGAATTCCCACTTAATTTGCTCAGGCATTGTGCCGACGAACTCACTTTGCCACTCTTCAAATTATTAAACCAATCTTTCGATGAAGGCGTATTCCCTGATCAGCTGAAAATAGCACTAGTGAAACCATTACACAAGAAAAATGACAAAACAGAGCCAAGTAATTACCGTCCAATAGCTTTACTTCCTACAGCTTCAAAGAGAAAAAGAGAGAAAGCAATGTGCAATCGCGTGAAAAATATAAAATATTTGACGAATGCCAGAACGGCTTTCGTAAAAATCAGTCAACAGCATTAGCAGTCTATAAATTTATACCTAAACATAAGAAATAATAAGAAATAAGCAGTAGGATTAATGCTCGATATGATCAAAGCTTATGATAAGGTACAATATGGTATTTTATTAAATAAATTATATAGATTAGGGATCCGCGGCAAGGCGAATGGTTTAAATCTTGTCTGGAAAATAGAGCACAGCTAGTAGAAATAGAATACTTCAATAAAAATATAAACGAACTTCAAAAGTTTTGGTCTGACAGAAAGGCGATTAATGCATCAATACCACAAGGAAGTGTTATTGGATGTCTTTTATTTCTCATTTACATAAATGACCTCCCAAAAGTAATAGCAGAATCCGGACCGTGTGTTTTGTTGGCAGACGACATCTCCATTCTCACCCAATGCCATGACAACATAAACCTAAACAGTATCCTTAATGAAATCTTTATCCAAATAATAACCTGGATGAACGAACACAATCTTGAAATCAACTTTGCAAAGACTAAACTAATAACTTTCCATCCCCACCAAAAAAATCATCTAAATGTATTGTTTTCCTTTAATAATCATATAATAGAAACAGTCAATGAATTCACATTATTAGGCATAACCATAGACAAGAATATAAATTAGAAGTCACACGTACAAAAAATAAAGTCTAAACTCTCAAAATTTTTATACGCTTCTCGAAGTCAAAAAAAAACCACAAATTTACAGACTGCCCTCGTTACATACTATGCATATGCTTATGCGTGGCTTAGCTACGGCATAATAATGTGGGGATACAGTACAGACGCCCTTGCACTGTTCACGGTCCAAAAGAAATTAATCCGTATCTTAGTAAATATACAATAAACAGATAGCTGCAAATCTCATTTCGTAAATCTGAATATTTTAACTCTGCCTTGTTTATATATACTTGAAATATGCAAGTTCGCTCACAAACACAAAGACTTTTACACTAGACGAGAAGACATACAAACAAGATACACACTCCGACACAAAACACGACTCAACATACCAACATCCCGCTTAAAAATAAACTCAACAAGCCTTCTAGTTATGTCAATCAAAATTTACAATATGTTATCTGAATATATAAGACACGAAAAAAAAAACTCAATCTATTTACGAACAAATTAAAAAAGCTACTTATAAGCAAATGTTATTATAGTGTCAACGAATATTTAAATGATAAATCCTTGAAACACATAGCAAGTATATATTCGGCAAAATGTTATTATAAATTAATTATTGTTCTAAAAGTATGTTTAGAATAAGTTAGATTATAAGATAGATACGTAAAAGATAAGTCCTCTTTATATGTATATCTCTTTAATGGGTTTAAAATTTCAAAATCCTTCTATCTGTCGCTTTTAAACGTAAGTCAATTATGATGTGGGTAGACTTACCATCTTATTATACGCGCCGCACTATGTAGGTACTAGTTGGTTGAAATTCAGATGTGTCTTCTCGACATCCGGGTGTCACTAACGGGATGCAGCAGAATACCAGCGTCAGGTATTGTACCTGGCACATGCTGAGCTGGACTCCCATTTAGTGCAACCATGAGACACACACCACCCAGAGTGATCGACCGTTATAGATTTACTTGTACAAGGTGTCTATGGGTCAATTTAGCTTTTTAATCTTTGTTTTTTTTTTTTTACGTTTCACCTTTTTTTGATGTTTTTTCTTTATTATGTATTGTGTCTTTTGTTGCACTGAATAAACGTATTATCTATCTATCTTTATCTTTCTTTTGCTGTGTCCGACAGGGTCCATGATTGCTTCTTTTGACAAATATTTACCAGTTAAGCTTACATTGTGGAATACAATAAAGAATTGAGTATTGAATATATAGGATACTGCTCAGCACAGCTGAAATGATATCGTGTGCCTGTGAGTACATACACAGGCTGCTACATCCTTAAATGCAGAACATACCAACGCTGCTTGGTGGCAGACATAACTAAGAAAAACTGGGGTTTCCTAAGACTGCGGTGGCCGATACATAGCTTCCGCAATATACCGTCGGATGACGTCGTTGAAATTTGATTTATGAAAGTAAGTTGGTGTTTCCCTAAAGAGCAATTTTGATACTGTAAAGCCAAACCCCGGTTCCATCATTTTCAGGGTTTAGTATTTCCCGGAATGAGTAGCTCCTTCGTCACTTCATTTAATAAATTCAAAAGTATACAGTATAGCAGTAACGTAAAAACCTAATTAACGGCTAAAACGCGCAAATGAAGGCACAGTTCACTTTATTGTTACAATAGTCTATCTTTGGAAAGACTAAATCCATCAAATAGAGTAAAGAATAAAATGAATTATTCTATTTTAAGTAAAGAATAAAATGAATTATTCTATTTTAAGACTTCGTTGTAGAGTAGAGCCTGAATGAAATAAGCAAACTGTCGTCACGAACGTTCTATAAATGGTTCGAAGAGTAGCGTGCTGGAAACTTAATGAGAAGATGTTCCTTTTTATTCAACTACCTTTATATTCAATGTCGGTTTCTATAACCGGATGATTATAATATTTTATTTGTTAGGTACATAACGACCTATTCACTAGAAACGTTACTAAAATAATAAAAAATAACATAAGCATTGAGTTATGGTGAATTAGTCATTTACAGGCGTACACAGCGCTTACATAAAAAATAGCTTCTTAAATATTAACGTTTTGACAAGATTTTTTACTTGTAGTGAAGATAGAAAAATTAATTAGAAACAAAAAACAAAACATTAAGTAAGACACAAAACCATAATCGAAATTAGAATCAAAATTATCATTACAACCAAAATTAAAACATTAAGACTAAAATTTAAATTAAAAAATAAATTTAAAATATCTCATAATTAAACGAACGATGAACGACGACGACGAACGGTGGAACGAGATAACAAGTGCAATAAAAGAACATTCAAAAATTGTTATAATGGCAGGTACATGTGTACAGCCCGTTCACAGTTATTTTACCTCTGACAGCAGCAACCTAACAGCTCCTCATTGTGACGAGAATAAAGAACACAATGATTTTGACAGACTTGTCAATGGCAGCAACCCAACAGCAACCTTATTAGAAAGAGAATAAAGACATAATGTAGACAGCGATGAAAAATCATAGGTAAATTAACCGTGAACGGACTGTAGGGACCTTTAAACTAATCGGACATTAAAGCTTTTAGATACCGATTATATATAGATATATATAGATACACCTATGCAGGTGTGAGCGGAACGAGGCGGCCATTTTTGATGATGTGTCCAATAACAGTTAGAGATATAACTTTAAAAAAATTGAACCGCCGAAAAAACTGAAAAGCAAAAAATAATAAACCTTTTTTATTTAACCTTAATAAGGTAAGTTCTTAAACTAATGTAAGTATACCTAAGTAATTTTGAGTAGAGAGTTTGTTAGTTTTTTGTGGCTATACCTAATCTACTAATTGTTTGCCAAAGGGCAGGAGGCATATGTGGCACTGAATAGAGTAATAATGCACCACTCAGCATTAAAATCTGTGATTGAATAATAAATCACCCCTATTTTCCCACCCTTAGGGTTGGATTTTCTTTTTCAAATTTATATGGGACTAACTTTGGGGTATACCCTTTCGAATAAAAAAAAGAATTATCAAAATCGAACTACTCTGTAAAAAGTTATGCTTGGTCATACATAAAAAAAAGAAGTAAATATACGTGTCGAATTGAGAACTTCCTCCGTCTTTTTTCGTCGGTTGAAAAATGTAATCGATTCCATTACATGAGACTTACAACATTAAACATAACTCACGAAATGTGGGTAATAAAGGTACACCCACGGAGTAAATACAAAGGTACACCTCTGCCTAACCCTGCGGGGCTTGCAGGTGCGATGTTATGTTATGTAATCATGTACGACGACGCCCAATGTTCGCATAATATCCTAAGTATCATCATCACCATTTCAGCCGAAAAACGTTCCGTGGGAGTCGTAAAAGGCGACTAAGGGACATAACGGAGAATGGGCTGCAGCGTTCTCTATGCATTTTACCACCATACTGCGATCATCAACCCGCCTGCCAAGCATGGCGATCATGGCAACTAACAGAAAAATGTCGTTGCATTCATAAAGCATTGGTTTTCTAAGATAAATAATTACAGCACTGTATTATGAGAGAGAGACAGGTTTGTCTTTACGTGTCTGTCGGTCAATGTTCGTCTTAGTGACGGATAATAATAATTAATCCGTGTATTAATTATTATGTATAGCCCGCACTTTTCCACGACGGTATATGTGACGAGATGATTAAGGATTATAGTATTTTAGATGAGCTGGTTTTGTATTAGGATTAATATAATATTAATATAATAATGAGGTAAGACCAAAGAGAGAGGTTCTAAGAAAATACTGGGAATGGTACAGTCAACAGCAAAAGTAGATGATCAAAATCAGAAATTCAATACTAATGAACGGAGTTCGCAGCTATATGGCAGCTGTACTAGTGGTAAATGTTTGGTCTAATTTAAAATCACATACTTTTGAATCACTTCGACGCCACACAGTTCTGACGCGAACTCCGTTCATTAGTATTGAATTTCTGATTTTGATCATCTACTTTTGCTGTTGACTGTACAAGTACGATCAGCAACAACAGTCTATTAACATTGTCACTGTTACATTGGCATTGGCAGAGGTGGAACACCGCTGTGTTTTAGCTGGTAAGATCACCTCCACGATGGGGGAAGTCCATGAGGATTTCCAGCTCACACCAAAAAAAAATCCCGTTCTAATAGATCAATTGTCTATTGGTACGGAACGATTTTTTAAAATATTTTACATGTTTACTTATTATTTCGTTATTTTTGTACGAAGTTTTCCAAGTATTCGCCTTTTACAAGTTAGGCCACTATAACTCCTGAACTAACAAAGTTTTCTAAGCCATTTTTCTTCAAAGTTCATCACATGAACTACCATCGTGAATTTTTTTCAGACATTTCGAGCCAGCCGTTTAGCTTTTAGAGGGGGGGACGCCCAATTTTATCAAAAAAATGCGCTTTAAAGTTGAATATCTCGCAAAACGGATACCTAAATCAAAAAAATCGTCTTAGCAACCTCTCAATGTTTTTAAAAGACCTATATAATGATACTCGACACAATGGGGTAGACTCGAGAAAAAATATCATCCTCACTTCACGAGTAGACTCAGAGAGTAGACACGTGAAGTGAGGATGATTTTTTTAGCCCAAAATTTTTTTTTTTCGTGATTTTATTTTAGAACTTTGTCGATGTGGTAAATACACATTTCCACACAAAGTTTTATCTTTCTAGCACTAACCGTTTGGAAGGTAAGCCGAGGACGGACGAACATAACGAAACTATAAGGGTTTCGAGACGTGAACTACGGAACCATAAAAAGGGTAGAAAATATCGGTCGGTTATAAAAAAAAAATGGCTGGTTCATAAAAATGTGCAATATCAAGACGGTCGAAATGTAAGGAACAACAATTTTTTTTTATAACCGACGAAAATTTTCTACTCTATGGTATGCTGAATTCATGGTCATAGATTGCGCACTGTTTATTTCTTTTTTCTGTATAATATAATGTAATGGTTGGTAAGCGCATCTCTTCAGATCGGCTGGAACGATTTGGCAAATTTTTGTTTAAAAATATTCGTAATCTGGTTTTTAGCGACGACGTTCACCCGCAAGCCTCCAGTAGCAATTTCCCATTGTTTGCGAAGTTTTTCGTTTTTAGTGAATGAATGAACGCCTGCGTTCTTTTCTGAATAAAACACTATCAAAAGGCACAACACTGATATACTGAGTAGTGCACTCTTACAGATTATTTCTGACGAATGGCTTTCACTAAAATAATATAACAGTAGATTGTAAACATACGGGATTTCTCATTCACAATACCTATATTTTTTTTAACCATGTGCGACAAAAGAGGTCTAAACTTCATGTTTTTCTGTGCATGTTATATGAACTATTATGTAATAAATAATAATAATATAACAAAATGTCAAAAAGAAGCATAAAAAATATCAATTGCAATGCAATCTATTTGCTTTGTTAAAAGTTAACTAAAATAGCCGTTCTTATAATTATGTCATCATGATTGACTGCATAGCTCTTTAAAGGTATAGCGAGATGATAATGATTTAAAAGGTTAAACCGTAACTATCTGCTTTATTCGTTCCCTACTTATGTCACTTTCTACGAAATGTATGGGAAGTTTTTTTGCGATTTCTGATTTTTCTAGTACGCAAACCTTAGTTGGTCCGATAGAGTTTTTTGATCCTTATAAGAAACAGTATAAATTGTTTTTTTTTTTTATATCGTGAAAATTGCCCATTTTCTGCTGCTGACTGAAATTTTTTTTTTCAAACTCTGTGAATGCAGATCAAAATTTCAAACAACAGTCCTCTATTATTCTTATAGTGAACACGATTTATGTATATGTCAGGATTGACTACTAGGCTCCATAAAGGCATGGCGTGATGATATTGATTTAAAAGGTTAAGTCTACAACTATCCGCAATATTTTGGCTACTGTTTTTTATAATTTGCGGTAAACTGTAGAAGAATACGAACCAATTGCAATATTTGCTCGTCACCCGTAGCAAATAGTGTGATAAAATTTATAGCCTACAGATAGACTAGACTTATAGGGAATATCTATTCTGCAAAATTTGTAGAAAATCTACCCGGTAGTTACTTTTTTGCATGATGCTGGAACATACATTTGGACAAACAGACAAACATTTAAAAAATATATATTTTCGGAATTAAATCGTTCCCATCCCTTGCAAAATTTATTTAAAAAAAAATGTCAATGTACGAGTACAGTTTTAACTTCACTACGATTTTATTATTTATATAAAAAAAGAAAAAGAAATAAAAGAGCAAACTAAGTATCTAAAGAATGTGGGAATGGTGATACGAGTATTATTATGGCTATAAAAAAGGAGGTTAATACTGAGATGACGGCTAATAGAGATGTATGGACGAAAACATGCTGCGCCGTCAAATAAATTGGGATAAGAGCATGACAATGACAAAGACCTATGTTATTTTTTTTATTAAACTTACGAGTATAATAATTGCGATTGGTACGTAATTTTAAACGTGTGTCGTACGTACGTTTTTTTTTTGTTTTTTTTTATATTATTATAATTTTTTTTTAAATTATTTTGTTTGAACTGATTGTCCTTTATAATCGTGTTAAAAAGATTTGTTTCTTCCATTTTAACGCTAAAATTTTGTTTGAACTTCATCGGTTGCTAAAAACTTTCAAGCATGTCTATGGAGTGATTTGATCACCTATACGATTGCAATATCAATGCTCAATCTTAACATGTTAATTTATTTTTATCTATAATTTATTTTCATTATTGATCATTTATATTCTCTATTTTTATCTTGTTATATGTTCATGCTGTAGTCTCCTGTAATTAAAGGAGCACACGTAAAAGAACCTTTTTTATTATAGTATAATATGTGTATTATATCCTTTGTTGGAGGTTCCAAATAAATAAATCAACATCTGCTAATATACCCCTTAATAAGATTAGTTTTCAGACTTTCGGCCTTCTGCCTACCCGTAACGACTGTCAAAGATCTACGAATGACAGCCGGGACCAACGGAATAACGTGCTTTCCGAGGCGCGGAGGTAAAGATGGTCACCCATCCACAAAACAACCGCAGCAAGCGTAGCTTAACCTGCTCGATCAACTTGAGCGGCTGTTATTATTTAGCCACAGGCCCCTCACGGGTTTCCAAATAAATAAATATGAAATCAATTCTGTTATTTTTTTTAAGTATAAACATTTATACAAACATTGATGAAGGAATCACCAAATATTGGTACCTTCTAATGCCAAGAATAATTTACTCGGATAAAGTAGGTAGATACTATATGCTTTTTCCAAATTGGAAACACTATGTCACTGACCCAATTAATTTAATTTCCGATATAAAAGT
This sequence comes from Apamea anceps, assembly GCA_951799955.1. Lineage (NCBI taxonomy): Eukaryota > Metazoa > Arthropoda > Insecta > Lepidoptera > Noctuidae > Apamea > Apamea anceps. Next base: position 15,019,591 of record OX637504.1, on the reverse strand, counting down.
TTTATACCTATCCAACACTGATCGTACAGTAACTACTCAATGAACAACGCAATTGCCCGAATTTCCAATTTTTTTTTAAGTAAGTAAATCGTTGGTAAATATTTTTCCTTTTATTTATAACATTCAGTACTGTACAGTTTAAATGCAAAACCCTTCTGGCTGCCAACCCTGAATGTGATTGTGGATGAATGGAGTAAAATTATGCGTATATCTGGTGGTCTGGTGTTCTGTGAGAGAAAGTATGCAAGGGGGAGTCCACTGTTCCGTGTTAGTTTTAAATTAAATTATATACAACACTACTATTGTCAACGTAATAATGCCTCTATGTACCTAATTGGTGTTGTACCGTTTTAATTTAATATAAATAAATAATAGCTTGTTAAAATCATACCCTCCTTTGGATTTGCCGTAGTCGGCTAAAAAAAGCAAAAACGTGTTATGACGATGTAACTACCATGAGATGAACCGCATATGTTATAGTTGATTACGTTATAAACTTTGCCCACACCATATATTTTTATTAATTACAAACTCTTTCAGTTTTACTACGCGTGTCTACGTGACGTACAAGTTAAATCGTGAAACAAATATAGCCTTAGCATTAGAGATAACGGATAACAACTGTTATTAAAATTAGTAAATAGATTATTTTTATCGTAAAGGAAATACTATAGTGTAAATTGCGTGTAAAACTATAGACTGTAGAATTCATATTAGAAGTTTGTTTAATTACCATTTTAAAACAGTTCACAAAAAGTTTTGCAAAACGACCAAAACATCAAACGACTTTATTACTGTTTAAGTTTAATTTCCAAACTGAAAATTTAAAAATCAAAACAGGTTCTATTTCAAAGGTTCTGTTTTGTATATTATTATTATTGTATACATATCGGGTTTACAATAAAGTACTTACCGGTAAAAACAGGGAATTAGCGACATCGCACGCCAGTACCACAGCAACCATATACAGGAATGCTTTCATTCTGTTACCGTACCACAACAACACTACGCGAAAATAATTCGGGAGCGCAACTGAAAGTTGTGCCCGGTACTCCCAACTTGCTGTGACGTCGACGTCGCCTTACTTGTGAATGAGACGCGTATTCCCTTCCCTTTATAGGGCTAGTCAGTGTTACTGCGCACCCTGTACTGCGCTCTCTACTTTCACACACGTGTCACTTCCGTATTTTTTAATTCCAGCTATTTGTCAAACTATTAAATTATACACGGAATTTAAAATTCAAATTCACAGTAGTTTTTTTTTTATTTGGAAAAATAATTGTTCGATGCAATATTTTTTGAACGAAAAATGTCCGGTAAAAGCCTAATTTTTGAAGTAAAATGATACATTTTACTGGTGTTAGTAAAACACGTAGCCAGTACAAATTATTCTATCGTAATGTGTTATCTGTTTGCAGCACGAGAGGATTTATCTGTGCCTCTTATTTGTTTTTCATTGGCAAATATTTTGAGCGTTCCATTTATACACATTTTGTAATGGAGTAAATCAGTGTGTTTCGAATTAATTAATCTAGTATGTATTCATAGATAAGAGCAGAGAATTCGATTAATATTTTATGCAGAAATTTCTCTTTTTCATTCAAATTTTTCCACGTTGTGTTACAGTGATTATCAGGCAGATGAAAAGGAAATCATTGGCAGTCTTTATCTCCGCAGTTATCATCATCATAAAATCCCAGCAAAGACTTTGGACGGAGATCTTCGCTCCGTAAATACTACGTCACATTACAAATATTTCTAATTATCTTGTAGCTAAGCAACAGTGTTTAGACAGGGGCTGCGTGTGGGGTAGTGCTCTTATCATTGTTTGTGCTCTTAGCAAGGAATCCAAGACGATTTTTGCTTATCATATACTAGCTTCTGCCCGCGATTTCGCCCGCGTGGATTTTATCCCACGGGAACATGCTACCAGGATAAAAAGTATGTCCTTCCCCAGGATGCCATCTATCTCTTTGCCAAATAAGAATTTCAGTGGTTTAGGTGTGAAAATGTAACATACAGTTTCAAGTTCAAACCCTCCCCTTAAAATTCGATTTACCCCTCGATTTTCGACAACTTTACATACTTATTAATTATTATTTTCTGTCAAAAGTATTCATACTGAGTTTCGAGTTAATTGGACCGCGCATTCAATTCAAACTTCAACACCCCTTTAATACCCCTCTTTGAGCGGTAGTTTTGAAAACTTATAATAATAAACGTTATTACTTACTTAGGCAAGTATTCTAGCCAAGTTTTAAGTTTATTAACTAAATTAATAAGATTTTTTATATAAACTGTATCCCCGTTTTCATCCCCACAAGGGTGGAATTTTGAAAAATCGTTTGGTATGTATTTATTACTTTATTCAAAGATTGTTTGTTCCAATTTTCGAGTTAATCAAGCCACGCATTATAATCCTCCCCCGTAAAATTAACTACCCCTTTTCAACCCGTTAGGGGTAGATTTTCGAAAAATCCTGATAAATGTTATTCTTTACTTTCGATCCAGGGTATAAATACTAAGTTTCGAGTTAATCAGACCGCGCGTTAAAATTCTTCCATACAAACTTTGAAACCCCCCAATCCCCTTTTAGGGGGTAGTTTAGAAAAACATAAAATAGCAAACTTCATAATTTACTTAGATTAGTATTGGTGGCAAGTTTCATGTTTATTAACTCAAGGAATAAGATTTTGCATACAAACAAAATCCCCACATTTTACCCTCTTAGGGGTAGAATTTTTCTGGGGCCGCTCCTGTGGGACATCGGTTACGACTGGGTGCTGCGGGCCGACCTCCCTGAAGGCGTCAGTAGTTTAGCTAGTTTGCTACGCTGACGACACGCTGATTCTGGCGCAGGGGAGGTCGCATCAGGCGGCGGCCGACGCGATGACACGCGGGGTTGCGATAGTCGTGGAAAGGATCCGGCGGTTGGGTCTCGAGGTGGCATTGCACAAGTTCGAGGCCATGTCCTTTCATGGGCCTCGGTACGGGCCACCTCCGGGATCCCAACTAGTGATAGGAGGGGTTCACATCGGCGTCCGCGGCAAACCGCGGCGGAGCGGACGAACCTCCGGCTCGATCTCATGGCGGCATGGAAGGAGCGACTATCGCAACCCAGCGCAGGGCACGCCACGATAGCGGCGGTAAGACCCCTCTTTGAGGAATGGCTAGAGAGACGTCACGGCGTTCTCACCTACCGCCTGATGCAGGTCCTCTCCGGACACGGATGTTTCGGGAGGTTCCTGCACATCATCAGGCGGGAGGAGACGCCCGGGTGTCACCACTGTCAGGATCGCCCAGAGGACACGGTGGAGCATACGGTGGAGGTCTGCTTCCTCATCCCTGCTTGGGCAGAGCACCGCCGTGTCCTCGTAGAGGCGATCGGCAGCGGCGGCGACCTCTCGCGTCCGGCCCTGGTTCAAGCCATGGTCCGGGGCGAGAGGGAGTGGGAGGCAGTCGCCTCCTTCTGCGAAGCAGTCATGCTACCGAAGGAGGTGGCGGGGTGGGCGAGAGAACGCACCTTGCGCACCTCACGCCTCAGCCGCCGCGGGAGACGCTCCGGGCGTCGGGAGCCGCGTGACGACTCCCGGCCACCGTAGGCGCGGGCCTGCGGGCGGTGAGTAATGGGTAACTCACCGTCCGATCAGGACCAGGCCCGTGCCGGACGGCGTGTATGTGTTCCACACGCGCCTCAAAGAGATGTCAGCATGAGTGACGGGGCCCAATAGGGCCGAAGCCTGCCAGGGTAGCGGGATCGTCCGAAAGGGTTACCGCTGCCCTGGAACATAAAGGGCTAAGGAAGGAACACGGGTGGGTTTTAGTCAGTAAGAGTCTGACACTCCCTTCTGCTCCACCCAGAGCGGGAGGAGTCATTTGATGATTTCCCATCCTGAAAAAAAAAAAAAAAAAAGGGGTAGAATTTCGAAAAACCCTTTCTTAGTGGACACCTACTCTTCATGAAGAACATACCCACCAAATTTCATGTCTCTAGGACCAACGGTTTAGGCTGTGCGTAGATGTATCAGTCAAACAGTCAGGACTTTGAATTTTTATATAGATGAACTGATAATGGTCCGGTTATTAGGATTCTTTCGTGAATCTGGTGCATCTTACATAGCGATTGATTTGTAGGTTGTTTAATAAAGCGAGAAGTTCGCTTTTCTAAGCGCACTATTTCCTCGTTAATATTTTTTTGCTAACAACGCAAAATAATACTTGTGCGGGGAGGAAGGGGTAGGTCGGTACACGTATACAGTGTGGGAATTAGGTTATCACATTAATTGAGACCTCGTATTCTGCATTACATATTTTAAACATACACAATTAAGATAAGGAATAACAATTAACATTCTAGGCGTGGGACCTTTTTTTTCTTCTTAACCGACGAAAAACAACGAAGGAGGTTCTCAATTCGACGCGTATACGCATAACTTTTTACAGAGTAGTCCGATTTTGATAATTCTTTTTTTTATTGGAAAGGGTATACCAAAGTATAAAAAAGGGTATAAAAAAGTTTTTTTAGTATCAAACAACATTAAACTTAATTTACGATTATTTGCTAACAATACCATAAAGTTTTTGTTGAATTGTTGATCCATCGCCTCGCGCGTGTCTAGTCTTATTATGAAGGGTGGTTTACTTATTTCTTGCCAATTTTTAAGCTATTTATTTTGTTTGAAAGATTCACTTTTCTATGTTTAGTAAACTTTACTATTTTATTAATTTAACGGACTGGTAACAACTTGCAAAAACCGCTGTACTGTTTATTGTGATAACCTTATCACCACTCTGTATAATACATTCACAGTTCACCACTAATAACTACCATGAAACAGAGGGAGAGTCTACTGCCGCTAATTTCTCTCCAACAGATTATTAGAATCTATAAATGTTTATTGACATTTATTTTAAAGGTCACTCGGATCATGTCAAGCTGTGTGACTGTAATAATACAATATTATATATCGATTACCCTTTGCTGTTCATACCAATTGTCGCTAACCGCGTTAATAGAGCAGTACCACTACAAACAATAATGCTACATTAATAACATCAGCATCAGCATGCTGAGTTTACCTATAATTGATTGTACACTATTGTTTATCTGTTTTTGCTTGTTTGTTTATAACTGGTGTAAACAGCAGTGCGATTCTGTAACCATCTCACCGTGAAAACTCAGGTGAAGTGAGCGTGGAGTGAGCTGTCAATCCAACTAATGCTAGGGATTGATAATATGGACAGCTCACTCTAAGCTCACTTCACCTAACTTTTCACGGTGAAATTTTTACAGAATCGATCGGCAGTCGTTGGTAAACCAATAAATAAATAAATAAAATAACTCTGTCATGGTGAATTGAACTGTTTACATACAAAGAGTGAACTATAAAATAAGTAACTGATTTTTTACACATGAATGAAACAATAGAATAGAATAGAATACTCTTTATTGTACACCACAGAAATTACAGAACATAAATATATACAATCAAATAAATTAAATATTGTTTTAACAGGATGCTAGGCAGAGGTATGACCCATATTTAATTTGTTGTGTCGAAAACTATGTATATAATTATGTCCTCCTATTCTGCCCTCTGTGTCCCAAAATATGCAGTCAAAGTTACTTCTGCGCTGCCACCGACGACACCGCGGAACTGGCGAAGCTGTGGGCGAATAAGATCTGATATACAGTCATGCCATTGGCAAGAAGAAGCAGTAAAATTTGTTACCCCAAAGTCCGAATGTTGGAAAAAATGCAATAAGCTTAAAATAACATAAATAGACCGAATTTCGCTATACCAATGACTATTACATTTTTTTTTATCGTTTGTATTATGGACGCTTTTAAGGTGCACGTCTTTCTACATCGTTCTCACATGTATAATTCCAACTTCAATGATATTGTAACCAATATTTTGTAACAGTTTTATGATTTAAAAGAGTGTCCGTGGAGTTTCTTGCTCGTTCTTCTCCTTATGTACATACTACGCTTTGGAATGGGCAACTAGCTTCATCTTTCTGACTGACCGGCCACTTGACAATTCAAAAGTGCCTGTAATTGGTTTATTTGAAATAAATTCTTTGAGTTTGAGTTTGAATTAAATCATCGTACATACAATGCGTAATGCGTTACCTGTTTTGGTTCCCTGTACCTACTAATTGAATGAAGCAATTCGTCCACACACGGTACAAGTACTTAGTAGGCACAATTTATCACCTGTGCTATACAAATCCCTTCCCTGACCTTTACTGCTTATACTGAAATATTACGATTTCTCTTCATTACCGTACACCCACAAGCAACAGTGTTAGTGTGGAAGCTGTTAATTATCTTCAATTATTGTCCTTAGTTCAAAGTAGTTAGAGTACTTTAAGAATGAACGAAATGTTAATGTCTTTAATGCCTTCTGTTTTTGACAGTTTCAAAGTTAGTGAAAATGGTGATAGCTGTCTGGCCATAGATTGTATGCGGAAGGAGAACTGGGTGTTTTTGGCGTAACTTGCGTGAGGCCTGCGGCCACCAATGGACTACAGTAGGTCAATTTCATTGCCTCTTTATTTATTTTATAATAATTTATGTACACAATAAAAACAAAGGCAATAATACTGGTATTCAGCTACATCCGGTTAGACTGGAAACCGACCTTAAAATAGTTGGGAAAAGGCTAGGCAGATGAATAAAAACAAAGGTAGGTATTGCGTATTTCATACAAATATATTTTTTTACTCTCCTTCCTCATCCTTCATTTTTTATTAATTAAATTATTATTTTTCTTGTTGTATTTTCTAAAATTCAGCTGCCTAGAAACTGCTCATGAGCCAGATATAGGTCGTGGCGTCGATACTAATATACTATTAATATTTTTTAACGTCTACAAAAATGTAGTTTGGGATTTGAAAACGCGGTACATATATTCGGTTACCTTTGAGGAAATACTAGCCTGATGGTTCACAGGTATTAACTGAAAAAATCCTTTGATATCGTCTCGCTTTTCAGACACCTATTTTTTATTGTTTGCGCTTCTATTCAAACTTTTTGTTTTGGGATTGTACGCCGTGTTTTTTTACGACAGCGATGTGGTTGAATATTTTGACACTTCAGTATTTTCAGCAGTTTAATTTTAGTAGGTATTTCAGGTTGCATTCGGAACATAATTATTTTCGATAAATTTTGGCCTGCAGGTTTTTCCGGTACAAATTGAATTATTACATGCAAAAATATCGGAATAAAAACTTACTGACGTTTGGTGACGGGTGTAGTTAAGTGAATTCGGGAGGTAGGTACATATTTTAGTATAGAGTAGTAGTGTATTTAGTGGTGGCGTTAAATATACAGCGATAAACTAACGAAGCGAAACCTTCATTTGTCTTGCTTATCTAATGTTATCTTGTTTACCTGAGTATTTTTATTAAGCTGGTAGTATTTCTTTCAGTCTGAATTATTTATGAAAAATGGTCGAATTAAATGTAAGTCTGGATCACATAAACATGACAGGTATAACAAATATTTATTCAAATGAATTTATTTCTTATGAATATGAAGGCAATTAAATAGGCTATAACACTAGATTTATACAGTACCTAAGGTATGATAATAGGGTATTTAAAAAACAGACATAACTTTTCACCATCTATCTATCACAGCCATTACAGAAAGAATAATAGCTATTTTGTTCAAAAGTATCAAAACTTACAGCAAGACCTAACGTTTGTGAGAGCTGGAGTCCATATACTATATAATAATGGGTTCAGGACCTGTATGAGAGACCTCCAGGCTCACACCAAATGATTAGTACCTGCATAAAGATATGCAAACAACCGATAAAAACGTCTTAAAAAATTTAATAGGGGCGGCTTGACTGGTTGCGTAAAGAACCACTCGTAAGTAAGATCGCGCCGACTACGCTGTAGCCAATTAGCTACGAGACTGCTACGAGAAGATCTCGTAGGAGATTGCTACATATTGCTACGCTTTGTGAATTGATAAATTGCTATGTGTGTGTAGTAAGAGAATTTTCTTTGCATCATTTTCCAAATAAATGATAAAAAACTTTTTTAAATCAATGAACCTCTAAAAACTCTTCTCTAAAAGCGCTTCTAATGATGCACACTTTTTTAATAACTGAGCTTCTTTTTAACTTTCTGGTCTTTTTTCACATTTCGTCGCAGTAACTAAGCTAGGGTACCTCGATCAAACCAGGTACCAGGAATCCGCTGGATGCAAAAAGCACAGAACCGGTCGAAGTGCTTGTGGGAGGCATAGGCCTCCCACAAGCACTTCGACCGGTTGTCCACTACTCGACATAGGTACAGTAGTAAAGACGTCCACTACTGTACATAGGTACAGTAGTGGACGTCTTTCGGCTTAGATGATGATGAACCCGACTAAACGGGTTAGGTTAAGTTGGAACTGTAACCAAACACGCGCGAGTCGAATTGATCCCAGCAACTAAGGGGGCCAATCAACTAACCAAGTGGGTTAGGTTGAAACTGTAAACAACCGTGCGTGAGTCGAGCGAGTGCGACTCGAGCGGTGCCGCGGCAGCAGCCGGTGAGCGTTACATCCAAGTTGGTCACAGTTTAGGACCCCAAAATAGAATTTATTTTTATTTAAAAAATGTAATAAAAAATTATGGAGTCCCTACAAACAGCACGAAATAAAAAAAATTGTTAAAAATTAAAAAAACCCCCGACACAAAACAAGTTAAAAATTCTATGAAAAAATAGCCACAAATAGAACAAAAAAGATATAAATGTGAAACCCTATAAAAAGAAAAAAAAAATACCCTGAAATTATGACCCTACGTATGAAATTTTTTTATTACATGTTGTCGCGTCGGGGGAACGCTCTAATTATTAGCTAACGTTCGGTTAAAGTTTACAATAGTAGCTCCCGAACGGATGCCACAGACAGACATACACACACACAGACACGTCACACTTATAACACCGGGAGGGTTAAAAATAGAGGCGCAATCATTACAAGTATATTAGAGTGTTCAATCATATTTCTAGGGGGCAGAAGAGGGCCTATTAGAGGTTCGATAAAAACATGTCCTTTCTTAAGTATCAAAATTAAATATCAACTACGTTATTTCCCTGCAGTGGCGAAGTACTGCGAAACAGAAAAGAAAGTCATAGATAAGAAACAAACCATTATCATCATCTGGAAAGTGATAACAACAACATTCCTGTAGGCACTATTTAGCCGAACAAAAAATAATTACGAACCTACCGGTCGTAATTATTTTTTGTTCGGTTAAATAGTTTAATTAAATTTAAAATATCTCACTAACTTCGCACGCTGCCCACTGCTTGTCAGAAACAGTTATCCATTTTTTTTGCTGAAAAAGTCGGCATAAAAAGAGAATATAAACGATAAAATGTTATAACCCGCCCACGTCACGGGCATTAAAAATCAAGTCTTTTGTACCCTTCGATATTTTACTTACCCTTGAACAATGAAACAAAAATGCTGGCCATCCACAAGACATCTGTCAAAAATGAGTATTTTATGAAGGGCTGACTTTTCAAATGCCGGATATGATCCAAAAAATAATTTTGACATTTCGACAGTTTTTCCATACAAAAACCGTTAGACGTCAATTTTATTCCACGTTGACATTGCAATGCAAGGATCTTTTGGTGTTCGAATGATATTGAGGTGGGCATTGTCAGATTGTCGGTAAACATTTTTGTGCCAAAGGAGATCACCTATTTTATTTGGCGATTTGGGATAATTGAATTGTCGCAATAGTATAAACATTTATTGATATGATGCCAATGCTGTAATGAATTCGAGAAAAAAAATATACAACGATCTTATCTTTCGATCCGCCTCCAAATATATCTTCGAACCCAAATTGTTCTCGACTTTGGCGCCTTAGTAAAAAATAAGAAGCCAAAAAAAAATCACAGAGTGGGTGATCTCCTTTTGTGAAAATCAAAATGGCGACGTTAGTTCCGATTTTCCGATTCCGAAAGATCCTTGAACAGTTATAATAACTGGCGAAATGTAACCGGCCCAACACAAAAAAAAAAAAACTATTTAAAGCTATCTGCGAAACAAGTTTCTTCTTTTATACTTTTTCTTGAGTTTATTTTGAAACTCTTTTGCTCAAACGAAACGGGCTCGTAGACTAGCCTTTTACCCTTGATTGAATGAAAGTACGTGCTTTGGTTGACTCGACATGATTAAATTAAGAAAAAAATGATTAATGCTTTTCATTAAATTCCTTCTTATACCTACTTATTCCGTAATGAAAAGCATTCTGTCTTTTTACAGGTCTGGGACTTGAGTAATAATATAAATTTCAATGCTGGCTGCAGCTAATTACGACAAAAAACCACGACGAGCGAGCCTAATAGTGCTACCTAAAACTAGAACCAATTATGGCAAAAAAATGGTTACATTTGAAGGAGTGCAACTATATAATAAATTACCATCAAGTATTAGAAATGTACACTCACTCAACGCATTCAAAATTCAGCTCGGCCAATATTTAACAGCAAGAAAAATACCCTCGCAGAAATGAATGCGTTGGGTGGGTCGTGTTTGTGAAACTGTACATAGGTGAAGTCGGACCTATTTATATTGTTAACATTAATTTATTGTTCTCAAGTAAGTGACATTTGTTATGTTTTATTGAGAATAAAGTTTCTTTAAACCTAAACCGAAATACGAACAATTGCTTCAATTTATACTGTATAGTTTAGAGTTCATTCGTATTATATACCTGTACGGCCGGCTGCATATTGGATGCGTTTTCATACGAATTTGAATCGAACGAACACGTAAGTACGATCCATCCCGATCTTCCGAGTACTGTGACACCTCGCACTGTAGGTGCGAGCTTATCGTGCCTGTACGCGTGTCTAGTTCCGACGTTCGCAGTCAAGTTTGTTCGGATCAATTTGGTCGGATTTTTATGCGTTTAGACGCTAATAAATACGGTTTCAGGTCACAGTCAGAAAACACAACTACATAGAATGCGCATTTAATTCTTATGTCCTATAACGTATGTTTACGTAGGATACAAATTCGACGGCAACCAAGTACAAAGAGTCAACTGCACTTTTTATGACCTTTTTTTATACATTATTCGACTCAGAATTCTATTTTACCGTAGAAGTTTTATGTTTTTATCTATATTATTTAATTTTTACTAATATTAATTAACTCACGTATAAAGACAACATTTTTACAAAGTAACGAAGTAGACACGGATATAAACGTACGGAATAATAGTATAATTATGTCCGTGTCTACTTCGTATAAGTCGGACAATCGGCGTTTTCTCCGGTTGTAAACAAAGATATCAGCCACACGTAGTACAAGTAGTTGTTCCGGGTCTAGCTGTTTGTGTATGTGAGTTTAAATGTTTGTAAACGCAGGCACGACACAGGAGAAATTCGTAGTGGGGCAACGTTTTTTTTTAAAATAAAATAAAATAACCCCCCCCCCCCCCAAATCTTGGGCTGCGACCGCGCCTGAGTCATCAATCTGAGTCTTGTTGTAATATTTAAAATTACATATCTAAGCTTTAGCAATAAGGAATTAGTCCCGCGTAGAAGCGGATATATGGCAGTTGACTCATTTAGTTTACTTTTTTGTACGAAGTAGATAAAGGCATCTACCGTACTTAAAAAAAAAAACAAAAAAATATTACAGTAAATGACCTTAACCATTTTCTTGGCAATGCCTACTTAATTAAATGTTGTACAGACGCCAGCAGGTCAAGCTAACCGAAACTGTCAAATTTTCCCAATCAACCTTGAACCTTAATGCTTTAACGATAAAATTGAAAATCTATGAAAGAAATTTGACAGATTGTAGTAGCTTGATGTGCTGGCGTCTGTACAATAGAAGAAGATAGCTTTGTTCTTCTATTCATTATCACAATTGGCATTCAAAACGCTCTCCTGTAAAATGATGATTCGGCAGATAACCTAAACTTTGCGGTCGTCGATGTAATCTTTCAAAATTTATGTAAACAGTGGCATCGGCTGAGCATTGTCTGTCAGATTGAATGCCTAATGTAAGCTATGATACGCTACGACAGTAATGGTTAGTTAAAAAACTACACCCCACAATATATGTACCTATGGGGAAGACATGACTCATGTTGTGTAGTGTGTCGCCCTCGTATACAAATCACAACAGGACAACATACTTAGCGGCTTATTCTGGGAACATTACACCCACAAAAGGTGATAATTTTGCGTTGACATCACAATAGTGCAATAGAAGTGAGAGATGAGGGATTCCCGCCCACTCATTCCTCATGTTGTTATCTCTGTAACCTTCTAAGTTATTTTTGGCAACCCCTGCTAGAGATGCGTGGGTGCCGCGTATAAGCTTCCAGGATTTAATAAGTAGGTTGTTTTTAATTTGTCCCTACATTCCTATTATGGTCAAGAAGGTTATACCGTTCCCCTTTTTTTGGTATATTAAGGTTTCTGGTCATCGTTGTCCACATTCCTACTTGTTTTTACATAACATTTTATTGTGTCCTGTTTCCCCGAAGGGTTAGGAAGGTACACCCACATTTCTTAATTATGTTTGTAATATGGGGCGAGCCTATTGCCATCACCCGCGCAAAAATTTAGACTCCAGGCCTACTGAGAAATTTCCAATAATACCCGATTTACGGATTACCCGACCTGGGACTCGAACCCGGGATCTCATGCTCAGTAGTAGCGCTTGCGGCCTCTGGACCAACGAGGCAAACTTGAGACTTGTTTTTCTTAAGAATAAACTCCAAAAGAAAATAGATACTAATCGAAGTTTACAGTCTATAAAAAAACTTTTTTTGCAAAAAAATACAACCGACTTCCAAAAACGACACTACAAAGTGAAAAATAACTTTAATTTCGGAAGTCGGTGTCGTCGGGTTCGCATTTTTGTTGTTTGCCACCGACTTCCGAAATTAAAGTTATTTTTCACTTTGTAGTGTCGTTTTTGGAAGTCGGTTGTATTTTTTTGCAAAAAAAGTTTTTATTTTTCACTTTTAAGTTGTAATTTTTACCAGTAATTTTGGTTTAAAAACCAAACTACTGAACCGTTTTTGATGAAATTTCTATGGGACCATTTGGGAAGTATACCCTTTCCAAAAAAAAAAGAATTTTTCAAATCGGTTGGCAAGCGACGGAGTTATGCCCGAACAAACATAAAAAAAAAAAAAAAAAAATACAAACATCCGAATTGAGAACCTCCTCCTTTTTTAGAAGTCGGTTAAAAAAAGCACAACTCTTCAAATTTTGCAGCTACAAACAGTAGTAAGAAGTTTCTATTATTTCTAAGAATTTTCTATACATTATATTATATTATGTATAATAAAATAGTAGTGAAGTCAAAACTGTACATTGAATATTTTTGAAAAAAGTAATTGCTACGAGGTATGAGAACGAGTCTGATGCCGAAAATATAGTTTATAAAATGTTTGTCTGGATGTATGTTCCGGATAGAGGCAAAAACGACTGAACGGATTTGGATGAAATTTGGTACACATATAGTTATATAGCTTGGATTAACATATAGGGTACTTTAATCCCGGTAATACGTTCCCGTGGGATATTCTGCAACATCCACGCGAGCGAAGCCGCGGGCAAAAGCTAGTAATTAATAATCCTACTAATATTATAAATGTGAAAGTTTGTACGGATGGATGGGATGTTTGTTACTCTTTCACGCCAAATCCACTGAACGAATTTGGATGAAATTTGGCAAACAGGTGGTTTATAACCAGGATTAACATAAATGATACTTTTTATCCCGATATTCCCGCGGGATCGAAACTTATGCGGGGGAAACCGCGGGGCACAGCTAGTAACATAATAATTCCTCTCGAATATCCTACAGTTCAGTTATGAATGATTCTCGTAATTTGCGAAACCATCTCCATTTTGGCGCTCAACTTTCGAGATAAGTTTGTTATTCCAGTATATTTCATTTCATTGTTGATAACTGACAGCACTGAAGAGGATACCAAGATTTGTAATAATATGCTTAATTAAACAAAAGGACTTCTGGGCAACTGTATTTATCATTTACAGGATGGTGAGACATTCAAATGAGACCCCAGCGGGATGATTGCGTAACCCACTAACAGTAGCTATGGGTTTCATCTTGACAGTTCTACAACATTCATTGCGTTATTTACGTTGTTGAGCAGACAAATTTTCCAAACATATGAAGCAATCGATCAAATCAGCCTATCGCAGTCCACTACTGGACACAGGCCTCACCCAGGCTGCGCCACAACACCCTCTCCTCCGCCCTCCGCATCCATTCCGACCCAGCAACCTTCTTAAGGTCATCCGTCCATCTAGCTGGGGGGCGTCCCATACTACGCTTGCCGATACGCGGTCTCCACTCCAGGACTCGTCTGCTCCACCGGCCATCGGTCCTTCAAAAACATGGCCAGCCTACTGTCACTTCAGTTTGCTTACTCTGCAAGCTATGTCGGTAACTCCAAGCAATGCTATGTCGGTAAGCAATGGATTAGCAATATCATTCAAAATAATTCTGATTGTTGTTGAAACGATAAGTTTTTTTTGAATAAATATTTTGTGAAAAACTGTGATTAACAGTAGATCCCTATGTAATAAATTACTACGCTTTTGTTACTTTCAGCGGACTAAATAATTAAACAATTATAATTTATTTATAAAGTTTTACAGGACCTCTTTTGAGAGATAAAACTTGCCTGGAAAATATTAACATAAATACGGTAATATTTACATTAATACAACACGGTTAGCGCAGTGGCTGAGCGATCGGACTGCTGCGCTGCGTGTCGCGGGTTCGATTCCCGCACAGAACAAATATTTGTAAGTCCTACATGTATTTGTTCCGAGTCTGGGTGTTTTTCTATCTATAATATGTATGTATTTACAAAAAAAATGTATATAAGTAGTTTATCAGCCATCTTGTTACCATAACACAAGCATTAGGTTGCTTAGCTTGGGACTAGATGGCGCTGTGTGAAATGTCCAGGGATATTATTATTATTATGTCGTTTATTTATTTAATTTTCTTATTTTATTACATTTTTAAATATTATTATAAAAAAAAAACATTTAAAAATATAAAAAAATAGTAGTAATCCACCGGTGTCGGGAGCAGGGTCCAAGCTACCGGTGGTTAGGGCTCCAGAGACAGAAACCTCCTCACAATGCGAGCCGTATCGAGGAGTACTACTTATTATTATTATTATAAATGACTATTTCATGAAATATTAACCAATAGGGTTATAAGAACTTAGAGGTTTGTATTGATTATGATTCTTTAAATACATACTTGTTACAGTCGCGAATCATATTTTGTTCAACATACAACCTGACAATGACCTGCAAATTGCAAAAAACGTAAGAAAATTTCAATTTTGCAGGCGACCCTGGCGTTTGCCCCTTAATAATATTAATGTGCCTAGCCTGTTGGGGTCGGCTTCTAGTCTACCCTGAATACCAGTATTTTACGTGGAGCGACTGCCTATCTGACCTCCACAACCCACTTAATGGGTAATACGATACCCCTTGGTAAGACTGATTGTGTCTGTGATGTCAGACTTTCGGGCTTCTGACGACCCGTAATGACTGTCAAAGATTAAACGAAACGGCTTAACGTGCTTTCCGAGGCACGGAGGGGTCTTGGTATGGAAAGATGGTCACCCATCCACGGACCAACGGCGGCAAGCATGTCTTAACCTAATCAATTGAACCGTGCAGCTGTCATTACTTAGCTACAAGCTCCATCCATACACGAGCACATTGTACGGCTCAAACTACAACATTGATTTTTATGAAGTTCCCAAAGAAGCAACCTTCTTGCAACAACTTCATTAGAGTTTGAAATTCAAGCAGTTACTGTACGTTTTAATTAAGAAACATTCCTCAAGAACTCCTTTCATTCAAAACTCAAGGATCTGTAGGTGTTATTATTTACCTATGTAGGTAAAATCAGGGACATCAATTGTGTAAAAGACGTTTCATACAACTGTCAGAGAATGACAGTTCTGATTTGAATAATATAAGAAAATTAATTGTTAACCAAATTGAGTAACGGCTTAATTTGTACGTAACGAATTAAGTCGTTAGTCAATTTGGTTATCAATTAATTTTCCTAACTTGACATCGCTAATAGAGATCCTGGTATAGAGGAGTTAATTATTTTAGCCTTAACTAAATTACAAATCCGTATTGCATTTATCCAGCTACACATACTAAATAAACCACATAAGTATTAACGGATTAAGTCTAAGAATAGAAATATTGTACGAAAGAAAAAACTCAACACGCGATAATAAACACAAATAAAAATTGAAAGAAAATATTATCGAAGAGACGTAGATTTTTATTCTAAAAATGCTCGTCGTTAATGAAATAAGATTTTGTTTTTTCAGTAATTACGAACAAACAATCTATTCACTGTTTTAATTTGCCTGCCTGGGGTGTTTTCACTGTGGCATAACAAAATTCCAACATGTATTCTCAGCACAACGTTTTTAACCACATCTAGGGATGGCTGGCAGTAAGGTTCTAATTAATGACTACTATTTTTTTTTTAATAAATGGCATTTCACAGGTCAACCTAGTAGGTGGTCGGCCACTTGTCAGTGATGCCTCAATAAATTAAAGCCTCCAGCCAGAACTTAACACATTTACAAACTAAGCGACTTCACGCTAAGGGCGGCTTAGGGTTTCGCTGGGGGAGGGCAGCTAAACACAGGCTCGATCGGATTAATTTGTACAAAGTGTAGTTTTAATATAAGTTTTAAATTTTCTTTCATTTAATTGCAATATTTCACAAGGTATTTTGTTGTAACATTTAACACAGTATCCCATAAAAGATGAGAGAGAAGAGAAGATACTTTAGGTAATCTGAAAAAAGGTTGATCTTTATTTCTAGTATTAAAATTATGTCTATCACTTATTTTATTAAAAAATATGTTGATTTTTTCTTACATATATACTTTTTTCGTAAATGAATTGGCAAGGTACCGCCATAATATTAACCCTTTTAAATAGTACCATAAGAGATTCGCGGCGACGTAGATCGTAAATGGCTCTGACAGCTCTCTTTTGCAAAATAAAAATGGTTTCAATGTCAGCAGCCCGACCCCATAGTAAAATGCCATATGAAATAATACTGTGGAAGTAACTAAAATAGACCAAAGGGTTCCTACATCTGTTAATTGTCTTATATTTCTAACAGCATAATATGCGGCCGAGATTAGCTGCCCCGCAATAGATGTTATATGTGGTCCCCATTGTAATTTCTCGTCTAGCGTGATTCCGAGGAAAAATGTCTGATTAGCAAATTCTAGTTTTTGGTCATTCAATATGATGTCATATTCGATACTTCTAACATTAGGTAATTTAGTTTTTTTTTTCATTTAGTGCTAAATTATTTACCAATTTTTATAATATTTTTTTATAATGCTTTCAATCTCTAAACGTAACGAGACACTATGCTGTATCCTTTACTGCAAGATACAACCTCATTGTTATATTTTTATTCAGTGTTGCCACCCACAACCTATTTAATGTCAAGATAAAAATAAGTTACTGAACCAACAAGCTGTCAATACTAAGTGCACTTGCAACGTTTAAAAGCCATTTCCAGGAGGCGAGGTGGGTACAGTACAATGTTTTCCTTACCATGTAAAGGTGAGTATACACCACAGCATTTTCTCGAGCATTTCCATGTAATGTAATGTTCTTACGAAATGTATAATTACAAGCAAAAGCTCAATTTAAAGTAGCATTTTGTTTAACGAGCGAGCATTTACCTGCAACAGGAAACAGAAACAACAACAGGAACAGGTTTTTTTGTTCAGGATGTTGATGGGGCTACTCCGTTTCTGCAGTGCATCAGATATGTTTGCATAAGCACACGTCGATGGCTTCCATGCCATCAGACAGAAATCTGCCTCTTTGCTCTGGAGAGTGAGGGAAAGCTCCAACTCCATCCTGAAGACCATAGCGGGGAGGTACGAGAACAACATCACCTAATAAAGGAGTTATTAGGTGATGTTGTTCGAAGATGCATTTCGAACAACAGCCTTGTCTCCAAATAGACAATAAGTTTACTGACATAAGATTTTTTTTTTACTAACCCATATGGATGTTGCATATCCGAAATAAAGATTATTTTATTTATTTTTTGTTAACTCTTCGTTAAAATATCGGATCTTTCGGTCGATCTGCACTCGTGTCGTGGCTCGATAAAATATTACACACATTCACTGATTTGTTTGCTACAAAGCATCGGGAGTCGTGTTCATTATTCGGTTCGTGTAAGTGTGACACATTACAGCGTCTAGCTGTTATGTTACAAGTAAATGTTCTAGTCTATACTCACCTTAGGCAGGCGTGGACTTAACTTGCATAATATTCATAACATTATGCAAAGTACTGTGTGCGTACTTCCTCATCAGTTTACGCGGTTCAATCTATAAGGGGTATGAAGATACTGTTTAGTTTAAAAAAGGTTGTTATTTGAAGCAACTTTTTTTGTGGTGTAAAAATATTTTTTTGGGCTTAAAAGGTTACTTTTACTTTCGCAAAAAAGACTTAAACCAACCAACCACCACTTCCAACCAAGTAATGTAAATTCATCAATTTAATTATATAATTTATGCAGTTTTTATGATTAAGTTATGGTAATTTCTCCTTCATCATAAGTCTGTAATATCCAAGATTATCTACGTGAGGAAACCTGGAAGTCCTTCCAATCTTCCGAAATGGTGGATATGTGTCGATGATCGTTTGGAACGTGGCCAAAATCAGAACCAACGCCGCCATCTTGTCTTTTTAATACAATTTTCCAGAAATCCTATCCTGTTATATCCTACGTTCTACTAATATTATGAACGCGAAAGTTTGCGAGGATGGATGGATGGATGTTTGTTACTCTTTCACGCAAAAATTACTGAACGGATTTGTATGAAATTTGGCACACAGGTAGTTTATAATCAGGATTAACACATATGAGACTTTTTATGCTGATATTCCCACGGGATCGAAACTTATGCGGGTAAACCCGCGGGGTGCTGCTAGTATTTCATAATTTTTTACCAACAGCTCACCCCTGTCAATGTCACTCAAGCACCAACACATCCTTGTAACAACAGTGTTATGTAGTAGTTCTTATACAGATAAGGACTCTAAATGGCTATCTTTGGCAGACATGAGCCAAATATTCTTATAAATCAGTACCAAGATTTCCAGTAAATGTCTTTGATGCATTCAGGGTACACCAAGTCGTTGACCCCAATAGAAGTGTTTAAAGCAGCACGTGCCGACATCATCCTCGAAATGGCTTAGTGGACACTTTACTGTAGTTGTCGAAATGTCGATATGAAGTAAAGATACGAAGTAAGTTATAGGTACCTATAAGTTAAGTGACAGCAACAAAAGAATTGATAGACACGTCCTAGATTTCTGCTCAAAATATGGTTCTTTCTCGGAAAGTACATTTTATATAGGTATGTTTGTAGATTATCAGCATATCATCGAAGTATTTGTCTTCTTCTTCCATACATCTATATCAGCCGTCACTGTTGATATGCCAAATTAGAATATTCCTCTTTTTAAATCTGTGCCCATGGAGTAGAGTACAGAGAGAGAGAGACAGAGAGAGTGTTCTATTCTATTAGGTGTATTATGGTTCAAAGTCGTAGTCGGTCGTAGGTTCGAACCCAGACAGGTGCTTTACTTTGTGTAAATTATTTCATCACCACTGCTCTCAAAACGGTGAAGGAAAACATCGTGAGAAAACCGACATGTTTTAGAACCAAAAATTCGAAGACATGTGACATTTATCACTCCCTCGATGGGCCCGCGTGGTGGATTAATGCCCACTCCCTCTCGCCGAGAGGAGGCCTGTGTCCCAGCAGTGGGAACATTATAGGCTGATTATGATGGTTCAGTGTTATAAAGTTTTTCTGTTAAAAAGAAAAATTGTGGGAGATTGGCAGCTGTGACCAAAATTCCGCCGGGATTTATTATAGTATGATTCACTATATTTTAAAACACGTATAACAAAATTAAACAATAACTTACCTACCGTACAATAAAATCAGTTTACCTGCATACCCGCGGTGTTATTTTAGCTTTTCCGCCGCAGGCCGAGTTGTGGCAACATATTTAATTCTGTTCGTCTTTGGGTAGCTGGCTCATTTATGATATGTATAATTGCGCTGCACTTGTTAACGTCATCACGTCAATGCCGGCTGCCTCTGAAAACCAGCGCTGGGGCTCTGTCTCGTATAGGGTCTTAGCATTATGCTGAGCGATGGCCGTTTTGCGTGAATGTGACGCATGTTTAGCACCAACTTTTTTTTTGTGTGTTTATGGCCTTTTTTTATGCGTCATGTTGGCCGCAAATAAATGCATTGTCTTTCTTTCTATATGTTGATAGAATTACACCCAACAGCAAGTTCAAGAGCAACCTTACATTATAATGTTATGTTAGTATTCATGTTTGAATTTTGACTCTTCATCCGCATTATATATGTTACTAGATATGAAGTGTCTCATCAAAGGATTCAAGGGCGAGTGTGTGGAAATGAGAAATGGGCCCGGATACTAGACTGAGGCGAATCTGTGAATGATGTGTGTTGAAATAATATCGAGATTTCGTATCAAGATTATTACTGGCTGATTATTATTTTCAGGTCAGTGTTATGTTGTATGTTGATCTAAATATGATTCGCGGACTTAACAAATATTACGACAATCACGCGAATCATATTTTGTTCAACATACAACCTGACACCGTCCAGCAAATTGCAAAAAACGTAAGAAATTTGAATTTTGCGTGCTATCCTGGCGT
The DNA here is from genome assembly GCA_951799955.1 of Apamea anceps. Lineage (NCBI taxonomy): Eukaryota > Metazoa > Arthropoda > Insecta > Lepidoptera > Noctuidae > Apamea > Apamea anceps. Next base: position 14,998,749 of record OX637504.1, on the reverse strand, counting down.
TTCCCCCAAAAGATAAGTTGATGAATGAGTTATTTTTAACCGACATCGAAAAAGGAGTAGGTTCTCAATTTGGATTTTTATATTATATGTATGTTCGGGCATAATACATGCTGCATAGTGAAGCTACTTTACTATAAAAAGTTACAGGTTTTTAAATTGCAAGAAGAGCTTTCTCAATCAATTATGTTCGTTACGTTCCTTATGAACATGCTCCGGTAAAGCACCGTCCTCTTTCAAAGGACCTATTTTGCTCTTATGTGTTCTTAATCAAACTTTATTCATCGATGGATGCGCTCTATTCATCGATGGAAAATATTGTGATCTTTACAGAATCATTTTTATCTTAGGGATCAGAGAAAACTGCTGTTTCTTTAGTACATCTGAGGATATCAGCGGTGTAATTGCGTAACAAAGTAACAGTAGCCATGGCTTTGATTTTGACAGGTCAACAACATTCATTGCGTAATTTACATTGTTGAGCAGACAAATATTTCGAACATATGAAGCAAAGAATTAGCAATATAATCTATATATATAAAAATGAAACCCGTTTTCCGTTATCACGACATAACATGAAAACGGCTTGACCGATTTCGCTGTTTTTTTTTTTTTTTGTAGTTTTCTAATACTCTGTACAAGGTTCTTACGTAAAAAAATATAAAGAAAATCTCTCAGAAAGATTGAAAAATATACATTTAATTTTGCATATTTTAAAAAACGTACGAACTTCTGATTCGGCAAAGCGATAGATGGCATCCTAGGGAAGGACATACTTTTTATTAGGATAGCACGTTCCCGTGGGATAATTTCCGACATCCACGCGGGCGAAGCCGCGGGCAGAAGCTAGTTAAATATATAAATAAAAGTGTGTTACGCATCAGGGTGCTGGTTAGTGAAATCCGTTTGCATATTCATACTGTGAATCCCCAACATTTTATCTACATCCGGTCATCTTACTACAATTTGCCTATTACTTCTATTAGCAGTCAGAAGGTCAATTCTCGTAATTTAAAATGTTCATAATCTAGCCCCAGTCTCATCTCGGCGACAAACAAATGTCAATCACTTGTCAAAATATAGGGAAATTAGACATATTTTTGACAGATTGAGACTGAGATCAGACTGTGAACGTTCTTAAAATTACGAGAATTGCCCCTCAGGTGATTGACCTCATGACATATAGAATATTGATGATGACAATGTCAGCATAGTAAAGGTAGACAATTTTAAAACTATTATCGTATGTAATTATTCCAATAGTTATTATTGTCTTCGTAATCATTTCAATGGCCTAAATAAAGTAGTTTATTTTAACAAAGTCACTATTTGCATTTGATTTGTTGCACAATTTAGATAAATACTTAGTCTTTAGATTCAGTAATGATTTATTGAATAATAGAATGCCAAATAATTGTTTTAAATGGAATCTAGTTCATCAGCGGTTTACATAATATAGTAACGCAATTAATTAACCTATCGAGGCAAATTATATATTCTATCCACACGTAGGTAAAGTTCGACAATTCTACATACTCGTACAATTTCAAAATTTGCGGTAACTTTGTCAGTAAGGAAGACACGAGTATATTAGTAAGCGGGTTTTAGTCAGACTGATAAAATGTTTTTCTGTCACTACTATACAGCAGTAATAGAAAAAAAACATTTTATAGTAATAATTGTGTGGGTCAGAATGACGGGTGTATTGTTGCAGAAATACATATGTTATATACGAAAGGAATGTACCAGCAATGTACTTGAATGTACCTTTAATGAAATTCAATGTACCTCCATGAAACAAGAACAATTATAATAATAAAGTGAGCCGCAGTCCTGACAGTCAGAATGACGGGCGAATACTGATAATTAATGTAGTAGATATTTTATGGTTACCTAATATTTACCAGAGGAATGTACCTACAATGTACCTCACAAAAATATAATCTGAAATTATAATGCGACGAGTAATTAACGAGAAAATCAAGAAAACAAATATTGACGCCTAACATTTTTTCATAGCAATATCGCACCTCCACTCAAATAGTGTCGTAAGTCAAAAAATCAAACTTTCAAGAAAAAGGTGTTTAAAATTTGATTTTGAAGTTTTCTGAAACGAATCTATCTATATATATAAAATTCAAAGTCCTGACTGACTGACTGACTGATATATCAACGCACAGCCTAAACCGCTGGTCCTAGAGACATGAAATTTGGAGGGTGTGTTCTTCCTGAAGAGTAGGTATCCACTAAGAAAGGATTTTTCGAAATTCCACCCCTAAGAGGGTGAAATGGGGGGATTTAGTACGAGGAAATAGGTATATCGCACAATTTACCTACTTCCCCGTACTATTATTAAATCAGTTCATACTTCAGTCTATACTGTCCTACTGCTGGGCAAAAACACTAAGCCTTTGTCCACTATTTCCAATGGCTGTTTGTTGCCTTTGAGTTGAGTTCCTCAAGTTCTGAGTTGAGCTACACGATTACTGACAAATGCTTGCACTTACTGGACTGGTCCACTCAAATCTGTATGGTACTACTTCCTCAAAATACCATTTCTGCCATCAATCTACACATGATCTGACCAAGATTATGTCTGGAGCTTAAAAGAGACTGTGACCTCTGAGTTTGTTACAGCCTTTTGTCTCAGAGTAGGTAGTCAGATAGAAAACGCCGACTTCATCTAACTTATTTTTTTTATATAATATAGCGTGTAAATATGATTCCGATATCCTATGTATTTACAGAATAAACAATTTTATTTTATATTTTGTCTCCGAAAAACAGTCTTGTTGTCACTTTAATCTCCGAATGTAATATAATCACATAAAGTATTACCAAAACTTGTGAAAGTTCTTTGCAACCAGCAATAACTTGAGTTTCTTCAAAAATTAATAGCAAATCCTTATTGTTAAAAAAATGCAAATTTAAAAACAACTTTTCTCTTCTAATAATAACTTCTCCCTTTGTATTACTAATAACTTTTCTCTCCCATTAATGCTGTTAATTAAGATTCTTCGATAGTATACACCCACACAATGGACAGGGTGCTGAAGAAAGCTTTCAATACCGCTTAACCGCTAAATGCGAAGCTTATTTTACATAATAGACACAAAGGTTAGATTTTTACCTAATTACATACCCAGGTTAGAATAGAATAGAATAGAATACTCTTTATTGTACACCATACAAATTACAGAACATAAATATATACAATTTTACAAAGGGTGACACAATGGGCGGTCTTATCGCTAAAAGCGATCTTTTAAAGATAACCTTTCGATAGATTAAAATTAAGGAGAGACAAATATAGTAGGTAGTCTGTGGTGTACCATTTACATTACACAATTAATATATACATAAATTATATTTTACTCGTCTAAATAAATATATAATATTAAACATGAAACAAGAGCAAAGAAAAAAAAATATAAATAATAATATAATAATGATGATTTTTAAGGAGAGAGGAAGTGCTTTTTAACCGACTTCTAAAAAAGGATGTTTGTATCATTTTTTTTTTATGTTTGTTCGCGCATAACTCCGTCGCTTGCCAACCGATTTGAAAAATTCTTTTTTTGTTGGAAAGGGTTTACTTCCCAAATGGTCCCATAGAAATTTCATTAAAAACGGTTTAGTACTTTGGTTTTTAAACCAAAATTACTGGTAAAAATTACAACTAAAAAGTGAAAAATAAAAACTTTTTTGCAAAAAAAAACAACCGACTTCCAAAAATGACACTACAAAGTGAAAAATAACTTTAATTTCGGAAGTCGGTGGCAAACAACGAAAATGCGAACCCAACGACACCGACTTCCGAAATTAAAGTTATTTTTCACTTTGTAGTGTCATTTTTGGAAGTCGGTTGTTTTTTTTTTTGCATAAAAGGATTTTGTATCATAATTTTGAAAGCGGACAAGGTTAGTCAGCTCATTTCCTATTTTCGAATCTAATCTATGTACTAATAATAAAACTGAAGAGATGGTTTGTTTAACCGCACTAATCTCTGTAACTATCATTCGGATTTAAAACATTATTTTTGCATTTGATAGCTCAACTCTCGAGGAAAGCTATATGCTATTTAAGATCACGCTAGGATTCTAAGGAGCCGAGCAAAAATAAAAACAAAGTCAGAAAGAACGAAAAGCGACAGCGAAGTAATCGCGCAGACAGGCGATGCGATGCGACGGGGTGGGCGGGGAACAATAAAATTCACGCGGGCGAACTCATGGGCAGAAGCTATTAAGGGATAGAATGCTAGAAAATGTCAAAAGTTATTTTAACATGCAAATGGTTCTAAAAAAATTATAAAATTGTAGCGGTATCTACAACGCCACATGCGAACAAAGCGTCATACTGACGTCACGCAAATCCTGCATCTCGCAAGCAGAGTTTACCGTGGCTGGCTTGTTTTATTTAAAACTATTCGGTTGCTGCCACTAACACGTTCACTGTCCACAAAGTAGACACAATAGTTAAACAATCAACCCGAACCATATGTGGTTCATGGGACAGGGAATGGGTTAAATTCAATGTGGGTACACGATGTCGATTAAAATAAACTTAAATGTTTATTCTGTCCTCGTAAAGTGCCAAGGGCTAATTTTACTATGCACCTATAAGTACATAGTTGTCAAACCTTCGTCTATTTTCACACACAACAGCCCACAAATTTGATCATAGTTATAATCAACTGTTTTGTTTCCCTTTAATCCCCTGATCAAGTTAGAATGGCTTTTGATGTATCTCATATAAACAATAGCTTGGGGGCTACTTTAAATGAATTTCTATGCGTAACTTACGTACAAAACATCTGAGGCCTGACGCAGACAAGGCCACTCGTAGCCGCCATTAGTGGCGGCTTTCAGGCCTCCAGATCCATGAACCCAGTCATCATCGCGATCACTAGTTGGTCAAATTGGGACACTGTCATAGTACCTACTCACCACTTTCTTATGCCAGTATTAAATAGTAGTCTATGCTTATGCCCCTCCTACAGATAAAACAATAATGCCAACTAAAAATATTCGATGTCGACTTTTTTCTGTTTTCGTATAGCCGGAGTCACACGTCATTTTAAATCCTGTAATTAAGGTTCGTGCTTATGTGTTGAAGTGAGGTGTTTAAATTTATTTTTTATTTTTATTTTTTTGGGGTTAGAATCATTTCTTCAATCCTACCCGCATCTTCGGTTTGGAAAAATTCAAATGAAACATTTTTATGATTCGTTCTTAACGTAATTAGTTCTATTAAAAAAAGAGTGAAACACACTTGTTTTATTCTTATTTGGGGTATATGTATGTATAATTATACTAGATTTTATGTGACGTCATATAGCCGTGGAACAACATGACGCTCCCAACTATACTTCGTTAATCGAAGAACGACTAGTAGTTTAGATGAACGTAGCCTGTTAAAATCATAACCCTCTTTTTTTGTTGGCTTTGCCGTAGTCGGGTCATTTTAACGAGCAACTTTACGATTAGTAACGAGAGTGGCTACTTATAGCCACTACCTTGAAATATTCGAACTTTAACTAAAAAATTGTCCGAGTTGTGGGCAAAACTGTTGTCGCGTTCAGTCGTCTTGTGTGCGCCGGTAGGTAGGCATATTTTCAACAATTTTCTGCTTTTGAATTGTCTGGTTGCTATTTACTATTTGCCTGAAGCTACTACACAGTTATTATCATTTCTAGGGTTCCGTACCTCAAAAGGAAAAACGGAACCCTTATATACTTCGTTATCCGTCTGTATGTTCGTCTGTATGTCCGTCTGTCAACACCCTTTTTCTCAGGAAAGCGTTGGATTATCAAGTTGAAATTAATATCAAATACTCAACATCAAAGGCTGCAATCCCTTGAAGCAGTGAAAAAATTAAACTTCTAAGTCAAAGCAATCAAAAGATACGGGCGTTTATGTTCCGTTTATGCCGCATATTTTGACAATCGCAAGGGAATCAAAACCTATAGGGTACTTCCCGTTGACCTAGAATCATGAAATTTTGCAAGAAGCAATGGAACATCAAGCAATAGAACAAGTAGGTAATGGAAAAAATCCGAAAATCGTCAGTAGTTACATACCTACAAATATTTACGGAACCCTCTGTGCGCGAGTCCGACTCGCACTTGACCGTTTTTTTTTTTAGATATATCTACCAACTCTTTTTTTCTTTTTTCAATTATTATGTCTATGATGTGGATCATATAGCCAAGTACCAAGTAAGAAGCAGCCTTAAAAGCCACAAAATTGATGAAAAACTTTGAAGTTTTATAAAGCTGCTCAAGATTCAGTTTTCATTAGGTTCTATGATCCACAGACCAAAAATTGAAAAAAAAAAGCTACTGTAACGACCCCGTCTCACAGTTTGGCAAATACTGATCACTGTTAAATGATAAATGATTTTTTTTTTTCTGTAAATATATTTGCACAAACACTTTTACAAGTCAATAGCTTTAACAGCCGCACAGGTCGACTGGTCAGGTTAAGCTACGCTTGCCGCGGTTGGTCTGTGGATGGGTGACCATCTTTACATACCGAGACCGCTCCGTGCGTCGGAAAGCAAGTTAAGCCGTTGGTCCCGGCTGTCATTCGTGGATCTTTGACAGTCGTTACGGGTAGTCAGAAGCCCGAAAGTCTGACAACCAGTCTTACCAAGGGGTATCGTATTACCCAGTAACTGGGTTATGGAGGTCAGATAGGTAGTCGCTCCATGTAAAAATACTGGTATTCAGCTACATCCGGTTAGACTGGAAGCTGACCCCAACATAGTTGGGAAAAGGCTAGGCAGATGATGATGATGACTTTTACAAGTCAATCATATTTTACAAACTAGATGAGGACGGCGTTTTCTATCTGACTACTCTGAGAGGAAAGGCCGAAACAAACTCAGAGGTCACAGTCTCTTTTAAAGTCTAGACATAATCTTGGTCAGATCATATGAAGACCATGTAGATCGATGTCTGAGATGGTCTTTTGATTAAAGAACCACACAGATTGACTGGACCTGTCCAGTCAGTGCACGCATTTTTAAGAAATCATGCAGCTCAACTCAAAACTTAAGGAGCTCAACGATTTGACTTATCCTATGATTGTACCCATACATATAGCTGTTTTTTACATTTTTATGGTTGTACAGACGCCAGCAGGTCAAGCTACCCGAAACTGTCAAATTTTCCCAATCAACCTTGAGCCTTAATAGTTTAGCAATAAAGTTGAAAATCTATTAAAGAAATTTGACAGATTGTAGTAGCTTGATGTGCTGGCGTCTGTACCTATTGTGTAATTAAAACAAACAAGTAACTATGCTTCGTTTACTGCATAGATTACTGACATCAAGAATTTATTCGCTAAATATGTTTTTTTTTAATGAAAATGAATAGGCAAAGTCGGATTGGTAAATCGGAGGCTTTATGTTCAGCAGTGGAAGTTTAGGATCTAAAGACAATATTTTTTCTCGTTGTTTTTAATTCCATTTTCAAGGAGTTTTTTTTAGCTTTACGGTCGAACTTTATTTTACGATCAAAAAGAAAAGTTAGAAGGGTTTCTTTTAATAAAATAAACCCTTCAAAAGTTAAGTGACACAAATTAAATTCCTGCTGAAAAATAGGCTTTATTAATGACAATAGCAATTAACAAAACTTTCCTGAATCTTCGTTATAAGTCATTTATGACTTTACAAGAAAATATCCCATTCTAGGGAAACTAATTGACTTAATTGAATGAAAGTCGTTATTTATCTAAGCATAACTAGCTCCTGTCCGTGACTTTGTTCTCGTGAAATTTCTTGTTTATACATAAAATATGAGGTATTCCACTTAGAGCACAGATTTGAACGGCACTTCCGCGAACAGCACATGAGCATTCAACCGAAAGACGTCCACTGCTGGACATAGGTTTCCCCAAAGCACCTCCACTTCGACCGGTTCTGTGCTTCTCGCATCCAACGGGTTCCAGGTCGTCAGTCCAACTTGTGGGAGGCATTCCAACGCTACGCCTTCCGGTTCGCCGTCGCCACTCCAGAACCTTTTGGCCCCATTCGCCATGTGTTCTACGAGCAATGTGTCTTGCCCACTGCCACTTTAGTTTGGCAATTCTAAAAACACATACATACTACATAAAATATATCATAGCTATATTTAATGTTTATTGTAATGTTTTAGAGGGGTCCGTAGCTTAATAATAACAGCCGCACAGGTCGATCGATCAGGTTAAGCTACGCTTGCCGCGGTTGGTCTGTGGATGGGTGACCATCTTTACATACCGAGACCCTCCATGCCTCGGAAAGCAGGTTAAACGTTGGTCCCAGCTGACATTTGTGGATCTTCGACAGTCGTTATGGGTAGTCAGAAGCCCGAAACACTGACAACCAGTCACCAGGTTGTCACGACTTTCGACCCAGACTTTGCGACGAGGTTGTGGAGGTCAGATAGTCAGTCGGAAGGACTGGAAGGCTATAGCTAAGGAAGTTTCTTGACGCTGCGTGAGCGTGCGTGATCCATCGCCACCCGTTCGATGTCCTCCGCGCACAGGATGAATGGAATGCTGTGTAATGGCTTAATGGCTGTTTATCATTCCAATGGGAGGATAAATAAATAAATAGTTGTACGCCATTACTTCATTTTCACTCAGTGTTCTTTCTATTATTTACTTGGCTGAGTTTTATTATTATTTTATTTATTTATTACATACACACGCCTAGTTGTAGTTTTAGTCTTTTTATGCGGTCATATCGTGTGTGTCTTTCTCAAGAATTGGGTTATCAAATGTAAAAAGAATTTTTCAGATCCGACTGGTAGTTCCAGAGATTAATTTCAAACAAACAAAAACCTTACAAACTCTTCAGCGTTATTAATGTAATAATGGACGTATTATCAAACTAATAAAGTGTGTATAGCATAATGGTTTTTCTATAATATGAACGTATAAAACTGGTTTATTGTAATTCTTTGTACTGTTAGCTCTGAGCATACAAGCTAATATCGTGTAGTCTCCTTTTTGTGTTTACATAATTATCTTATCAAAGGTAGTTGGTTGGCTAGCCTTGGATAAAGGTTTTTACCTGAATATAGGTACCTGCTTATGTTTCCGTAGATATAGTTACGTATAGTTCTCATCCTATCTTTATAATTATTTACGCTTCTCCGCTTGGACGCACCTTGTGTTGCCCCGTATAGGTGTCACTGCGGTGTAGATGTCGACTGTCTCGGGCACCATGGCCTATCCTGCTGCAGGAGCGCAGGTCGCATAGGGCATCAACGATATTATACATCGAGCCCTCGCCACCGCCGGCGTACCAGCGGTATTAGAACTAAATGGTACGTGGTGTGTATTGGTACGAGTATGTGACGATGGAAGGAGACCAGCTACATGGCGTTGTTGCCTTGGAAGTTTATAATCTGTCCATGTCAAATCGTCAAATTGTGAACGAATGGTTCACAATCTGTCGGATTGCCATGGATGGACAGATTATAAACTATCGAAAAAATAATGCGATGCGTAAATGGTTTGTTACGGTTCAAAAATTTTCGATAGATTATATTCTCGCGAGATAGATTATAAATGTTGTCATAATTATACGGTGCAATATACATCTTTTTGGGGCTGACTATACTACTATTACCTAATGACGACGCCCTTTTATTTATTACAGTTAATAATATAGAATGACAGATAGCCCTCCTAATGAGAAGTGGCAAACTCTGTCTACCACGATATGCTCATCACCCAACGATAAAGCTGCAAAGTGTCATGAGCACATTTATTAGCGACGCTCATTTCTTTCAAACCGGAATAAGTAATGCAGCGGTCCTGCTTGACGACAAACATAAAAAAGATAAGCGTAAGTTAAGTATACCCTAGATACTTACTTTTTTTTACTAGATCTCATCAAACAGCATCACGAAGACCTTAAACCACTGGTTAAGAAGTATTCTATTCTAATTTCTACATTTATATCTGTAGTTTCTATGATGTACAGACACCAGCAGGTCAAGCTACCCGAAACTGTTAAATTTTCCCAATTAAACTTGAACCTTAATACTTTGGCGATAAAGTGGAAAATCTATTAAAGAAATATGACAGATTGTAGTAGCTTGATGTGCTGGCGTCTGTACATAATAAAGAATATTCTTCTTATTTATTTATATGTTATAGTAGGTACACCACCAAAATACATAGGTAACAATTTTTTTTTATCGAACTCTAAAAATATGTCAGCTTCTTCTTCTTCAATCCTATTTTACAGTGACTTCTACATGGAGGAGATGACAATAAAACAATAAATTAAACTTCGTTTATGCAATAATGACGTTCCTATTCTCCATACAAAAACAGTCACTACAGCTAGTCAGTAAATCGGCAAAACTCATAGTCGGCCCACCATTTATCATAAATGATAATGATAAATGATTTTATTTCTGTAAGTAGGTTTAAAAAAACACTTTTACACGTCAATAAATCATTATTTATTTCGGCTACTTATGAGTAGTTTGTTTGTTTGAAAAAATCATTCGTTAATTTCGATGATAGGATTTATTTAATCAATTCAAAATATCCCTGTGTGCTAGTATTACCAGTGTTTTTATTTTATGTCGTTTTGTCGTCATCACAAATGTCGCATATAAAAAAAAATTGTCGATCGATAAACCTTTTGTCTTAAAAATGACTGCTAGCTAAAACTTTTCACCAAAAGACTTCCTATAATATACCATTTCACTTTTTGGATTTTATAAAAGAGAAAATATTCAAAGTTTATTAAAAATCAAAATACTTTATTTCAAATAAACCTTCATGGGCACTTATGAAACGTCAGAAGCAAGGTGCACGGTTCCAATGGTCCAAGGTTGTTTCCTATGGAGAAGAGCCGGCAAGAAACTTCACGGTTACTCTTTTAAAAATAGTTGGTTTTTACAATGTTTTCAAATTACAGTAGGTATGGGAGGACAGCGTGGGCCTGTCAACAAGTACCCGCACCCTAATTGCTGTTACGCAATTTTGACTTATTAGAAGATTCGCACGAAACAGGCGAATCGTCATTTTTAAATAATATTACTTTTTCTATAAGCCGTTTTTGTGAAGCCAAATAAAAAGAAAAGATACAGCACCCTAACTGCGTAACACACGAATAATCGTAATCTGAATCATTTTGAAGCAAATTGCTAATCCATTGCTTCATAAGTTCGAAAAATTTGTCTGCTCAACACGTAAATAACGCAATGAATGTTGTTGAACTGTCAAAATGAAACCGATTCCGATTGATCGTGTGTTACGCAATTAGGGTACAGGTACTTAATAAAATAAAAAATGGTGTACAGATCTAAAGTCTAGTACTAATAAAATATTTATTAGAACGCATTGATATTCAGTCTAGTTCCAACTGCAACTTTCAAGCAAAGATGAACTCCGGGCATGTATTCAAGGTGCGGCGGTCGATTCCTTTGACAAGGAAATAGCTTGTGATTACATTGATTGCCAGTTACGTGACTTAGCTACCGGTGCTCTATTGACATACTCGAGTGAATATGGATGAAGGTACAATCACGAGAAAAAATATATTACTATAGACAGATAAACAATCATATCTGATTCGTTCATAAAAACCTGTTCTCAAGAAAGTAGCAAACATTATCATCTGTGGAAAGCAAATACAAGTAGCGACACAAATATATGAAATCGAGGAATTTGACGAGACAAGCGACGAAAACCGCATCGGCTTCAAAAAGATGTGTCACGTCTCAGGGTGCATAAATTAATAACGGACATGTCTTGCGTTACAAATATATGCCTACTCGCTTCAGATCAGAAGAATGTTGATATCCAGTTGTGATCAAAGATATCTAACATAGAATAGAATAGAATACTCTTTATTATATACACCATACAAATTGCAGAACATAAATATATAAAATTTTACAAAGGGCAATTTTGCCACGGCATCACTTTGGCAGCATAAAAATCTGACCGTCAAATATTTCAAAGTGTTTTGCAATCGGTGCAGCTCATATTACAGAAAAAGTGAAACATCCTCTCATAACTATGTTTCCGACGACGTCATTGCCAACATTTTGAATTAAAATGAGTGTTCGAATAGGGGTGGGGAAGCAATTTTCAAACAAATTGCTTAACATTATCGCTCCTGGACCGTACAATTGATTTGCGGTTCCTAGAAAAAGGTCTGTTTGTCTTTTGATCTGACTTTCTATCTTTACGTAAGTCAAATATAATTTAATTTGGGAAAGAAAAACTTGAGGACTTTTTCCCGTGGGATGGCATAGATTAAAAGAAATAGTTTCTGGGTAAAAGGTTTTATAAGAAATCGGGCTTTTACTTTTGGCAAAATAGATACGTAAAATTGAATTTGTATTGTACGAATAAATTTTTCATTATAATTATGGTGAAGAAAAGAAAAGTTTTTTTTTTTAAATGGTTATTTGAATTACTCGCGTAGTGACAAGTGTGCCATAGAGTTTTTTTTAGAGTAACTGCTACGATAGTTATATTCCCTAGGGGGCTTATAGTGTAAATTAATAAAATAAAAATCACTACCACATAATACATTTTTCTTTATTTTTTATAACTACACACTACATAACGTAATATAATTAATAATTAGAATAAATAACATGCCTATTAGGATATAGCACTTGTCCCAAATACGAGAATATACCACTAACTACATGATACAAAGCGTAAAACAGTTGAACGAACACATCAAGCTGAAATGACAGTAGTGGGACTTTGAAAATGAAATCGATTGAACGGTAAATCGATTGCATAATCGGCCTGCACATCGCCTGGTCTCGTCGTCAAGTCTGCTAACGGTGTTGGCGCATCAATAGAGGTGAATACAGAGCCCGGTACGTCTGAAGGTCCAGCATAAATCGGATAAATTCTCGGTTCCGAATCCTTTTTCACAGCTTTCGGTAGCTCAGGCTTCCACGTCACTATTTCTGGGTCTTTGCTCGATCTGCGTTCTTTGTCTGTTGCTATATGTATTCTATCGCGTTTGATGATTTCTGTGTCAGTCCAGGGGTTGTGCATGGACATTGCAGGCGGCGGTGTCGCAGGCATGATCCCCGGCTGAGGCCAGTCGTCTCGACTCCTTTTCTCGTAATAGTCGTAAGGGTAGCCGGAGTGGTAGAAACCGTAGTTCACCGGAGTTGAAGTGATCTGGAACAGAACATCTGTTAACGGGTTACCCCGGTGATTTTAGTACCAGTGCGTCAAAGCCTAGACTTGTGGTTTACTTTCATTATGGCAATGTTAGGTGATTAGGAAAGAAATAAGATCGATTATTGAAATTCATACCTTCCCCCTGTCATGATACCCATCATGATTATTATTGTCTACCTAAAAAAGAATGCTGTTATGTTTATTCATTATTTTGTTAGTAACTAGTGTTACTTGGACGACGACGGTATGACGCGATTCTAGTAGTGTGTTGTTAGTTACCATGAAGTTTTTATAGAAATTATTGTTCTACTAGAGTCGGGTCGCGTCTGTTTGCGAGAGCCTTTACCGTTTTAGTAAAATGTTATTACGGTTCTTTGTTATTAATAAAAAGTTCGGATGCCTACCTTCTTCAATCCTTGGATCGAGGCAAGAATGAGGGCCATTTTGGCGAGCAAGAGGGCCTTTCCACCCAAGACTGCGAGGAACTGAAAGCCCATAGGAATCATGACCATGCCGATGGAAACTACGCCAAACATCATCATCGTCAACATCTGGTGGCGGCGTCGACCTCGGTATTCAACTGTGAAAGATTTTTATAACGTCATTAGAATTGAATATCTCGATGAAAGAAGTCATGTTAAAACTAGAATTCAGATAATATTATAATAAACAGGGTGGCAGGGATATCGACGCGCAAACTGTAACCATGGATTCAGCACATGAGTTCAGACGCCGTAGCGTCAAAATTTTTCGTCGGTTAGTAAAAAAAAAATATTCCTGTTCCATACATTTTGACCGCGTAGGTATTGTACTTTTCTATGAAACAGAAGATTTTTTTTCTAATAACCGACGTTAAATTTCTACGCTATGGGGTCTAAGCTCATGTGCTGAATCCATGGTTACAGTTTGCGCGTCGATGTCCCTGCCATCCTGTAATATCACGCCTGGTTTCCCAGAAGGGTTGGGTTATTTCTAGATAGAAAAACCTAATAACACTGCCCGACCTGGGAATCGTAAACTTAGATAATATATTTTTTTATTAGCCTTTAATGTCCCACAGCTGGGCAGTGGCCTTCCTACTCTTTCCATTTCTCTCTGTCCAGAGCTGCCAAGTCAAATATAGTATTACCTGTTAATTCCAATAACGATTTCGGTTCAAATTATGGTATTTTTATATTTTGCAATAAGATGTTGAACCAGACGTGTGTATGCTGCTAATATTTTGTTTGAGTATCATAAAATTAAAGCTACTTTTATTACAGTTTTAATGCTTGAATCCAAACTATTAGGTACATTAGAAACAGTCTACATGTTTACTTAATAAACTTAGTAATTACTAATTATTAATGCAAACCTTTCTCAATAGTTTTTCCATCGTCAAAGTCAAACTTGATTACGTGAGTTCTGAGAACTTTCGCCATTCTCTGTACAGCGAGCGTGCGCCATTCACCTTCGTCTAATTCCTTTTCTGTCCAAGAGCTGAAAGAGAAGATAAAATTACTTGCTAGCTTCATAGGAATACAACTCAGAATAGGTATAACCTAACTCAGAAGAGTTTTTTCAATATGTGGCTTTTCTACTACTGTAACCTTGGTTCGTCTAGAAGAGTATTTTAATCCCTATATAAAACAGCACCCTGATTGCGTAATACACGATCAATCGGAATCGGATTCATTTTGACAGTTTAACAACATTCATTGCGTTATTTACGTGTTGAGCAGTCAAATTTTTCGAACTTATGAAGCAATGGATTAGCAATTTGCTTCAAAATGATTCTGATTCCGATTAATCGTGTGTTACGCAATTAGGGTGCTGTATCGATTGGCTTCACAAAAACGGCTTATAGAAAAAGTAATATTATTTAAAAATGACGATTCGCCTGTTTTGTGCGACTAAATTCGTGCGAATAATAATAAGTCAAAAAGGCTAAATAAACGCTGAGAATTGACGTTTTTCTAACCGACTACCTACCATATTTGCAAAACGTGTGAATGCAGTTAGCAATTTAATTACTTCAAAAGTTAAAGACAGTCCTAAGAATGATTGACTGACGAAGGTTGACTGGTAGAAAACGCCTATGGCATTAAGTCAACCCTGTTCATGTATGTGCTTGAAGTAATAAATAAATAACCGCCATTGTATGTTTTGTAGTGTCAAATGTATATTTTTTTTTTGTTATGTACTTTTTCTTTCTTTTTTTTAGAAAAACAATGCCCCCCACACTAGGAATTTCTCCTGTATCGTGGGTGCGTTTACAAACATTTAAAATCACATACACAAACAGCCAGACCCGGAACAACTACTTGCAGGTCATACAAATATTTTTTCCGTGCGGGAATCGAACCCGCGCAGCAGTCAATCGCTTAACCACTGCGCCAACCGTGCCGTCGTACTTTTTGATGTACAATAAAGTAGGTATATGTAGATATAAATAAAGGATTGCTTGCAGCTACTACGACTAAAGTGTCTGCTCCTATTACCCCATCTCAAAAAGTCACGCTGTATAAAGTGATAAAATCATCATTATCATCGTCATCATTTCAGACCGGAATGGCACAAAGGGGGGTAATACCGAGTGGAGACCTATGCTTCCTTTTTTTTCTGCCATACTTCTCTATTCCTGTTGTTTTATTAACAAACCAACCGCAGTCACAAATTCCACCTCCAATTTTTATGGAAAACTTGGAGGTCTTTGCTCAGTAATAGACAAGAGGACATTATAAAAATAATACCAACAACTCACTTATACAACAATCCGCCAAATAATATCAAGGATAGCAAATCGCTTGCAGTGTTTAAATCAAATTAAATAACTACATTTATGACAACATCTATTATTATTTATTTATTTATTTTAATAAAATTACAAGTTCCTTAACTTAAACAAAGCACACAATTAGACCTCTGGGGTCTGTCTTAGCATGCCATGGCCTGAGGTTTGATCAACGCGCTATTAACAGCTAGGTTATAATCGAATTGATGTAGTGTTCTTTCAGCTTACGCTTTATGTTTTTACTATTCATTGACTTTAGAATTGAATTGCTTTTGATTGATTGAATTGCTATTAGAATTGCTCGATCGCTGTATATTACCTACATTTGCTTAATTTTTATATAAGCTCATTATTAAGTGAACTGTATTGTTCTTTTTGAGTATATAAATTCGTTAACCTGATTACCTGATACCAGGCTTTTATTACCCCACTACAGAGCAATGGCCTCTTCTCATATTCATAGAGGAGGCATGAGCATTGATCACAGTGCTTGCTCAAGGCGGAAGGACGCTTCCAGACGTATATTTAGTCCAGGTTTCCTCACGATGTTTTCCTTCATCAACGTCAGTGATTTTAAAAGTAAGTAAATGCAATTTTCAGCTTGTCAAAAATTATCTACTTAGAGCAGATTTTATCCTCGAGGAATAATTTTTAATATTTGACAGTTCTTCCATACGGAAACTAATAAAATTGATTGAATTTTATTCCACGAATAAAAAATATCTGTATCCAATGCCGGATAATTTTATCTAAGGAATAATTTTGAATTTTTGTGAGTTCTTCCATACTAAAACTGTCAGATGTCAATTTTATTCCACAAAAAAAAAAAAATATTTGTCGATTGAAAAATCAGCCCCTAATAAAATAATATAAATCATTCATTGACAGACAACGCAAAGCTTACATCGAGAAGCATGAAATTTTGCACAAAAAATCCTCATATGATGTAGGTGAGCACTAAGGCAAGATTTTTGAAAGTTTATTCCCTAAAAGGGTTTAACATGGGATGAAAGTTTGTAAGGAAGTTCGTTTTTGACCGTGGGAAACCACATCAGGCACTCCTTAGATAAAACGTTAAATTCATTTATTCAATGACAGACAACACACCGCTTTTACTGCTGGGCCTAAATGTATGAAATTTTGCACAAGATTTCATTTTACAGAGAAAGTTTGTAATTAATTTTGTCGATAGGAAATCCCATGGGGACACGACTTGTTATTGATATAAAGCACTAAGCTCATTGACAATATTTATTTGGCTTCAGATTAATTTCATGAATTCGTTTTCTAACAGAATATTCCAGATATTATATTGTACTTATTTTCATTAAATTAAATATTTGTCGATTTTCTGTCTTTTGAAGAAAGAGCCAGGTCAAGAACATTCTGAACCCTACAATTTAATATGAGTGTATTAATAGTATATATATTTTCCTGCAGTATTTAAAAGTTTGATAAGCAAAATACATAACATAATTAGGAAATTAAAATAAGGTGCCTAATATCATATATCTACCACTGACAGGTCTATTTCTTCCAGAATAACCAAAAATAGGTAGGTGCAAATTCTGCCGCACAGGTCAATCGGTCAGATTAAGCTACGCTTGCCGCGGTTGGTCTGTGGATGGGTGACCATCTTTACATACCGAGACCCCTCCGTGCCTCAGAAAGCACGTTAAGCCGTTGGTCCCGGCTGTCATTCGTGGATCTTTGACAGTCGTTACGGGTAGTCAAAAGCCCGAAAGTCTGACAACCAGTCTTACCAAGGGGTATCGTATTACCCAGTAACTGGGTTGTGGAGGTCAGATAGGCAGTCGCTCCATGTAAAATACTGGTATTCAGCTGCATCCGGTTAGACTGGAAGCCGACCCCAACATAGTTGGGAAAAGGCTAGGCAGATGATGAGGTAGGTATAAATACATTCGAAATTGGTTTTTCAGAAACAAATAATCATTTAAAGCGATGGGCAATGCACCTACTCTCAATATTTTTTTTTTTAAACTTGCTTTAGTTGTAGTAGAACCTGCAGATATTATCATTGCTTTGCTACTAATATACCTAAACTATACCGATAGTCGTAAAGACAACAATTTTTGGGCCTTTGTCGTAATAGTAAGTAGAAATACTAACTTATGCTTATGACCATATCTAAGGTTAAAGTAAGCAATGGTACCTACCTACATCTCCGCACCATGCAGAAAAGTATCACTGACACTAAAAGTGAAATACCTTCACGCTTATTGTGGAGACAGAGATGCCAAAACAATTCTTGTCCACGCAACAATTATTTTTTTTATATATATTTCTTTTTTAAAACGTTGCCCCGCACTAGTAATTTCTCCTGTATCGTGGGTGCGTTTACAAACATTTAAACTCACATATACAAACAGCCAGACCCGGATCAACTACTTGTAGGTCAGACAAATATTTGTTCCGTGCGGAAATCGAATATACGAACGGGATATAAAAATAAAATGGTCTTTTGGATTGTACAAAAAACGTATTTCATGTTCAAAGCCTGCTGAATATATTATTGTATGTTGAGTATATCCGATCTAATGAAAGCTACGCCGAACCGAGTGAGTTGATAATGGCCCAATTTTTCGACCACATCGCGTCTACCTACGCTTGAGTCCACGCCCCCTTAATAATTATGAATTTTCCGAGTAAACGAGTTACGATAAATATATCTCCTGTATTGAATGTACTGTATTGCTTATCGAAGAGAATTAGGAATAATATTTGGAGACGTTGTTTATGTAGAAATGTTATTGTAGCATTATATGAGTGAAGGATCTCTCGGCAGGCATTGGTGACAAGTACTTCATACGGGAACAGTAATCTTGAAAACAGCATAAGCATAATCAGTCTAAAATTTTCCCACTGCTGGGACACAGGCTTTTCTGTGAGATGAAGTGGGCTGTAATCCACCACATGGGCCCAGTGTGGACTGTGGATTGGTGAATGACAGATGTCTTCGAATAAATTTGTGTTGTCAAAATAAATAATAAAAAGCCAGATTTACAACTGGTTGCGCAAAACTTAGTTATTGATTAAAAGTTTCACATGTAAATAATTATCTATTTACACATGAAAATATCAAATATTGTAGCGTTTCATCTTGTAAAAGAACATTCAACACCGGTTATGTCCGATATATTTTATAGACTACAAACTACAGAAAATACTTTTACAAAATCCGATGGCACAATGCACAATCTCTTCATGCCTTTGTTAACACAGACTAGTAAGGTGTAAATACAGCCTCTTTACAGACGAAAGACTAGATCCTATGATATGCGATCAGTCTGTAAAATCTTTGAGAGAGAAATACTGTTTTGCTATTCATAGCTACGGTAAAAATCTATATCTATACTTATAATAAATCTGTAGAAGTGTAAATTCTGTACATTGTAAATATCAAAAAAATAAATGGCAGGGGGTGTTACTAGACCGACACCGAACCCAAAAATGTGATTCAAAAAATTTTTGTCTGTCTGTCTGTCGGTCTGTCTGTCTGTCTGTCTGTCTGTCTGTCTGTCTGTCTGTTTGTTCAGGCATCACGCAAAAACTACCGGTTCGATTACGTTGAAACTTGGTATAATTATTCTTTAATATCCTGGGCACCACACTGGGTACTTTTTATCCCGGAAAAGTATATACAATAAAAAACAAACTTAATTTTGCGGTTCGATCCCTAGACCCGATTACTGCACCAACCGCAAATAATAAGTTTGTCGTAAGTTAAGTCACCCGCAATGGAGTTCATTTTTATTCCTTTTAGTTTTTAGTTATTTAGGTTTATTTTTATATAAGTCGTAGGTATAGATTTTAATTTTAAAGTATAGGTAGTATATTTGATAGTGTACGTAGTGACCGTAGGTTATTTTATAATACTGTTAGGTAGGATTAGTCATTCGTATAGATATTAGTTTTTAGGGATTTTGCTTATTTATTATTATATATTTAGATTAGTTATCATCAGAAATAGGTTTATTTAGGTAGGTAGGTATTTAATTTTCTGTTATTGAGTTTTTTTTTTTTAATTAGGTAGGTACTTAGGTAAAGATATCATATAGGTACCCTCTTAATCACCACTAATGAGACACAATTGGTTTTCTATTGTAATTAGCCACAAAGGGCCCGCGAGATAGATGGCATTCTGGGGAAGCACATAGGTACATTTTATCCTGTTAGCACGTTCCCGTGGGATAATATCCGACATCCACGCGGGCGAAGCCGCGGGCAGAAGCTAGTAAAAAATAAAATACCAACTACTTAGAAATGTATACATTAATGTTGATGGGATAAGTCCCGATAAGGCTGGCAGTATTGCCACGTAGGATGGTAATGATTCTTTGGGCTAAAAATAGGCCAGTCCTCTGATCACGTGGAAAGTCAAACCGCTTGGCGATGCCCCGAAATACTCGATGAGCACTCGGACCCCAACGCCCTAGTGTTGAAATACTCGATGAGCACTCGGACCCCAACGCCCTGGTGTTGAAATTACTTTGCACAACAATATTCAACCCACAACAAATAAAATCACTTCGGACTAAAACAATATTCTATTTAATTAAGTTATGGAACAATAATTTAGTTTTCTATAGAAATACGCTAAAAGGGTTCGTGGTGTTTCTACTAGTTAGGCCTTTTTACCATACTACGGAAAAGCCGAGAGGATAATCAAATCAAACCCAGCAAAGTATTATTGTGCAAAAAAATGTAATCTAAACCGTGGTGTAGTTGGATATTTATTCATGCAGAATGTGTCCAAAGTCTAATTTACGACCCCGTACTTTTCAGTAGTCAGCTAAGAGACTGACTGAAAGAATACTGTTTTGTAACTGTTTTGTCGGTTACAACGAATGGTTACCCAACACAGAATGTTAAGGATTAAGATTACGAAGTCGCAGTCAAAACATTAACTCTATACGTGCAAGGTAGATACATAAAATGTATTTCAAAAGTATCACAGGAATTGTAAACGAACCCTGTTCAGGTTAAATTCTCATAGTCACTCACTCACAGTTTTATTAATAACACATTCATCTGTAATGAGGAGGTTTCAACTTTATATCACATCACTTTTTCTAATAATTACTGTTTGAATAGAAAATATAAATTACTTTAGAATCAAGATAGTACAGTAAGCAGGTTCACAGGTTCACAGCAAGTTGAGACGACATGAGTAGCTTAAAATATTACCTACAGCTAGGTTACAATATATTATTTATCAGTGAGCCCCAAACTAAACAGTTAGTCTGTATCTTGGGGCTCGGAAAAACATTATTAAATTGTAAGTGAAAAATCAAAAACGGGAATTAACCTCAATTAACTATGTTGGGGTCGGCTTCCAGTCTAACCGGATGCAGCTGAATACCAGTATTTTACATGGAACGACTGCCTATCTGACCTCCACAACCCAGTTACTGGGTAATACGATACCCCTTGGTAAGACTGGTTGTCAGACTTTCAGGCTTCTGACGCCCCGCAACTACTGTCAAAGATGAGATGAGACTCAAATAACAGCCAAGACCAACGGATTAACGTGCTTCCCGAGCCACGGAGGGGTCTTGGTATGTAAAAACGGTCACGCATCTACGGATAAACCGCGGCAAGCTTGACCTTATCGATTGATCCCTGCAGCTGTTACTACTCAGCCTCAAAAGCACTCCAGCCTCAACTTGTAAGTGGCACTATAAATTACCATCCACAGGCACGTCTTCTGATTCATTTGTTTACATTTTTGTCAGATAATTTTGGAACTAGATATTTGGTAGATATTATCAGTATGTTGTTATTATATTAAGTACGAACTCGTAATTTCGCCACAGAGACTGAAATAGGAGTCCGTTGCGAAATTTTATACGACACTCCACTTTGAACGACGCTGACGAATTGCTACGGGGTCATTACCCTGACATTGTGTTTCGTTGTGTATTTCTTACGATTGATGATCCAGTATTTGTTCAATATAATTCTGTAACACGCTTGTTACTACTATAGGGATAGGCAGAGGCAGAGTGAACTTGGAATTATAATATAATATATTTTTAGCATTTTAGTTTTTTTTTTTTATATTGTGAACTAAATGAACTATAAGATCCCTTAATGACAGTAGCAGTTAAAATTTTTTTTGAGAAAAAAATCATTCGTCTCTGGTATCCCATTCCTTTTGCCAAGTTAGGTTTAAAAAAAAACAATCATTAAATTAATATCTTTGCAAACCAACTTGATAAAAATCATCTGTCTATAATGTGCCCACTGCTGGGACACAGGCCTCCTCTCTGTGAGAGGGAGTGGGCGGTATTCCACTACGCGGGCAGTGCGGGTTGGTAGGTGTCACATGTCTTCGAATTTTTGGTTATAGGCCATGCCGGTGTCCTCACGATGTTTTCCTTCACCGTTTTGAGAGCAGTGGTTATAAAATAATTTAAGTACATATTTTTTTCATGTAAAGCACCTGTCTGTCTTCCAATCTACGACCTACAGCTCATAAGTCACGGCGTACTTTCACATACATGAGGATTTATAGACCATTTCTTATGTTATGAGCTTACCCGTTTATTAGGTACGTTTTAAAAAGCGTAATAAACGGGTACCTAAGTTCTCTAAAAAATACGACTTGCTTAATATTTATTTGCCAACATTTTATCCCTAATGTTTTAAATTAAGTCGTCAACATGTAGATGAGTTACTGTCAAAGTTATAATAATGTCAGCCAAATATTATAAGCTCAAATGTAAATAATAAGCATGATGAATTAGCCATTATTTAATTACTGTCATATTAATTTGATGACACCTAGCTAATTACGGCGTCAGATTTGGAGCGTAATTAATGAATCGTGGTTGGTTTGAGTAAATAGTACGGTATTAGGTATAATTGTCTACTCTACTAATACAATATTTTAACGAGATATTATCGTCTGTCAGTTTCTAGTCTCACCGGATGCAGCTGAAATACAAATATTTTACATGAAGCGACAGCCTATTTGACTTCCACAACCCAGTTACTGGGTAATAAGATACCCCTTGGTAAGACTGGTTGTCAGAATTTCGGGCTTCTGACTACCAGAAACGACTGCCAAAGATCCACGAATGACAGCCGGCTCAACGTGCTTTCCGGGGCATGAAGGGATCTTGATATGTAAAGATGGTGGACTCATCCACGGACCAACCGCGGCAAGCGTAGCTTAACGTGATCGATCGACCCGTGCGGCTATTACTACTTAGCCACATGCAATATTTTAACGAGATAATACCTCATTAATACAATGATTTAATTACTTATCTTCAAACTTGTAGGGCTTCGAAATAATCGTCATCACATGCGAGTGCTCGATATTGCGAGTGTGCGATATTTTATAACACTTTTCTGTGACATAAGTAGTCCATTTTTACACAAAAAAAACGTGACTTAAGTGCAGGTTTAGGTCACACGAGCTATAAAATCCATGCCATATGGTCACTCGTATCATAATGTAATAGATGTTAAAATTCAGACAAACTCTTAATTTTTTGTATTTTTTTCAGGTGGGTCTTACAAGAGCAATGCTGGCCCAGTGGTAATGGCTCTGAGTTACGAGTTGTAGGTCGTGGGTTCGGACTCAGGTAGAAGCTTTACTTTGTGTAATTTATTTCATCACCATTGCTCTCAAAAACGATGAAGGAAAATATCGTGAGGAAACCGGCATATCTTAGGACCAAAATTTCGAAGACATGTGTGACATCTACCAACCCGCACTGGGCTCGCGTCAATGGTGTAACAAAATAGGGTGGCAGAAGTGGCAAAATGCCACGGGCCCCCAGTTGGAGGGGGCCCCCGGTCCGAGAGGGCCATGCATGCGCTCCTAACATAAGTATAGAAATGCAAACTTTTTTCGGCCACTAGACCAACGAAGCAGTGAGGTATTCAATTTTGTAGGAGAAATTACGAAATCTACGTTTCGTTCACGTAGATTTCGCAATTTCGCGGGCGAAAAAAAAAAATATAACGTTGGTTGAGCTTCTTTACATTGAAGGCCCAATCTCATGAATTTGCCACGGGCCCCAAAGGGTACCTATAGTTACGCTACTGGCTCGCGTGGTGGGTAACGGCAAATTCCCTCTCACAGACAAGAGGGCTGTGTCCCAGCAGTGGGAACGTTTTAGGCTAATTATTATGTGTCTTATAACCCCTAATCTATCATAATATAGCAGGAGGTAGTCACAAATCTTGCAATAAAGGTAAGGCAAGGTAATTGGGTTGCGTTAGATAACAGCCGCCCTATATGAAATAATTATATTCAACCACATTTTGTTACAATAGCAGGCGATTCCAGCCTAATTGGGATAATTAAGATAAAGCAAGGATTATTTGAATTTATGCGTGAACTGTAACTATAATTCAGGCTACGAGACTCCACAAGAGAAAACTGAGCAGTCAGCCCCAAACTTTTGCACAAGATCTCAAATGTATTTATAATAATATGAGAAGACTAGCAGCGCCCTGCGGTTTCACCCGCATAAGTTTCGACGTGGAAAAATTTCAACTAACTTTTGGATGTTTGAAACAAAATATAAATCTTGGTTATACATTATCTGTGTGCCTATACAAATCCGTTCTGTAGCTTTTGCGTGAAAGAGTAACAAACATCCATCCATCCTCACAAACTTTCGCGTTTAGTAGGGTAGTAGAATTTGCAGTGCCCACTTGTACGAGTAATAACTATATATTATGATCGAAGATGTAGAATTTTTTAGTTCCAACTATTTTTAATAACCTTCCAGTCGATATGAACAGTTGTATCACAAAAACTTCTTTTAAAAATAAAATACACAAGTACCTCTGTAACGTGTTTTGTAATGTCTGTTTTAATGTCTGTTAATCTCCAGGATAAAATTTGAGGAACATATAGATAGTTTAGCGTACCTTTAGGGGAAAATGTGTATATTATATATAAATGTTCATAAAAAGGAGCTACGTCTGCCAAAAACTGTTTTGCAGTTTGGCAGCGGTAATACAGTGGTCACCAAAAGTTATTTGACATTTTACTATATCAGTAAATTGTGATGCACGTTATAATTTAAAATAAAAAGATAATCAGTAAGTACTCCTTAGGGGTTACTTAATTATTTTTTATGATAAGACGTCAAAAGTAGTTCAATTAGACAATAGAAACGTTATAGCAGTTTAAGCATTTGGATCATTACAATTTTAAACATTACATTTACATAATTGGAAAAATTTCAACTAACTTTTGGATGTTTGAAACTAATGATTTAACAACATATACAGTGGCTACTGTATATTTTGTTAAAACATTATTTCTGTGAATAAACACTTTCATTTTTCTGAATGTTTTTTTATTGTTAGCTTTTCCATATATCCGCATCAGCTGTTCTCGTACAGCACATACCGATAAGCCAGCACGAGATAAAATAAGGTACCTCACCTTGAGTTAAAGTGTTCAAAATAACACTAAAATAACAAAATAATATCCTAAATTAAATAAAACTATTTACAAACTAAAATATAGCGTCGAAAAATTCATCGCCATCGCTGTCGACTGGTAAAGTACCCAAGACACTGGCGGCATTGCCACGTTGTATGGCAATGCTTAGCCTCTGGCCAAGGTAAACGCTAGCCCTTGGGTCATGGCAAGTGTCAACCAGTCTTTTCGAAATTAAGGTGTTCAAATGAATATAAAACATAACTCTGTCTTTGCGGTCGCGCAGTCGGGTAATAGGAAGGTAAGAATACATTTTTACCTGGTCTCATTCTCAGGCATAACATTGCCAGATCTGTCGACAAGTTCGAACCGCACCAAGTTGATCCCATCGGCAACGGGCACGACGTCAGGGGTCAATGATCGGTCAAGAGCCCTCAGAGTCTTCCTCTTCATGCACCTCACGAACTTCGGGAAATACTCCTTGTGATCTATGACATCTTTCACGTCCACCAACTGTGGGTTGAAAATTAGTTTTAGTATGATGAGATAGTTGTTAACTTACGTAATAATAACTAGATTTTTAAATAAAACCTATTATTAATAACATTAGTTAGAACTCTTTTTGCATCAAAATAATAATAAAAACAAAAACACACGGTACACGTGATAGAAACTTTAAAAAAATAAAGAATAAAAGGGAATTAGTGTGAGAAACAGAGAGAGTAGCATCTTTCTTCTTTGTCATGTACCGAAAAATGCCTAAACGTGACGCGTCCTTGAAATTTCATTCTCAATTCTCGTCCAATTATCGAAGCGCCGCCAAACAAGTTTTACTTTAAAAAAGGGTAAGGTAAAACATTTAAGTAAATGGAAATTACTCTAAAACCTAGCTTCATTTCTATCATTGAACGAATAAAGAATGTTTCTTAATTCAATGTTTCGTTTACGTAAACATTAAAAAGTAAAACCATAATCTTATAGCCAAAGGTAGGCACTCATAATCTCGCTATGTAATAAATATCTATCTATACAAACACATACAATACAAATCTATGTATACATAATACACCGTTACAATTTGATCGTTTTAATCCTAAAAAGGGGTCATTGTACTGTGAACAAAAAATCTGCTGAGTCATAAGTACATTATGTCGAGTTATGTGAACTTGAATGTACATACAGTCACCAAAAGAGATAAGTAACCAGTGTCGTCGGATATAGTTAAAGTTTTGTAAGAAACCGATGGCTGTTTTCGAATAAAATTTAATTTGATTAATAAAAAACAAACAGTAAATTTATCTAATTAAATTTTAATTAAAAAACATCCGTCGGTTTCTTACAAAACTTCAAATATATTCGACAACCCTGGTTACTTATCTCCTTTGGTGACTGTACATCTGGATCAACTGATTGTTTTTCACGATTTCAGGGTTGGTCCCATAGTAAAAGTTCATAATGATGAGTGAAATAATGACCCCTTTTAAGGATTAAAACGATCAAAATTTAAGAGTGTATATACAATAATGTTTGTAATGTTAAAATACCAGCGTTTCACTAAAGTTCGTTTTGTAAACACAGATACTAATTTGACAGGTGTAATGTCAAAGACTATATAAAAAACGCAAACACAAAAGACCCAAATATCAGATTAGTATCTGGGATTAACAAACGAACTGTAAATGCATACCTATGAAAGTATAGACGGTAGGTATAAAAAAAAACATTTTTTTTTTAATTTTCGTCTGTCTGTTTTAATAATAATAATAATAACATTTTATTTCAGGTAATAACCCATAGCAATTACAATTAATACACATAATAAAATAAACACAAAAAATCTTCCGGCTAATCTCCCAAACAGCTAAACCGATTTTGACGAAACTTTCACTGGCAGATAGCTGGTGTTATAAGTAGTAACTTAGACTACTTTTATTTTAGAAACAGAATTAGGATTTCGCGTAAAAAAAAGACCTTCACGTGATGAATCCATGGGCAAAACCTAGTTTATTCATAGAAATATTAGCACTTCATTGCTTCAAAATGCGAAAATTAATCTTAGACTCTATCCTGCCTCAAGGTATTTATGTAAACTACTGCTGTTAAAGTCAGAATCAAACCAAGGCTTGTTGCTAAAACGAGAGAGCTTGTCACGGAACAAGCTCCTTACTTACACGAGAACTATTTTCAAAAAACATTTTTTATAAGAAAAATATTTAAGAGAAAAAAAATAATTTAGCCAGACGTTCACTTGAATTACTAACATTTTTATAAATCACTCCAAAATTAGTTTACAAAGGAATCTTGTGCCAAATGAAATACCTAGTATAAAGTTATTTGATAAATGAAGTAAACGAAACAAAAGATTACCGTTGTGGTATTTAATTACAAATTAATCAAAAGGGGTCGTGGGGCTTTTAGGACCGGGACCGCGGTCCCGAATGCCACCTTTAAATGCAATAATTAGTTTTGATTGGTATTTTGGGACCACAAAACAAAAGAAGTTAAAGTACAGTTAACAAAAAAGCTGATATAATATTTTGATCAACAAATAAATGAATTATCAGTACCGGTACAAAGGAAAGGGTAATATTTATTTAGTTGCACTTATAGACAGATAGTTGTAGTTATAACATAAAATAACAATATATCAATCATGTATAAGAGAAGACAGATAGATAGATTATGTGGCGTCGGGTTGCCATTTGACCAATCACACCCCTTTGTCAAGGTCCATGGTTTCTAATAACGGCAGACCGGCAGTGCTTATCTAAATGTGCAGTTTTGCGATGCATCTTGAAGAGCAAGAGTGAAAAACAGGAAGTGTAATATTTAGTGCTGTAGTGTTTTATATAAAAAGGTAAGAGTAATTACTTTTTATTTTAGTAATAAATTCTTTTTCTTTATCAGGCTAAATTAAAATAAGCTTTATAATAAATTCAATCATACGTTTGCTAATTACCAATTTGTTAATGTTTCTTTTTAAACTTTCGTGATTTATATACATCATACAGTAATATGGAACGGGTCTTAATCGCGTATATATTGTTAAAAGGTTTATACCTTAATACTTAATACCCTTTCAATACATTTTGTTTGGGGTCGGCTTCCAGTCTAACCGGACGCAGCTGAATACCAGTGTTGAGAATGGGTCACTCCAAATAATAGGCGAGTCTTCTTCTGTTTAAATTATAGTATATTACAATATTACTCAACAAATATTATTAGAGACACGATGCGTGGGCGCTTAGACGCATGCGCTTTAGTTAGGTGACCCGAGAAGACTGTCGGCGGTTGGCAGGCGGCGACGCGACGCGGCCGCTCGGGCCCCCGTCCCCCGCTTCCTCTCGCAGGTGCACAGTGGGTTCGCCGTAGGTACACGCACAGTGTGCGCGTTAACACCAGTATTTTACATGGAGCGACTGCCTATCTAACCTCCACAACCATGGTTCCAGATATGTAGTATATTGTCTAAAAATATGTGAACTATGTTTTGCGAATATATGGCGTACAAAAGGTCGTCGTCGTCGATGATTACAGCTTTTTTTGGCCTGAATTGGATGATATGGTCACCAACGACATGTGGTTTCAACAGGACGGCGCTATGTGTCATACAGCTCATGCCACATTGGATCTTCTGCACGAGCGATTTGAGAACATGGTAATCTCACGTGGAGGTGATGTGAATTAGCCACAGAGATCGAGATTACTGAAAGACCCGGAATCGCTGAATAATCAGCAGGGACGAGTTATCGACCAGGGAGATAATCCCCATAGCCTTGGTCCTGGAGAACTGATAGACGGTTTCCCCCTGCATAAATTCCCTCTTCTGCTCCTCAACTGTTTATTTGAAAATTTTCCTAATGTTGAGACTGATGATTATAATCTAATAATTATTATAATCCATGTGAGACTGATTATATATAATTTAATTAATTTGATGTGTCAGTCAGGACTTTGAATTTTATATACATAGATTATTACATTTTATTGTTTTTTATGTTGGTTGATTATTTTTATATGTAGAGGTGACTTTTATGTGCAATTGTGTAGATTTCAGGGATAATAATCAAAAATGTTTTAAATTAAACTGTTTTAATTTAATTTTAAATACTGATTTGAGTAATTTTTTTCATAATGAGTATGTTTTGTTATTTTTTGTTAAGTTTAATTCTAATAGTCTGCCACTTTTTAAATAAAAGAAATATTTTATCGTTTTGTGTAAATAGTTTTAGTTGTGTAACTTCTAAATTTGGTTGACCGTACTTTCCCAAGACATTACTTTGTTTATTTTATTTGTGATCCCAAAATACCACTCAAAATAATTATTATATTTTTAGGGGGAAACCGGGACCGCGGTCCCGGTCCCGAAAGCCCCCCGACCCATCAAAAGATAAGGCAAGCCAAGCTTTTTTCAAACTTTCTCTGAACTTGTTTTAGGATCACTTATTATATAATATTTTATATGAGTTATTATTTTTGAATATGTCACATTTATGATTATTTTTAATTTGTTGATATTGCCAATTTAATTTGTAAGTAGGTAATAATGAATTTGTGTGGTGTTTTTTGTCTTATTTTACTTATTTTTTTAAATATTTTGTATTTAATGTACCTAATGCTATTATATGATCCGACTGTTGATTGAAATAAAGGAATTAAATTGAATAATGGCGTCAAGTTATAGTACTATTAAACTGCTACTGTTAATATCTAGTTCTGTGCAGCTGCATACACTATTTTAAAATCATTTATTCAAATTCATTCTTCACTTAAATAATTTAAAACTATACTTTAATAGAAAAAAAAAATATTAAGCATTATTGTGTTCGGGAAACTGTGTGTGTATTGTTTTCAATTCAATTCAATTTAATTTTTATTTCAAGTAACCATGACTCATTTGTTAGTAAAAAAAAAACTTATCCGATGTTAGTAATTATGATAATTTTATCTACATAATTTTTATAAAACTTTTTATTTCACGTGGATAATATAGAAGATTGTAGCACTATTTTTGATTTCACAATTAGACCTTTATGATAATTATAAAAGTAGATAATAGACTAGAACCAACTTTATGTCGAGGGTAGACTTGGAAGGAAACCCGTAATGCTGTATAATATTAAGAAAAAAATACCTTTAAGCGCTATGTTACTCCTATATTTTTTGTGTAAACGGAGCATCTGTTTGCAAAGCCGATTAAGGTGATTTCGAGCGGCTACTGAAGGCTTATACGAGGTATGATCATGATCAGACTGAAGGCATTGTTGGACTTCCAGAAATAACCATAATGAGTAATATCAACTTAGGTATGTACTTGAAAATAAAATAACAATAAGGAAGGTTCCAAGGAAAAATGTCCTTCATATCGTTCGTCAACGTTACCTAGGAGTTTGGGTATCTTTACAATAGATTTATTATTTTGATAGACAATATTATTCATATTAGCCTTGTATAAAACTCCTGTTCAGTCGAATGTATTGATAATTTTCTATTGATAAATAACTAGAGAAATACCAGAAAATACTTTGTTGAAAATCTTAACAAGGTCTTGCAATGTATAGTTTTCCTTCTATGCTACGTAAAAGTAGTTACCGTATCCCATAATGGCTACCTGTTAGCACAGTGTACTGTCTGAAGGAAACACCTCATTATCTAAAAGTACTGTACGAAAGTAGGACACACTTGGTTTAACCATACCACCTTCCTGTGGGAAACGGATTTTCATGAAACCATGATAGAAATATCATCTATGTAGGTACTAAGGTACCCACTTACTTGGAATATTTAGTTGTTAGCCTTTGTAGCGTAAATACTGGTAAAGATTCCTTTTTACTACGTGAATCATTATCTGCGGGGAAATTACATAGCACGCTAACAGTAGAATGGCTGACATTTTGACAGTTCAACAAAATTCATTGCGTTATTTACGTTATTGAGTACTAAATTTTTTGAACATGGATTAGCAATATCCTTTAAAATGATTCAGATTGTAATTGATCGTGTGTTATGTAATTTGGGTTCAGTGCACAGATCTTCGTGCTAACTCCTTATAAGTTAATCGGTACAATAGATAGTGTATATATCTATATACATGACACTGAACTTTACTATTGAAAAACATAATCAAAAACACTTACTTTTTTTGAGCAATCTCGCCAAATAATCCTGATGACGTCAGCCCCTTCTAACCATAAATCTGCGATCATCTGACTCATATAAGAGTCTGGATCTGTTTGTTTTTGTTCGCCATGACACCCCGTGATAAAGGACAGGGCTAATACAGATATAACTGTGAGGAGAGTAGAACACATTGTCACGTAGTTCATATCCACAATCTTGCCATTTCTTGAACGCGTGAAAGAGCTTCGTTCCTGAAAAGAAGTTATATATAGAAACGATATTATACGCTGTGATAATATGATCCCACAATATTTGGTGATTTATAAATATCTGATAATGAGATGTCGGAATCAGGTGTTACTCGATATTGGTGCTTTTCTTATAAATAATTCAATGGAGAAGAATTTCGTGGTGGATTATTTATTTTGCACCTACGCAGTAATTGTTGTGGCTACAAGAATTGTATTATTACATTTATTTTATTTTTAACCGACTTCTAAAAAAGGAGGTTCTCAATTCGACGGTATGTTTTTTTTTTTTTGTGTGTTTGTTACGCGATTTCTCCGCCAATTGTGGACCGATTTTCAAAATTCTTTTTTTGTTCGAAAGGAGATACTTCTGAAGTAGTCCCATAGAAATTTCATCAAAAACGGTTCAGTAGTTTGGTTTTTAAACCTAAATTACTGGTAAAAATTACAACTTAAAAGTGAAAAATAAAAACTTTTTTGCAAAGAAAAACAACCGACTTCCAAAACCGACACTACAAAGTGAAAAATAACTTTAATTTCGGAAGTCGGTGGCAAACAACGAAAATGCGAACCCGACGACACCGACTTCCGAAATTAAAGTTATTTTTCACTTTGTAGTGTCTTTTTTGGAAGTCGGTTGTTTTTTTTTTCTATTTTTAGATTTATTACAGTGCGGTCGACAAGAATGAATGCGTTCCTGACTCCTGTCAGTATCATACAAACGAATATTTGTTTTGCGAATTTGATCTTTATTAGCTACTAGAGTTTTCACACTGATAGATATCAGGAACACATTCTCTCGACGGCCGAATTGTAAGTTTGTGATTGTAAAGTCAACAGATTTCTTTTTCATTTATTCTTATAAAGCAGTTACTCAATAGTAAAAATAATTGATTTAGAAGTCATTGGTCAATAAAACGATATAATTTTTTTTTCAGTAGGTATTTCATAAAAACGTAAGCAGACAGCGCCCAATTATTTTATTGTTTGATATATGAGAAAGTTTCGAGAAACAATTATAAGTTGTGAAAAGGAGAATGGACAAACGAGCGCCGGCATAAAAGTTTTAAATGCCGACTGGTCCGTGACAGTGTTCCGAAATCATAGAAAAAGAATCCCCTTCTTTCTTCGAAAGAAGTTTAATTCTTTCGTTTTTTCTTTGGGTTTACTCGCTTAGCATCTTTTATTTACACACACACACACATTATTTACAAGTTAATGGCTTTCCACATTCAACCCCCAGAAAACAATTTTACCATCCAAAATTACTTTTCCTTAAAATATTTCTCCAAACTGCTCGCTTATTTATTCATAATATTGATTCAGCTCTGAATATTTTATATCACGTTTGATAATAAACATTTTGTAAGCACACATCCCTTTCCGATTAAAGATGAGGCCTAATGCAAAATGTCGCTTTTCTGACATTTTCAGTGGGCTTTAATAAATGACTCGTCCTCCTTTCATTGAAAATCACGTATAAATACTATTTATCACATCAAAAGTTTAGCTGTCTAACTTTGAATGAATAGAAGTAAAAGTTGAAATTACGATGTATGTCATTTGAACTTATCTCTTTCCAAATAACTTCAGAACTTATTAATAAATACTGTGTGCGTAAGTACGCACACAGTATTTATTAATAAATTGTGTCGTTTCTTCGTAAGTAGA
Organism: Apamea anceps; assembly: GCA_951799955.1. NCBI lineage: Eukaryota > Metazoa > Arthropoda > Insecta > Lepidoptera > Noctuidae > Apamea > Apamea anceps. The sequence goes on along the minus strand of OX637504.1, from coordinate 14,965,335 downwards.
TAACTTCTCATTGATACTTATGAAAGAGAAGATACCTACTTATGAAGATAAGACAGTCATTAAATTCAGTCTTTAGAAAAGTATTTAAATCAAAACGTTTTTTTTTTTAATAAAACGTTGCCCTACACTAGGAATTACTCCTATATCGTGGGTGCGTTTACAAACATTTAAACTCACATACACAAACAGCCAGACCTGGAACAACTACCTCAACTACCACAATTGCCGCCGCGCCGCGCCGCTACTCAACTACCTCTATTGTCATCATCTTCCACAGCCCAACTTCACAGCTGGGCATTGGCCTTTCTTTTGATATGCCAATCCCCACGCTCCTGTGCCAGCCTCATCCAGGTTCTACTCCCGATGGTAACAATATCGTCCGCTCGATCGAATCGTTATCGAAACTTCGTAAGGACCTTTGTAGACGGCACGGTTTCATTACGGTATGCCGTATACAAAACGTGCCTGTCAACAAGCTTCCATAGTGATCCTTACAACACTGACGAACCGTACCTGCACACGGCGTATAAACGAGTGATTTTAAATGTTTGTAAACTCACCCACGATACAGGAGTATACAGGAGTATCTAATTCTTAATGTGGGGCAACGGTTTTTAAAAAAGAAAACCAAAAAAAAAAAAAAACGCGCCGTAGAAAAAACGTGTTCATGTGCAAGCTTCCATAGTGATCCCATACAACACTGACGACGGTGTCTACACACGGCGAATAAACAGTAGTTTTTCCCAGCAAGAAAAACGTGTGTATAGAGGGCCTAAGTAGGCGAAACTTACCTACGAAGAATTGAAGAGTTACAACCTTTCAGCAACCAACGAAGCACTTTTATTTCAAACAATTTCCACAACCAAACTACACCCGTCTTCAGTCAAGGTCAAACTATAAATGAAGGAACAAAAAGACTCCCTTACCTTATATGCCCATAGATAATGGAAAGCGATCAATTTTCTACGTGATCACTGACCAAATCATGTTAATGAATGACCATACGTACGTATCAGTTTGTGCAAAACCATGTCGGTGACACCTACGTCGACGACGACGATATACGACGTATTTATCGAATGTTTTCTTACTTCTACTATAAATTGCTGTCTTTATGACAGTAGTTTTCCAATAAAATTGATAGTATGGCCGGTGCTTAGATTGTTCCCGGAACCAACTGTTGTAAATATTTTATTTCTGGGATAGTTTCTTTCAATAACGTGTACTGTTCTAGAATTGTCAGGGTAAAAAGGAACCAATTCGACATTTCTGTATAGAATACAATATTATTTAGCTATTGTTATGATTTTATCCTTTTAATAACATAATTCAAGAGTTTAATATTATATTTATATGTTACGCTCAAAGACCAGAAATGCTCATTGTGCGAAAAAACAGCTCACAACGAGTTGTGTTCACTACAAAACATCCACACCGCGAAATTCGTGTTATGCCTCGTATGAAAACGCTCACGATGCGTTTGTGGCAATCACAGGAAGACCACATAGCGTAATTCGTGTTGTGGCTATCATGCTATACGACCACAACGTGTAGTAATGAATAAAGAAGCCATGTCGCGTATGGAACTACGATTTTTCAATCGACAGATAATTTTTATTTGTAGAATAAAATTAACGTCTGATAGATTATGTACCTATGCGGGAACTGTCAAAAATTCAAAGTTATTCCTCGGATAAGATTATTTGGCATTGGAAAAATCGGCCCTAAGATGCATAGTGATATAGGAGATATAGTTTCTACAGTTCTACTAGCCTTGGAAACCTTTTACTTAAGAAAAATTATTGAACACACGAAAACGCATATATGTTTATACAATTCAAGCCTTAAGGTGACGTGTTTCATTTTCAATATTAGTTATTGAAAATGTAGAAAATGAATAAAATCATATCAGACTAGGCAGTGTACAGTATACGGGTTCAAATCTAAACATGATAAAACAAAAAAAAAATGTTTTGATGATAATTTATTCTGAGGTCCGCATCAAGTCTGCGGAGTTTCGCTTTCTAATTACATTTGACCCCGTATAGAGGTATGTTCTAGGAGTTGATGATCGCAGCATCAGTTCATGACCACACCGGGTTATACACCTGTATTCTAAACGTAATCCCTTAGGCTCCTCTTGACATCTGTGAGAAACAGTCGACTTGTTGCTGAGAATAAGGGCAAAAATGCACTAAAATATAGCGTATCTTAGCTCATTTTTACGTTCATATGCCGTGTTTTTATGGGTTACTGGTGCCCGCGACTTCGTGCACAATGTCGGAAAACAATTATTTATTCTTTACCAATTCTTTTTCTAAAATAAAAGTGAATATTAAGTTACTCTTTATAACATCAGTTATCTATCTGTCAGTGGAAGTCCTGTCAAAATAGGTCCAGCCGTTTCGGAGATTAGCTGAGAAAAACAATTTTTTTATTGCATTTTTAATTTAGAAAAAAAGCTGTTATTTTGCGATTACAAACAGACACTTCAATTTTATTTACTTTGATAGAAAATATTGAAAAGGAAAAATAAAATAGACCATGCGGAACGAGTTGCAGAACCAAGCTACCAGGCGGGCATGACTGAAAAACCCAAGAAATTCGCCCTGTGTCCAGAAGTACCGCTTTCATCCATCAAGCCCTTGACCCAACACCTCACAAGAGCCTCTTTAGATGATGATCTTGTTTAATGTACTTTTAACCTGTATCAAATACGCCTACACAACAACACTGAAGAATTTATTATATAGGTATTAGGTAAGCGTCTTGCAAGATTGGTAGATAATGACGCTTGACGCTGTAAAAATGGCAGCACCACTGATTTATGTTTTTCATAAGTCTACGTCAAATACAGAAGGAAAGTCTTGCCTTGCATTTCTATTTGTATAATAAAGCTCTTAGCGATTTATTATAAAAGACATCATCATCTGCCAAGCCTTTTGCCCACTATGTTGGGGTTGGCTTCCAGTCTAGCCGGATGCAGCTGAATACCAGTATTTTACATGGAGAGATTGCCTATCTGACCTCCACAACCCATTAATTGGGTAATACGACATCCTTTGGTAAGACTGTTTGTCAGACTTCCGAGCTTCTGACAACCCGTAACGACTGTCAAAGATCCACGAATGACAGCCGGAACCAACGCCCTAACGTGCTTTCCGAGGCACGGAGGGTGGTCTTGGTATGTGAAGATTCACGGACCAACCGTGACAAGCGTACTCGTAGCTTAACCTGATCGATCGAACCGTGCGGCTGCTATTACTAAGCCACAAGCCCCCCCGTTTTATTTATTACAAAGGACAGTAGATATTAAATTTCTCGGATGAAGATTTAAAAAGCGTGGATGACAGGACAAGTAAACAATCATCTCGGTGTTTTATTGTATGTATTCATACAGTAATTTAATTTGAAGGCATTGTTTGCTGAATGTATCAAATGATCTCACTAGTATGTGCATAGTCAGCCTATAATGTTCCCACTGCTGGGACACAGGCCTCCTCTCGCTTAGAAGGAGTGGGCGGGTTGACAGAAGTCACATGTCGAATTTTTGGTTCTAGGACAGGCCGGTTTCCTCACGATGTTTTCCTTCACCGTAATGAGAGCAGTGGCGATGAAATAATTTACACAAAGTAAAACGCCTGTCAGGGTCCCAACCTGCGACCTACAACTCGTAAGTCGCAGTCGTTACCAGGGCCACCACTGCTGCTGTTTATAACCTACCATATATTTATTCTATTCTAAAATGACTTTATTATTTTAGAATTCATCCCTCTACATGAAATGTGAACGAAGACCCATACCCAAACACAGAACCTTCATTAGACTAGAGATCAAATCACACGTGAATTTTCACTTTATAAAATACTGACCCGGGTCAATCTCTTTGTAATGCAAATTGAAACATACTCAGTTCCTTTAACAAAATACCTTTTGAATACCTTTCTAAATACGAATTCATTTCGGTTCAACCTTTGATAGTGATCAAATGTTTTATTGCCGAAAACTTATCCATACTCATATTACAATATGAGTATGGATAAGTTTTCACTTAAAAAAAGTAGGTATACAGGGTGGTAGGCTTGTCCATAATCATGTACTGAATCCATGGTAACAGGTTGCTCGTCGATGTCCCTGCTACTCTGTATATGGGGAAGTTTGAAAGTGGCGCCAGTGACAGAAAAGTTGAAAGGAAATCGTTTGGCATGGTGATGATGAGGGAGGAAACGCATGTGATTAAAAAAGTGATGAATATAAATGATGATGAATGGAGAGGGAGAGACAGGCCAAAGAAAAGATGGATAGATTGTGTGAGGAATGATATAAAAGAAAAGTGAATGATAGCGGATGGTTGACAGTGGAGAATGGAAGAAGAAAACGTCAAGGGCAGAAGGATAATAATGATTGTATCCACTTTCTATGGAACCGCACCCTAATTGCGTAACACACGATCGATCGGAATCGGTTTCATTTTGACAGTTCAACAACATTCATTGCGTTATATACGTGTTGAGCAGACCAAAATTTCGAACTTATGAAGCAATGGATTAGCAATGTGCTTCAAAATGATTCTGATTCCGATTGATTGTGTGTTACGCAATTAGGGTGCTGTGTGGCAGGTAACCCTCAAAGTACATGTTAGAAACCAACGAACTGTGGAAGATGACTTTGTCTGATGTCACAAGGTTAATAAGGTTTTCACATTGCTAGTTAATCTTGAATATTAGCATAAGTATAATCAGCCTATCATGTAAGCACTGCTGGGACACAGGCCTATGAGAGGGAGTAGACCGTAATCCACCACGCGCGTCCAGTGTCCAGTGCGGTTTGGTAGATGTCACAGTCATGTCTTCGATTTTTTGATTCTAGAACATGTCGGTTTTCTCACGATGTTTCCCTTCACCGTTTTTTTTTTTGAGAGCAATGGTGATGAAACAAATTACACAAAGTAAATCGCCTGCTTGATTTCGAACCCACGACGTACAACTCATAAGTTGTAGCCATTACCACTGGACAGTCACTGGTCACCGTTCTGCTCTGCGTTCCAAGATCATCATCAGCCTATTGCAATCTGCTACTGGTCATAAGCCTCTTCAAGGGCATACCACATAAGTCTGTTCTTGGCAACTCTCGTCTAGCTACCACCACCACGCGGGTCTAGTAAGGGTTGGTAGTACTCGTAGATGCCACAAATGTCTTTGAATTTTTGGTTCTAAAACATACCGGTTTCCTCACAATGTTTTCTCGTGCGTTCAATCTCGAATAGTGTGAGTTGTTAATTAAACTTAGGTGACGAAAGACTTAACCTACTGAGAAGTGTAACTTGATACTAAAAGGCAACCGCCAAAGTGCCTACTCGAATGCTAAATAGACAATTAATCTAGACTAACATGCCTCGCATTATTCAAGTGTTTTGCTTACATTTACCTGTCTTTATGCAAAGTTACATTCCTTTAGTTTTGCTTACAATTCATTGCTAAAAAAAAATCGCTTTTTAATTTAAATTTATACTTATACTCGTTGTTAATTTATGATATTACATACCTATTTATGCACTTTCTAGTTTGAAGCACAGCTTCAACCTAGTTCAGGCCAATTAGCAACTGTGCGCTATTTTAATTGTTAAGGTTGTAAACGTATCCCCTTTTTATAAATAAACGATTTATTTTTATTATTTATTAATTTCCAACATGAGAATAATACATGAAGACAGAAGCAAGGTTTTAACTTATGCATAAGCATGAAAAGGGATGAAGATCAATTAACTAATGGACATGTGTCGAGGATTCTCAGCTAATTGATTTGTTCTATGACCGCACCTTTGCATATGACAATATTGGAACACATTTATCTTTGCAATTCTAATTATAAACTTACTAAGTGATCGTTAAACTCGGCTTCTATAAATGGAACCTTGGGTCTTCCCTTAGTACCTAGGCCCGAAAATTTAAGTGCGTATAACTTCTAATGTTTCTTCTTAGCATGTCGATGGCAAATAATATAATTCAGCATAATCAGCAGTGATAGGAATAGGTAGTGCCTATTTGCCTAAACTTCGAAGAACAGAGACAAGAAACGGAGACTTCCTTAGGACTACATTTTTTCTGGGACATCTGTCCCGAAAGTCGGGACAACACTTTTAAATACATTAAAAAAATATGTTATTTGGAATTGGAATAAGTAATTCGTCTATATTTACCTAAAGTTTGCGACTAGACAACATAATAAATAACATTCACACAATGTTTGTAAATAAATACAAACATTGTGATTCATAGTATTAAGATCAACAAGTCATTTACAAAATGATCTCCAAAAAAAAAAAATCAGAAAATTTTATGGTTGTAACGACTGTGAATGTTATTTATTATGTTATGTCTAGTCGCAAACTTTAGCTAAATATAGACGAATTACTTATTCCAAATAACATATTTTTTTAATGTATTAAAAGTGTTGTCCCGAATTTCGGGACAGATGCCCCGGAAAAAAATTAGTCCTAAGGAAGTCTCCGTTTCTTGTCTCTGTTCTTCGAAGTTTAGGCAAATAGGCACTACCTATTCCTATCACTGATAATCAGTTTATAATGATCCCACTGCTGGGACACAGGCCTCCTCTCTGTGAGGAATGGGCTGTAATCTACCACGCGGGCTCTGTGCGGGTTGGCAGATGTCACATGTCTTGTTATAAAATATGATTTTTGGCAATTTCAATCTCAAATAGCAGCCGGGGGTTAATTGTAGATTTTCGTTGTAATAGTAAAAAATACTCAAGACGTCATTTCCCATAAGAAAACAGCACTTTTATTTTTGGGTACGAAATGAATGATGTCCTTTACGACTGACCTTTGCGAGTTCCTTTTGTAGTGAGACAAACTGTCGGACTGGGTATCTGACTACCCGCAAGGAACAAGAAGGCAAGTACTGTCGCAAATATTTATCTTTTATACCGACGGTTGGTGGAATAATGTGCTCTCTGAGGCAAGAAGAGGGTTCGATATGTAAAGAACCTTTACCGTAAATAAAATTCAATAGTTTTATTTTCATTGACTAGTCTTGTACTGCATAGTTTAACTTAACGCATTGTCCTTTCGATGTGAAATATAAAAGTAAGTGTAACTACAAACACTCTCTCCTCTCTTACTCTCTCATAAATACAGATTACTCAGTTATCTAGCCATACCCCGCCGTTCCTGACACCTGTGCGACAATTCTAGTAGCTAATAAAGATCAAATTCGCAAAACACGTATGAAACTGAAAGCTGTCAAGTGAACGCATTCTCTCGACGACTGTAGCAGACCACCGATTTATCCAATAATTCGTTGTACCTACACCATGTAATTAATTATGTATATTTTTAAAATCCCTCATGTAATACAAAACCTTCATGTACCTAAATAAATTATTCTAATCTTATTCTTAAAAAAAAAAGTTAAAGAAATATATAATTTTTAACTGACTACGAATTTTACTACTTTTCTCAATGTTGTTTAATAATATAAATCAAGGTTTTATTCCCATTTCTGCTACTAATTGGCTGTAATCCAATACTTTGTCGGAAAATGATTAGCCTTCATTCCTTTTTTTTTTTCTATGGAAACTTTATTAAAATTTGATGCATTGTTTGAAACATTAGTTATGTTTCAAGATAGTTGTTGAAGGTTGCTATTAACTACGGGAACTATTTAACTTGATACTCTAAAAACTTATTGATCTTCTAATGATGGTCACTTTTTAAAATTAATGAACCTTTTATATTTTCACGCTTCGAATTATGCACACTTTTTAAAATAATTTAGGCTCTTTTTAACTTTATAGTCTTTTCATGTGAGAAAGGACCACAGTCAGTAATTAGAGCTAAGGCACTACGACCAAACTGGTTAAGTTGGGTTAGAACCGAGTCGAAACGCGCGCGAGCCGAGCGAGCGGAGCGAGCGGTGCCGCGTTTAGTATTTAAAGGACCGCAAAAAAAATCATTTTAAAATATTATTAAACACACATCTATAAGTTAGAGCGTTAAATAATATCTTTAGGAGCGCAAAAAGGGAGTTTCGTTTATATACATGCCAGTAACTAATAAATTTGGCACAAAGTTTTTGTTAGCTGACAACTTTGAATAAAATTCTTATTTAAAATAAAAGTAAAGTGGGGAATATTATGAAGTATGAGTGAAAGATAACTTTGTGTGATCTCAGTAATGTAAGCGAGAATGCCAGATGTGTTCTCATATGAAATATGATCGTTATGTAGAGCTATCAACGTGGTGTTATATCCTTTTTCCTTTCAAATCAGCGAGTGCGACGCAACAAAGATGAACTCGAGTAAACTTTGAAGGCTGCATTTATAAAAAAATGTTTGAGGAAACATGCTTGGAAACGCTGTAAGAATTTTTCGACATTCTTAGAGACGTTTTAAAATACCCATGGTTTTTGGTAAACAAAGGAAAATGATATAACATCAAAGAATGCGTATAAACATAGTTTAAATAATATGTAAATGCACCTCATCATCAAAATCTACAATTCTAGTCTGTCTAGGCATAGATTTAATTTTTTTTATTCTATGCAAGTGTGCAAATTATGCTTAATGTTTTAAAATTTATATTTGTATTTCTAATCAACATTATGAAATAACCAGGTCATCGTTTTGAGGTGCATGGACTATTTTGATGACGCTAAGCAATGTCGTTATTACGATTATATAGCTATAGAATGTAACTTTGAGTTCAATTAATATGGATTTTTTTTACCCAAAAGAAAAAAAAAGCAAAGAACAAAATCTTTTTGCGAAAATAACTTTTCGACGTAATAACTGAACAACACGCCTGCATTTCCCGAAGGGTTATCAAATCAAATCAAATGCCATTTATTCAAATTCGGCTGAGAATCAGCCCTTTTCGAACGTCAAAATTACAAAAGACAGTCCCCCAAAAACGCCCGTCTTCACCACTTCCTAGTGCTATCGCTGGGAAGAAGAAGTGGCGCAACAAACTCCCCAGCAGCACAGCTGTCTGTTCAGTTAGAAAATACTTGATTGTATACAATAATAGGTATGTTAAGTAATAAACATTACAAGACACAGAACATTAAATTAAATCATTTGCCATAATATATGTCTGCTAGCCACGCCAATATACCATCAAATATACTACGAACGATACGATACGTACTCACCTAGGAACCTAGGAACTCATTCTCAGCAGTAGCTGCAGATCGTTTATCTAAACACCTCCAAAAGTAAGTATGTGTAAAAAGTAAGTATATGCTCACACAATCCCTTTTCAGATTTCAGCAAAGTGCCAAATTACTTCCTACCCAGCGACATTTTAGAAAAACTTAAGTTAAAGAATGTATCCGACAGCACACCAACTTTACCTCCATCACATGAGTATCTTTCGAAACTCACAAGTTTACGTCGAACAAAAACTGTCAATAAAACAATTATGATTCTACCCGAAATTTACTGATCAGCAGGTTGTCAAGTACGAAGACTGAGTCAGTCAGTGCGCCGGATACGGTCGCTCCGTGGTGTGAAGTAACATAAAACTTTGTTATTATGCAAAGAAATGTGTTCTCGTGATTTGTGAGTGAAAGTATATTATATTTAGGAAACTGTGAGTACCTAGAATAAGATTGATTTGTCTTTGGACACAATGTTTCATCACAATTTACATAGTAACACCTATTATGTGCTTTTATAATTTCTAACGCGACGATATTATCGTAGACATCCATGTCCATAAAATTTATAGAAATTCATGCTCGTGATAACGTTATCGTAGACGAAATTTAAAAGCATCTTAAAAAATTAAAAGCGTGCTTACATTTTACTTCCCTGTGTTAACGTGATACCCATTGGATCATTAAGCTAAGCGCTCATTTTGTGTATTTATTTTCTCCGACAAAATCTGTAAATTACATTAGGTACAATTACACCAAATATCATTGGTAGTGGATTGCACACTTCCTGAATTCTGATAAAGTTCACAGATTATTACCAATACCTACTGAAGTTTTCACTTACCTACACCCGAAAATTCGCATACGCGTATATAATATACGAGTATATTTTTATTTTCGTCTATGACAGTATTGCTATAAAGGTAGGTGTAATGGGCCTATCCCGAACGCGCGACGTACCTTAACGTAACGTAAATTCTCAAACAATATCTACTTAGTTTGAAGACTTTTTGGAACAAGTTCCTTATCACAAGTACTCAACTTGGTGAATGGTCGTTTATGACGATCGAAAAATTGATCGAATTTACGTTACTTTTACGTTAAGTTTACGTCACGCTTCCGTGCTAAAGCCTCAGATGTCAGAGTATACATACCCATCTACCTATAACCTCATCCCTTGGGTTCTTTACTCCTACGCTTGTGGAGTTCAGCCCTCTCAGCATTGCTGACGTTGCGAAAGTTATAATTAATTAAATTTTTAGACTCAGCAGATTCTAAAAATAATACTGCCGATTAGCTGATAAGCTAATTATATAAATCTGCCGCTAATTAACAACTGTAGGAAGTTTAATAATGTATGAGCTTATAGGCCAACCGCTTAACTGAGACGTTGCCTAAGGTAGCAGCGCGGTGCGGGAGGGTTGTGGTGACGTGATGCGAGAGCTCAGTGATTCGTCAACTTCTGACAACTATCACTCCTCCCCACCGCGCAGCTACCTCAGGAACGGCCTAGTTAGTTTGCTCGATAATTAAAAGTCAACTTAGGTACGGTCGGCCAATTGCAATTGATTTAAGAGTCCCCGAAACGATCAATTTCTTTTGTAAATGTTTTGTGTGTTTATTGTCAATTGCATTTTATAGACGATCATTTTGCGCATCAGCATACTCAGTCTCATAATGTTCCCACTGCTGGGACAAAGGCCTTCTCTCTGCGAGAGGGAGTGGGCCATAACCTACCACGCGGGCCCAGTGCGGGCTGGTGGATATCACATACCTTCGAATTTTTTGTTTCTAGGACATGCCGGTTTCCTCGTGCTGTTTTCCTTCACCGTTTTGAGAGCAGTGGTGATGATGATGCACAAAGTACCTATAAACATTGTAATCATCATTATGAACAACTTTTACTATGAGACCAAACCTGAAATCGCGAAAAAAACCAGCTGTTCCCTACATTTTGACGAGTTATGCGAACATAAATGTAGGGAACAGCTGATTTTTTTGCGATGTCAGGTTTGGCCCCATAGTAAAAGTTGTTCATAATGTTGAGTACAACGACCCATTAAAAGGATGCTCATGAATTTAATTTCAACCTGTATATAAACACCAATGTGTTTTGTGTATATAAAACTGACAATTACAAATAATAGTTTCGAGGACCCTTTTACGCCTGTATCGTGGGAGCGTTTACAAACATTTAAACTCACATACACAAACAGCCAGACCCGGAACAACTAGAACAACGACAACACGGTAGGCGCAGTGGCTGAGCGATCGACTGCTGCGAAACGTGTCGCGGGTTCGATTCCCGCACGGAACAAATATTTGTATTGCCTACAGGTAGTTGTTTTGGTTGTTTGTGTATGTATATTTAAAGTATTTCCTAGTGTGGGGCGACGTTTTTATAAAAAAAAAGAAACTACCTGTTGTAGGCAATACCAATATTATATTCCGTGCGGGAATCGAAACCACGATACGCAGTGCAGTAGTCGATCGCTCAGCCACTGCGCCAACCGTGTCGTCAAACTCATTTGCCCGTCATAAAACTATAAGGACTGTTTTCAAGCGTTTATTGAAGTCTCTGCTAACTCACTTTCTTGGCCGACCGTATCTATTATGCAATTAATTACCCATCTCTACCAGGAAGCATAAATTATGTTAACAAAGTGCTACCACGTGCTACCCTCTATTATAACTATCGCTATTTTAATTGCGTTTCATACAATTGACACTTACTAACAAAGGAATTGTTGGAAATATGGCTAGCTATTGTTTGCACTTAGGTTTTTTCTTCATTGAATGTTTAATCAAGTTATATCTAAGTTTATGACGGCAGTTTATAAATAAAGGAGATAATGGGTTACCATTATCTCCTTTAGTACCTTAATCAATATTTAGTTTATAATAGCATCTCTTTGGGGTTTATTTATAAACGATGATTAAAGTTAAGCAAAAGACGTGCAAACGTCAAAAATGTATTGTTAAACAGTCGCTAATCACTACTTAACTTTAAGCAACGTTTATGAATAAATGGATCTATGTTTTAAAATTACCTAGCTGGCTGGTAGCACTGCTAGCTGGTAGCTAGACGAGAGTTGCCAAGAACAAACTTATGTGGTATACCCTTGAAGAGGCTTATGTCTAGTAGAGGATTGCAATAGGCTGATGATCTTGAAACGCAGAGCAGAACGGAGACCAGTAGTGGCCCAGTGGTATAATTTATTTCATCAACACTGCTCTCAAAAAACATTGTGAGGAAACCGACTATTCTGGAACCAAAAAAATCATGTAACATCTACCAACCCCACTGGACGCGCGTGGTGGATTACGGCCTATTTCCTCTCGCAGAGTCCCAGCAGTGGGAATGTTTAGGCTTTTTATGCTTTGCATAAATGCTATTTTATGATGTTGGAAATTATTTAAATCAATCCAAAAACCCACATGCTTACACAAGCTTGCGTATAAATACAGGAAAACGCCTATATTTTAATGTATTTAACAAAATTATTACATTGGCCTCGCCCACGGAAATTCGATTCCCTCTACCGGGAAAGTTTCGAGTACATAATTTTGCACCTACTGCGTGGAACTACTTATGTTATCATGCACTTCCTGTTGATGCTCAGTTTGCTACTGGCAGTTAACGTTATTGGTACATTGTCTATAGCTTGTTAGTTGATTAGTCTTCATGAAAAATTTCATTAGTTTATATAAAAAGAGTAGGAATGAAAATTGAATTAGTATAAAGTATGCACGACGACATATCAGGCTATAGATTTCCAGTATAAGCTGACTTCTCACTGTACAAAAAAGCTATACAATGCAAGGTCAGCTAAACCTACAAAAACCATTAAAAAAATACCTGACTTATTTTATTATTATGATTGTTTTGTAAAATAACAGTACCTACACAGGGAAGCAATTCGTTAAAAGTCAAAGTCACCATCGGCCTAGCCTGTTCCCAACTAAGGTGTGGGTCGGCTTCTAGTCTAACCGGATGCAGCTGAACACCAGTATTTTACATGGAGCGATTGCCGATCTGACCTCCACAACCCAGTTACTAGGTAATACGATACCCCTTGGTAAGGTGGTTGTCAGAGTTTCAGGCTTCTGACGACCCGTAAAGACTGCCAAAGATCCACGAATGACAGCCGGGACCAACAGCTTAACGTGCTTTCCGAGGCACGGAGTTCGTGAAACACAAAATTAATAAAATAAAAAATAATGTTTCAGACAACAATAGTGTGTGCCTGAGCAGTAGCGCTTGCGACTACTAGACCAGCGTGACAGTCAATAAATGCCTTTCATTTTGACAATTCAATAACATACATTGCGTTATTTACGTTGTTGGGCAGACAAATCTTTCAAAACTATGAAGCAATGCATTAGGGATTTCTTTCAACATCCTTCGTATTGTGATTGAATATAATTATGTTATTCAATTAGGGTGAGGTTATTCACAATGAAAATTCTTAAAAAAAAATAAACTGTAATATACCTAAGTTTAGAAAAAATTAAGTCGTCATAATGAACTAAGCCCCCATCACCTAAGTTACATAACAGCCAGTGTTAATAGTTTATTTTTAACTTGACAGTGTCATGGATTTTCCTAAGTACTTATGATGTCTTTGGGAAAACCCTTAATTGGAATAAGGCAATCCTAGAACAATCGTTTACAAAACACCATATTAGAACAGACAGGCTATTCTAGTTTACTTGTTCTTTGCTAAAATTTAATGCATCTTATGCAGTTCCTTTTCTGACTGATTGAAAATCGAAAGGTAAGCTGAGAGTTTAGCCTATATCCCATGACATAACCATTAATGAATATACAAAGAGAAATACTTGCTTAAAATGCCGTCCTGCAGAAATATTTTTATGAGAAATAGGCCGCCATGTGGTCCGAATGCTCACTTAGTTTTTCGAGTTATAGCCAAGTGGTTGGTCGACTTCTTACGTGACCAGAGGGCTCGCCTATTTTTGGCCAAAGATTTTGGCTTTTCGGGAATTTTTCCTGTTGACAGCGATATGGACGAAGTTTCTGATCTCCTATGATTCTTTCCCCTCCCCTTTTTATATACTTGTATGCATTGATATTATTATTATAAGGCTGCTTTTAAACTATGTTAATCATATCTTGGAAATTAAAAAAAAACTGAGATAATTCTATTTCATTGTTTAGCACCCACCTTCGGCTTTTTAGTCTACTATGATAATGTAATAAGACCTTTCAGTTAAATATTTCTTCCGTATGTTTTATGCATTATTAGGAGCGAAATACTACAATATTTTTTGTGCCATTACCAATATTAGGCACGAGTAACGCTCGAAGATGGTGTTCATTTTATTATGGAGATGCAGCATGACAGCAACAAGATACGATCTACATTTAATATATATTAATGTCGATTACTTGCCACGTAGACGGGTACTTTATCTCCCTTTTACTGGCTGACCCGAGAGACGTTATCCTGTGCAAACTCTTGAGTTCATATAAAAATACCATAGAAAGAAAATATTAAAGAAAGAAAATACATTCACTTGCGTTAAACATGACGCACAGAAAGAACAAGTTGGGGGAAAATATGCGTCACATCCACGCAAAACGGCCTGCGCTCAGCATAATGCTCGACCCATAGACCTCCACGGTATAGAAAAATTTGGACTATTACAAAGAAAACCAAAAATTGCCTAAACGTTTGAGCCGTTCTGAAGTGAGCTTACCAATGAACATGCATTTAATTTTTATTTATATACATAGATAGATTATGTTGAGAGACGGTAATTTAGTAATATGATAGAGATTTCGTGTACTATTTCGACTTGTGATAGGGTTTGGTAGGTACCAAGCCCTATCACAAGTCATCTATTAATGTAGGTAGGTAGGTACGTATCTACATTAATTAATTAAAATATTATACTTAATTTAATAATAAACTTTAAAAATACTTTTTGATGCAGATGATTTATTAAGAACTTTTCGATAAGCGTTCTATGTACCTGTAAACGCTCATCGAAAGCGCATAGTTTATTGTTATTGTATTTAAGCATTCCGGAACGTAGACACTATAATATGAAAATAAATAGACACCTATAAATAAAAAAATAAAAATATTATAAGGTAGTACAGACGCCAGCAGGTCAAGCTACCTGAAACTGTAAAATTTTCCCAATCAATCTTGAACCTTAATGCTTTAGAGATAAAGCTGAAAATCTATTAAAGAAATTTGACAGATTGTAGTAGCTTGATGTACTCGCGTCTCTACATAGACGTATATCCAACCTTCGATATCGACTAAATAATGTATTCGACTGCCGCGTTAAGTTTACATACATATTTAAATAATATTGAAACATACTTGAAAATGCTGAAATGAATGATGACTTGAAAATACGTATATTATTTCAGATGACCAGTGAAAATATAATGAAAGAACGTTGGGACGAGCTGGGTCTACCACCAATGGAGTTAGCGGAGTCATCAGAAAATAATAGTACGTATAAACAAATATACAATTCTTTTTCTTAATTTTTTTTCTTATATTTGCTTATAACGTATACAGGTAAAATGTAATTTGCATAATTTTAACCAGTGATCTACCTAGGTACATGGGCGTTCTAAAAAAAAGTAACCCGCAGTTCATTTATATGCCTATACGAAAATTTTTATGCATCATAATAATCTAACAGATAGCGAAGTCTCTCCGACCTTAGCAATTTATTTTACCAACTTCCGTCAGGCAATTAAGAACTTCCCTTTGGTAGCTGCTTCCTGCATCCTTAACCAGGTAATTGGATTTTTAACCGACTTCCAAAAGTAGGAGGAGATGAGGGTGGTTTTTTTTAACACATTAAGAAGAGTTTACAAATGCTATGGCCAAAAATTTGAAGTAGATATTAATCTGGTTTTTTTTTATTATTCTTATTGTGATTATTCATTTGCCAATTTTTCAGGTCGCGCTAATAGTGGACTGTACAAATGTTTGCTCCCCTCGTTGCAGAAACTAGTAATAATGTTACTACTTACGACTTTTGGGGTAGGAACTTATGTCCTGCTCTTAAGATTATCAGAGAACTATGGTAAGAGAAACTTGTAAACAAAATTACAAAAACAAAAAACTCCTTGTTATCAACTGAAATCGTTTATAAACAGATTTGTAAAATATATTTTTTTTACAGATTATGATAGAAACACTGAAATAATCATTCTCACAGGGAATAATGAAAATCCTAACGTGACAGTTCACAATATGGAAATATTCCTCCAATTAAAAAATGAAACCGCTGATCAAAAGTTACGATCACAACCTAAGGAAAAAAGAAAAAAGAGACACACTTCCACCCCAGTGGTTTCCTCTACAGACATCGAAGACACACTAGATTTGAATGATGAACAACTACAAAAAGCTAGAGAAACAATATTGAATCACGACGTTTTATGCAACAATGAAGAGAAACAAAAAATCTGTAAAGACTTAGTGACAAAGTTAAAAGCGATAGAAGAAAACAATGATGAAAGCAAAACCAAACAAAATCCACCTAGAATAAAACTGAGAGTTAATGAACATGATGAACGTGATGCTATTGATATTAAAGCAAAGCAAAACAACGTTGCTCCTACAGATTTAACTAAACGCGAAGCATTCCCAAACTCGAATCTCGATAATATTCTAGAATCGGTTCCTACCATGCACTTGGAAGCTAGAGACACTGGCCCATATACGAATGCAAAAGCATTAACTCATTCACACTCGATTTCACCTCATCATCTTACCGACACGTGTTTATTGGCACGTCTACTAAAACAAAACTACCCTCGCGCAAAAGGTTAATAGGATAAAAAGTATTATTTAGTCGATTTTTACTCTAGACAAATTCTTACCTACTTTATTATTTTACAGGAATTTATGACCCTTCTCCCGCATACTTAGCACCACATTATGAGCACCCATTATTACCTAACAGCAGGTACGGGAACTTTGTTTGCCAGATATCTTCATTGTTTTTTTACTACTTTTTATTTCGAGTTGTTTATCTACTTTCTTAATGTTGTAGGTATTACTCACCTGACATGCACGCTCCGTACCTTCAAGAACGCGATATAGACTTGCAGAGACATAAAATTCATCCCCAAGACGTTGATATATTCATGAGCTTTTTGACTTCAAAGTAAGTGTTGAGTGTACACTTACTAAATCTAAATATACCTCTTTTGCAGAAGTGTTATTTTTGTATTCGTTTTTAACGTATGTTGTTTCCTCGAAGGAAAACATTATGGGAAAGGTGAAAAGTGTTTTCACTATTTCATGTTGTGGTAATAATGTAGCTCATAGCCTGTTTATTAATCAAACTGAAGGCAACGTAAAAAGGTACAAAGGCGAATTAAATGCTGAAATCATCATCTCAATCAATCAAGCATCTCTTAGTACAACTCCCGTTAATCTATTGCATTGTTCATAATATACTATTCATCTCATTATTTAAACCCTTTTTTGACAGATCAGAATCAGTAACCACCCCAGGTTCCTCTAATTCATCACGGGAGACATCATGTCCACCAGGCACGCTTCCCTGTCTGGGTGGAGACGCTTGCGTAGAAGAGAAGCAATGGTGTGATGGCAACGTGGACTGCATAGATGTCAGTGATGAAGCAAGATGTACTTGCAAAGCTAGGGTCGATAAGTCTCGTCTCTGCGATGGATACTTTGATTGTCCTTTTGGAGAAGATGAAATGGGATGTTATGGTAAAAAATATATTTGAAATATGTATGATTGTCTAGTCTATTCATATGCAAAAGGATTCATAGGTATCTTACTCAGTATTATTAGGTTTCTGTTATAAAATTCATGAATGCCATCAATTGTAGCTCGCAAAAGTCTTTGTTTTCAGCCACAAAAGACTTCGAACTGCAGTATAGCACGGTATTGAAAAAATTTTTCTTTGTACTATCTTTTTAATATTCATTTCAGGTTGCAGCGATACTATGTTCAGCTGTGAAGACTTGGATATGAACTCTCGAAGCACTTGTTTCAGCAAAGAGCAAAGATGCAACAATGTCGTCGACTGTCCCAACCACAAGGATGAAGTTGAATGTAACATGCTGGCCCCGAGTCTTCTTAAGAAACCAGTAAGTTTAAATAGTATTTCGTTGTATTGGTGTCGGCCCAGTGGTATCGGTCGTGAGTTCGAACCCAAGCAGGCACTTTAATTTGCACTTATTTCATTTTATTACCATTGTTCTCAAAACGGTGAAGGAAAACATCGTGAGGAAACCGATATGTGCTAGAACCAAAAAATTCGAAGCCATGTGACACCACCAACCTGCGCTGGGCCCACGTGGTGGATTACAGACAGCCCACTCCCTCTTACCTCGAAGAGGCCTGTGTCCCAGCAGTGGGAACATTATCGGCTGATTTTGCTAAAAATTTACATTGAGTGAGGTTTAGAATGATTACGATGCTGTTTATTAAGCCATATGATATTTTGACACCACAACTTCAATTAGTAACAACACCACAGCAAGAATACAACCTTTTGTTTATTTCGCCTTTCAATGGTCATGCATCAAAACTATAGATGACGGGTGACGGACACACCAATTACACTTCACTTTCTGGGCACAAAATTGCATCAGAATCGTATGTTCGAATCAATCAGTGCTGACGTAAAATAAACGTTATGTCAACGTCACTACCGGTTCAAAAATGAATATGGAAAAGAAGTTTAAATACACCTACTGACTTATATTGAGATATGTTATTTTAAAACTTTTGTCTGTTATGTCTGAGTTTTAAAACAAAAATTCTTTGAACAGAATATTAAAGTTAAATAAACTATAAAACTGGGATTCGATTAACATGATTATGTATGAAAACTATGTTCCTTCATTATCATAACGCTGTTCATAAAACAAACTTAAAACTTATTTTTTTTTTTACTTTTCCTATGAATAAATTAGATTTACTTCCTCGTTGGTTCTTTCGATTCGGTTCCCAGGTTGGGCAAAGTGGTATTGAGTTTTTCCGTCAAATGTTTCTCAATAGCAGCCTACAGGCTGGATTTGTGCCTGGTCACTTCAAAATAACTGGTAAAATGTGGGTCTACTAAAGATACACCCCTGCCTAATTCCTCAGCGAAAACAGGTGTTATGTTATGTTTTAAATAAATTGGCTATATTTATTTTCAGTTATTTGCCATTTCGAATACTGAAGGCTTTCTACATAGAAATTTCAAAGGAGACTGGTTTGCGGTGTGCCAGAATCCGTACATGTGGGCCCATGATGCCTGTCGAAGAGAAACGGGCCTCATAATCAGGTATGATATTATATACGAGTATTATAAAGCTTTGTGTCTACTATCATAGTTTTAGTAAACAGAAAAAAAAAATGTTATTAAGATGAGATGAGATTAAGATTAGAAATAACATATTTTTTTACTACTTAATAAAAACATATATTTTTTTACGTCTTGTGCATTTGTGTCGTGCGTGCGTCACGTATTGTGCATTTGTGAACACACCTTAGAATACGTGGCCTGTATTATGTTTTTATAAATTAGTCAGGAACGTAGCCTTGCTAAGTAGCAACACGAAAGTACGAAAGTACGTAGTTAGGTATTTGTGACTAAGTAATAATAATAAGAAATTTTATTTGCTCAAATGTATTATTTTAATTATGTATGTATACACATATACATACATAATTAAAATAATACATGCATGCAAGATCTTAAAATAAAAGAGTGGCTCACGACATGTCTGCCATTTCTCATGACGTGCAAATATCTTAGTTAGGTACAATAAAATTATTATTATTAAATCAATAATTTTTAACTTTTACACCTTATACATTAAATATCAGTCACAGTTAAACAAATTTCTTAAATTCCATCATTTACATTATCCAATTATTTATTATTTATTTTCCTGACCTTGTCCTTGTCGTAATAACAGTCGCACAGGTCGATCTATCAGGTTAAGCTACGCTTGCCACGGTGGATGGGTGACCATCTTTACATACCGAGACCCCTCCGTGCGTCGGAAAGCACGCTAAGCCGTTGGTCCCGGCTGTCATTCGTAGATCTTTGACAGTCGTTACGGATAGTCAGAAGCCCGAAAGTCTGACAACCAGTCTTACCAAGGAGTATCGTATTATCCGCAGTAACTGAGTTGTGGAGGTCAGATAGGCAGTCGCTCCATGTAAAATACTGATATTCAGCTGCATCCGGTTAGACTGGAAGCCGACCCCAACATAGTTGGGAAAAAGCTAGGCAGATGATGAATTCGGTCTTTTATTTAGGTTCTTAACTGATATCTTTTCTTGCTTCTAGGCCTCCCTTCATCCAGATACTCCCAATAGACCCAATGATGAAGATCGACTACCTGAACACGGGTCCCGGTGGGTTGATACAAACGAGTAATACTTGCATGAACTCTTCAGCTGTCTACGTCACTTGCCCGGACTTGTTATGTGGAACGAGAGTGCAGTCCACGTCACAGCTACTTAAAGAGGTAACTCAAGTACAATTGAATTCTCCAAGAAAATAGTTTTAGCTTCACGAGCTATTTTCGGAAAGAAAATACGTTGATGAAAATAGAATTTATTTTGTACAATGTTGTCAAGATTAATTGTGTGATGGCAGAAAAATACAAATACCTACTAGCGCAAAATATATTGTTAGTTACAGAAAAAAAAAATACTATTAAGTAAATCCACGTCTTTTGTATTACTGTACAAGGGAATCAGGTATCTCACAAAAGACTTCGTTCATTACTATCAAGCCTTTTATTTTTTCATAGAACGCTGCGATTGAAAATCGTCTGTTTGGGCGTAACAAAAGATTTCTTCTGAAAAACCACCCGTATCCTTTGATGTTTTATGGCAACCGCTTGAAAAGGGATGTAGACGACACCAGAACTGAGACAAATAATTACGAAATTAAATTCGATAAATCGAAAAGGGAGAGCAGGGTGGTGGGGGGCAAGCCAAGCCAGCCTGCAGCCTGGCCTTGGATGGTTGCTTTGTACAGGAATGGCATGTTCCATTGCGGTGGAGTCGTAATAACTCACAGTTGGGTGGTGTCAGCTGCTCATTGTGTACATAAGTAAGGTTACTTTTAGACTATGTACATTCTTAATGTTTTCTTGCACTTACAATACATAAGTATAGTATAAGTATAATTAGACTATAATGTCCCACTGCTGGGACACAGGCCTCCTCTATAATACATATCAAATATTTTATGAAAGAAATTGTAACATTAAAACTAAATAGTTATTGCCTATACAACACAAAACTGTAATTCTTTAGTTCTGTTTATTATTCAAAACCACTTCACAGGTTCTGGGATCATTACTACGAAGTGCAAGTAGGAATGCTGCGTCGCTTTTCATTCTCGCCACAGGAACAAAGTCACAAAGTAACGCACGTCATAGTCAATCCGCAATACAGTCAGTCTGACATGAAAAACGATCTGTCTCTATTGAAAGTCGAACCCGCCATTCAGTTTAGTCGTTGGATTCGACCGATATGTTTACCGAACCCCGATACGGCTGGACCTGATTGGCTTTGGGGACCAGCTCCTGGCACAATATGTACATCCGTTGGTTGGGGATCTACTATAGAACACGGACCCGATCGTAAGTAATGATATTCAATTAATTTAAGGTTTCTTTTTATTGAAAACACCGTCTTCATATTATCCGTTTTTCCTACTGTTTTAGCTGATCACATGCGAGAAGTAGAAGTGCCTATATGGGCAAGCTGTAAACACCGAGAAGACAGGGTTGGCAATGAGATATGTGCAGGTTTAGTCGAAGGTGGCAGAGATGCATGCCAGGTACAAACACATTTTCAAACTTTTTTATTAGGTAGTTAAATCAGACGTAGTTAGACATCTTAATGATTAACAAATCTTAGAATTAATTTCTAACATGTTTTATTTTACACACCAAATCAAAGTTTTCATCATTTGAATCATACTCTTTGAATTACACACCTAAGCAAATCACAGCCTACAGACGACGCGTTGGATTATTTCAGGGTGATAGTGGAGGGCCGCTTTTATGCAGAAACCCTTTGAATTCTCAACAATGGTACATGGCAGGGATCGTGAGTCATGGGGACGGGTGCGGTCGTAAAGATGAGCCTGGTGTTTATACTCGAGTCAGCCTCTTCGTAAAATGGATTAAATATCACATAAGTGAGTAAGGATTTTTACAAGTAAACATTCAATATTTTTTTCCATACCACCTTTATTTAATCCTTTATAACACATTTACATTACATTTCAGCATCCCAGACTCTGCCGAAATATCAACCAATACAAGAATGTCCCGGATTCAAATGTGAAACAGGAATTTCAAAATGTCTTCCAAACAAAAGAAAATGTGACAAGATAGTGGATTGTCTAGATGGAGAAGATGAAACAAAATGTGAATTCAATAGATCAATTACCTTGCTTGCAGATAATATATTTGTAGACCCAAAAAGTTCATTAGATGAACTACTTGAATCAAAGGAAGTACAGACAGAATCGCCCTTAAAATCTAGCAGTGACAAAAATCAAGAAGATACAACACCAGCTAAGATGCCTTCGGATGACGATGTCTCAACAGAAACTGAAGAAATTTTTACTTCAACCGATAGTAATCACACGAGTGAACAAAAAAGTGAAAAAGTCGATTTTCAGTCGACTCATGCCGAAAAACTTGATTTTAAACATGAGATAAATACCCCACAGCCAAAAGAGTCAATTGATACCGAAAAACTTGACGTTGAACATAAAGACAATACTATTGATAGTCCACAATCGAAAGAATCGACTGATACTGACAAACTAGACTTTGAAAATGAGAAAAATATAAGTGATAATCTACAGTCTAAAGAATCGACTGATGCCGAAAACCTAGACTTTGATCATGAAGGAAATCCTATTGATAATCCAAAGTCAAAAGAATCGACTAATGCGAACAAACTAGATTTCAAAAATGAGGAAATTATTAGTGATAATCTACAGTCTAAAGAATCGACTAATGCCGAAAACCAAGACTTTAATCATGAAGACAATCCTATTAATAATCCAAAGTCAAAAGAATCGACTAATGCTGACGAACTATACGTCAAAAATGAGAAAATTCTTAATGATTACCCACAGTCTCAAGAATCGACTGTTGCCGACTTTAAACAGAAGGAAAATCTTATTGATCATTTACAGTCGAAAGAATCAACCGATGCCGAAAAACAAGACTTAAAACATGAGGAAAATCCAATTATTAATACACAGTTGAACAAATCAACTGATACCAAAAAACCAAACTTTGAAAATGCTCTTGAAATTATAAATGATGAAAGCCTAGAGAACTTTTCCATTTCTAAAGAGACTGCTACAGCTGATCCAAAACGTGTAACCAGTACAGAGACAACTTCTCCAAGTCGTGGTGATGCAGAAATGATTACAATGGATTTTTCAGTCGAATCTCTTGAATCAGGATCTTCAGTATTAGAACAAAAAGAAACAACAACGCAAAGTCAACGAACTGAACCTGAAAATATAAGTAGCGATTCTGACGATGATACCAATAAAACAGAAAGTTTGTTTGGAAATAAATTAGAAACCTCAACGTCTGCCTTTACACATAACGATTTTATAGAACACATAGAAAAAAATGAGCCAACTACTCCTTTAACCCATCTAGAAAATCTTCCAGATAACAATCTCGGCAATAAAGCTGAAAATGAATCAGGACTTCATATAACAATACCTTTAAACTTTAATTCAACGGTAATAGACCAGGAAGGTATAGAAACCATACTTATAAATAACGATAACAATGTTACGGAAGGTCATGTCCACCAGGATTCATCAATTGAAAAATCACCAGACTCTAATCATAAGTCGGACACGCTAGATCAAATAGAGAAAGACATTGTTTTCTCTGACCTTGAGCCAGCTAAAGTAAGACGAAGACATCGTAATCCCAACGAATTTCAATGCCGACGGTAAGTTAGAGTGATACATAAAGCATCATCCATCATCATACTCCTGCTGCTGCTGCTCACCGGTGCCACTTTCAGACATCCACTTATGTACTCATTTCTTAATCTACCCATTCACGTAACACATCCCTCTTAGCATTCTGCTCACAGCTGCTTGCAAATTGTCTATCATTCATCCATTTTTAGCCCAACATTCTGATTCATACAAAACAGCAGATCAAACCAAAGTGGAACATACATATTAATCACAATTTTATTTAAGGTTTTTCTAATAGTTTAATGGACTCGATTCTATAATAGTTTAAAAGGTTTTTTTTACAGTATTGAACAATCAATACCTTACCAACACCGCTGTGATCATAAAGCGGATTGCGAAGATGGCACTGATGAACTGGACTGTACCTGCACTGATTTCTTATTAACATTCGACGAGAACCTTATATGTGACGGAATTATAGACTGTGCAGATGGGCAGGACGAATCAGATTGCTGTAAGTATTTTGTACAAAACCAATACAATAAATAGAATCGATATTGAAAACAAGATGAATTTTCCTAGTTTTAGACAAACTACCTACCTTATTCATCAACTAATGTCCACCATCAAACAATCTTTTAGTTAGTTGTCCAGAAGACCATTTCTTGTGTCAACGAAGCCGAATTTGCTTACCTGAGAAACATGTGTGCGATGGAAAAGCTGAATGTCCTCAAGGTGAAGATGAGCTGAACTGCTGTGAGTATTATTTTAGTAAATTATTATTTTAAACAGAGATTTGGAGATAAATAAAAAGTTGATATTAAAAATTTTACACCTAAAGATCACAGAATTTTGCTGTTGGCTTCCTGGTACAACCTTATAATCCCCATTCACAATACTTAAGTAGTTTGACTTATGAAGCAACAGGCAAACAAGTTGATGATCCATGACCAGCACTAATCAACCGCTGTTTCAGTTGCATTAACAAACGGTAAAGACATGGAATTTGACTTGGATGATAGACCGACAGTGAATTTAGAAGGATACCTCACAAAGAAACACTTTAACGATTGGCATATAGTTTGTGATGATAAACTATCGATTGAACAGCAGGAAGAAGCAGCTACGCATATTTGCCGCTATTTAGGATTCAGGTAAGAAACGTCTTTTTTCTAAGAGTTACTAAATGAATTTGAATTGTATTGAATTGAAAATTATTACTACCTACAGAACGATCTCAGTTTCACAAAACAATTAATATACTATTGTAGTATAATTATTTATATTATAAATAAAATGCATGTAGAGGGGCCCGTGGCTAAATAATAACAGCCGCACAGGTCGATCAGTCAGGTTAAGCTACGCTTGCCGCGGTTGGTCTGTGGATGGGTGACCATCTTTACATACCGGAGCTCCTCCGTGCCTCGGAAAGCACGTTAAGCCGTTGGTCCCGGCTGTCATTCGTGGATCTTTGACAGTCGTTACGGTTAGTCAGAAGCCCGAAAGTCTGACAACCAGTCTTACCAAGGGGTATCGTATTACCTAGTAACTGGGTTGTGGAGGTCAGATAGGCAGTCGCTCTGTGTAAAATACTGGTATTCAGCTGCATCCGGATAGACTGGAAGCCGACCCCAACATAGTTGGAAAAAGGCTAGGCAGATGATGATGATGATAAATAAAATGCATGTTTCAATAGAAATAACTAAGTAAATATATTATGTAATGGTAAAATAGATTCAATCTGTAAGTAAAAATCGTAACAAAGTCTTGCGTTTACCACATTTTATTCAGTGTACTTATACGAAGTTCCTTTGCAGCTCCGCAAATAGATACAATGTGAAATACTTAAACCTCAAAGAAGATGAAAATGCAGAACGCAGTTTAGACAACAAAAGGAACCGACGAGATACTATGAAACGAGTTCCTGTACACTTCGCCTACAGGCAAGAAAGTGAGGAAAACGATACAGCTCGACATACCATTATAAAAGATGCCCAAGTAATAAAAGAAGAATGTGTACCGAACATTACAAAAACTTGCAAATCCTTGTATGTTTTCTGTGACAATTCACTCTTTAATAACTTCGAGGATTCTAAAAATATGTTCTTACGAGAAACAGAATTGGTCAGTAATCACGCATGGCCTTGGATCGCTAAGGTGTTTGTTGAAGGAGATTATAGGTGCACTGGAGTTTTAGTCAACTTAAGTTGGGTGTTGGTTAGTGATTCTTGCCTTTGGGATTCTACGTAAGTATATTCTCAGAACCAATAAAAAAAAATGTTTCTTACTCGAATTGTTTAAATTTTTTGTTAAATTACCGTTTCAGACTATCTCGTCACTATATAACAGTTGTATTAGGATCTCATAGAACTTTAGGAGCTATGAACGGTTTGCATGAGCAAGTTTATCAAGTAGATTCTAAGAAGGATGTATATCGCAGCAAAGCGACATTATTGCACTTACGGGAACCAGCACATTACTCCTATGTCGTAAAACCGATGGTGGTTGCTTCTTCGTAAGTCTTTGCAAAAATCTACTTTTAATATTAATTTAAATACTTCTAAATGATTAACATCAATGCAGTACTTATTATTCCAGCTATTCCTTAGAGCAGAAATCAACTTGCGTAGCAGTTGGTCAAGATAACAAAAATAATACAATAAGCGTGTTCCTAGAAGAAACTAGTCAAAACTGTCATTCCAGCAACCGTTGCTTCAAACGAATATCAAGTAAAAATATTTGTCCAGTAAGTACTTTGACAAGACATAATAAGCCATTTAAACTATTTGAAGAAAACAAAATAACAACACTTTTTAACTAATGAAAATATAACCTATTGAATGATTATGTACAGTAATTATAATGATTGCCTTGATAATATTATATTATACTGAAGTCTTATTTTTTTCTTGTTAGCTCGACGTCACATATCATCGTCATTGGGCTGGCATAGTGAGCTGTCACACCGAACAGGGCTGGTACCCTGCAGCCTCATTTGTCGACGGTAGAGGTGAATGTGGTCTTGGAGACCACATTAATGCTACGGACATAGAAAACCTCAAAAACGAAATTAAATATCATTATGGTAAGTCAAAAGCTAATAACTAATAAAATTGTAGTTTTGAAACCGAATAGAATGTATTCCTGATCGATTCTCTTGATAATAAAATAAAATAAAGATTGTTATAAAATCTGTTCCAGAATAAGGACTGAAAATGCCAATATAGGTAGAAATAAATCACAATCAATCTTTTTCCGAAAAAACATCAGTCGAAAACAGCCAAATCAATCAAATGATTCAAAGAGCTTTTTTTTATTAAACAACTCTATTATGAGTTACCATAAATTTTTACATCCATTATTGACTGTTGCAGGTAAAAAGACTGTTGCAGGATTGCCAGCCCCAATAGACCACGGCGACGACTGCGCAGGAATCCGATGTGGTCGAGGGCGATGTGTTCCTTTGCTTCAAGTTTGTAATGGTGTCAGAGACTGTGAAGACGGCAACGACGAAGCAGAAGAAGCTTGTGGCAAAAAGAATATAATGTGTAACGGCGATCCTTACCACAAAGGATGCGGTAAGTATCAAGATTTATACTTCAAAAAGTTAATATTTTGTAGCCTATTTTCATTTGTTACAAAATCAGTCTATTGCTGGAGTGGTAGAAGTCTTGTAAAGGTCTTTAAATTATTGGTACAATGGCAAACACACCAGTTTTATCAAGATTTCTCCTTCACCGATTACTTGATGAAACAAAATAAGGAAGTACGTTTTAAGTTGTCGATGGCTATCTAATAAATTTGGCACCTTCAGTAATAATGATGGACATAAAATAAAATAATTTAGGCATAACTTCACAAAATAAAATAAAATTATTAGAATGATGTTACCGAGTCATGATCTCACACGCAGCCTGCGTATGATTGTGATTTTAAGCTCTATTAGCTAACAGAAATGCCAATAACGTTTTTTAAATTATCATGTTATACATATGATACATTAATATACGTTAAATTACGTTAGTCCATACATTAGTCTCAGGTGGTGAATGATATCTCATTTTTTTGCCGTTACAAATGGGTAGGTAGGTACATCGGATCTCAATTGGGAATATCATATTTCATTGGTGTTAAAGGGTCAGCTCGCTCCAATGGGCAGCAACCATTTTTCATGTTTAAATGGAAACGTAATGAAAAATAAAATCAGTTATGGCTCCATACTTTTAATCCGCAAGTAATTTTGTGATACCGTGCCATTGAACTCAATTAAGCCCTTTGTACATACACGTTTTTCTTGCCGTGAAAAACTGCGGTTTATTCGCCATGTGTAGGCACGGTCGTCAGTGTTGTATGGATCACTATAATAATAATAATAATATCCCTGGACATTGCACACAGCGCCATCTAGTCCCAAGCTAAGCAACCTAATGCTTGTGTTATGGTAACCAGATGGCTGATAAACTACTTATATACATTTTTTTTTTTGTAAATACATACATATTATAGATAGAAAAACACCCAGACTCGGAACAAATACATGTAGGTCATACAAATATTTGTTCCGTGCGGGAATCGAACCCGCGACACGCAGCGCAGCAGTCAATCGCTTAACCACTGCGCCAACCGTGCCGTCAAACTATGGAAGTTTGTTGACGATACGGCGGCGCTGCGGCACGGCGCCTTCGCCGTATGCCATAGAACCAGCAAGGTCACTTTTTACGATGCTTGTTCTACGGTGCGGTTAACACGCCCCGTACCGTCGCCGGCTAATCGCACTAACCTACGCGGTCATAGCCGCATTATTAGTTAAACAAGATAATTATAATTGTACTCATCATTATGAACCACTTTTATTATGGGATCATTGACCAGCCCTGATATCGCGAAAAAATAGTCTGCTGCTCTATATACCTATTTATGTTGTATGGGGCAGAGTAGAACGATCCTTTAAAAGGATTTTAGTTATTTCAATTACGATTAGGTTAGCCAATTCATTACGCCACCAAGAATTCAATTCAGTGAAAATCACTTTCAAAGCCAGAAATAAGCATTTCACTGGTTTTTCATCATTATCATTTCTGCCCTTGTCCCAATTTATTTGAAGTCGGTGCAACACGTATTTTTCTTCCATATTAATCGTCATCACACTGTTTAATACTCGTTTAATTACCTACGTTACAGAATGCTCAGTGGGCCAAATGAAATGTCGCAACGGTAAATGCATACCAAAGGAACTATTCCGAGATGGTAACAATGATTGTGGGGATGGTACTGATGAGCCTCGCCAGACCATTTGTAAGGACTATTTGGCAACGGTGATGCCTTCGAAATTATGTGATGGCATACTACACTGTCATGATAGGAGTGACGAGGACCCGGCGTTCTGCAAATGTTTTGCGAAGAGAAACTATAAGTGAGTGAAACTTTCTTTAATTGTCCTTGTGATTGTTCTTCTTAGTGTGTTGACGCCAAACTAGTGTCAGTCCATTAGTAAAATTGTGAAACAGCACTATACAGGGTGTCAAAGACATCGACACACAAACTGTTACCATGAATTCAGCACATGATTCAAGATGACTCAGAGCTAATCAAATAGTACATCTTGCGCCAACAAGAGTTGCATAATTTTGTTTTAATTATATAAGATAATCCATGAATGCGCAAGTGGGCCTTAGTAACATAGAGAAATAAGGAAACCAGTCACGTCCAGGGCCAGTCACGTTAAAAAAACAGCTGAAGGAATGGTCGTACAGATTCGGCGCAATAGTAAAAAAATATAAGGAGAACTTCCCCGACCAGGGTAACACTTTTTTTTTCGATGCCCTAATATTAAAAAATAAAATAAAATTAAAATCTCGTTTAAAACAATATTAAACCAATCACCTCCACCACAGCCTTAAGCAAGTAGACCTAAAAGACTCAATTTATATACCTGTTCATGCAAATTAAGGAAAATGAAATCACTCCTCATAACATTAATTCTTCTTAAAAAAAAAACACCACACAGACGCTACATTGACTTGGCTTGAGTACGTTAATGTAGCTTAAACTAGCCAAAGAGCTAAGAAGCAAAAGTTTACCAAAAATAATAATAATATAATTAAATAGCTGCGCCCCGCGGCTTTACCCGCGTAGTTTCAATCCCGCGGGAATATCGGGATAAAAAGTATCCTATATGTTAATCCTGGTTATAAACCATCAGTGTGCCAAATTTCATCAAAATCCGTTCAGTACTTTTTACGTGAAAGAGTAACAAACATCCATCCATCCATCTATCCATCCATCCATCCATACAAACTTTCACGTTTATAATATTAGTTGGAC
The DNA here is from genome assembly GCA_951799955.1 of Apamea anceps. NCBI lineage: Eukaryota > Metazoa > Arthropoda > Insecta > Lepidoptera > Noctuidae > Apamea > Apamea anceps. The sequence goes on along the minus strand of OX637504.1, from coordinate 14,934,864 downwards.
TAGTAGGATTTAATCAGACAACCATTGATCCATTACATTACATTTACATTAATGTTGTTAGTATGAACTTAAAAACTATGTTAGTACCTGATAACTAAGAGAGACTTAGTCTTCTGGCTGAGGCTCCACCCCATTGGGCTGTCTAGCTTACTGCTTATTACATCCAGGATGCTGTAACTGTTATTACTCCCACGCAATCTGCTTAGCAGTGAGGCCGTTTTTAAGTAATTAATGTTTCTTTTTTCTAGTTTGAATTTCCTGGGCGTGTCCGAAATAAAATAATTTTCTTTCTTTTCTTTAAAAAATTATTGCTGGGAAGCAATTTTTATTTTTGGTGTATGTTATCCTACAAATATTATAAATGTGAAAGTTTGGATGGATGCTTGGATGAATGAAGAAAGAAAGAAAAGAAAAAAAGTTTATTAATTTGGAAACAGTTCGTGAAACACAAAATACAAAATTACTAAAATAAAAAATAATGTTTCAGACAACACTAGTGTGTGCCTCACGGCTGGGCCAAAAAGGTTCATTTCAGCATTAATGCCAGACAGATGCTGTCTGACGCTGGTTTTCTAATGAACCTTTAGGGAAAAGTGACGGGGAGTACACACAGTTTCAACATACCTAATACATACTTATAAATAAATAAATAAACTAGTAATCACGTACATATCATTACAAATACAAACAAGAAAAAAAAAATAAAGCAACAAAGTCACAGCAAAACCGGTTTTTTCGAGCTATCTAGATGAGATTGATCCGTGCACGGTGCACTCAAAGCGCAACAGGCCGCCGAGCACGATGGACCCACTATGTGTTATTTAGTTTTGATGTTTGTTACTCTTTCATGCAAAAACTACGGAACGGATTTGGATGAAATTTGGCACACAGATGGTACTGATACTTTTTATCGCGCTATTCCCACGGGATCGAAACTTATGCGGGTGAAACCGCGGGGCGCAGCTAGTCAATCATGTTTATGGCGTTACTTATTCATATATTGTACTGCAAAAATGTGTAATTTGACGTTTTCTTTTTTCTTACAGATGCGGCTCGAAATCTGACGTTGATCACTGCGTTGCTCCAGATACAGTGTGTGACGGAGTTCGGGACTGTCCTAATGGAGAAGACGAACAGGCTTGCATGGCACTCAACGCTCCATACGGAACGCCGTAAGTCCGCATTATAATATAGCATGCCTTAAATTATCCGGAAAAGAACTGGAGCTACCGACGTAGCTTGCAGAGTAAGCAAACTGAAACAGCAGTAGGCTGGCTATGTTTGTCGAAGGGCCGATGGCAAGAGGAGCAGACGAGTCCTGAAGTGGAGACCACGTATCGGCAAGCGTAGTGTGGGACGCGCCCGGGCTAGATGGGCCAACGACCTAAAGAAGGTGGCTGGGATAGACTGGATGCGGAAGACAGAGAACAAGGTGTTGTGGCAGCCTGGGAGAGGCCTATGTTCAGCAGTGGACTGCAATAGGCTGAGTTGTTGAGTGATGATACTGAAAAAAAAATACAGCATAGATATATTAACGGAAAACTATTTTCTGTGAGTCCTAAGTCCTGGACCAGAATATATCTAGTTCATACAAATAGATCTTTGAGACTGATGGGTCATTTTACATCATGTATAAGGTGTCGCTGGTTAGCCTGCTAGGTTCCTGTGTGTAACGTTTTGACTGACTTACAATACAATTTTTATTTTATTTTACAGGTACGGAACAGGACAAATAATAGTCCGCTCCCATGGCGTCTGGCATTCGAAATGCTACGCCTCTCAAAACCATACCAAGTCAGAATTAGAAGCCATTTGCTCTGAATTAGGATTCATTAGCGGCCATGCGAAACAAATCAAAGAAATGAAAAATTTCGTAGTAAACCCCTATAATAATTTAGTTCTAGACCCTTTCAACGAAATTGTACTTAATAATAATACGATAATAAAAATGAGAAAAAATCACGAGCCTTTAGCGAAGGCTGTGTTTGATGAAAAGTTGCCAAATTGTTACCCAGTTTTTATAGAATGCCGTTAATTCGATATTCGGTATTTATTTTATTTATTGATTTATATTTTAAGATTAACAGTTTTCTTTTGAATAAATGTTTTATTTTTAAGTCCACTTTTTTTTACCTTGTAAAAGATTTGGAGGTAAGTATTTTTATTGTGGTCTTCATCACCTTACCTTGTTTACCCATTGTAGAATGTCATGTTTTCAAGGAAAACAGGATTTAAAGAAACAGGCAACGCACCCTTGTGGATGAAAAGCTAGTAAAACATGTACCTACTAGCTGCGGATTTCTCTCGATAGATGGCGGACGAAATAAGCGCCATCTCGCGGTATGACTTGCACGCTAAAAACTGGATTCAAAAACGCAACTTGACTCAAGTTACTTCTAAATTGTTTAACCTTCAAGTCTACACAGTTGCAATTAAACGTTGTAGATGGCGCTGGTTTATATATTCAATAGGAAAAAATACGAATAAAGTTATAGGTCAAACTCGGGAACCCAAGTAATCTAAACCAATGAATTTAAACAAACAAGTCATTTACATTATTTACATACATATTTCTTAGTAGGTAGAGACCATATACGATATCCCATTGACAGTGATGCGGACGAAGTTTTTGATGCCCAATGAGCTCCTACCTTTTTCTTTATTTTTATTACATACTTGTATATAATGTATATATATTTAAGTGGTAGATACTTACCTCATTTTTCGGTGCAATGAAATAGGTGCGTCAATTAGTCATAATCAGTGACAGGAATAGGTAGTGCCTATTTGCCTAAGCTTCGAAGAACAGAGACAAGAAACGGAGACTTCCTTAGGACTAAATTTTTTCCAGGATATCTGTCCCGAAATTCGTGACAACACTTTTAAATACATTAAAAAATATGTTATTTGGAGTAAGTAATTTGTCTATATTCACCTAAAGTTTGCGACTAGACATAACATAATAAATAAAATTCACAGTCGTTACAACCATAACATTTTCTGTTTTTTTTTTTTTTTTGAGATCATTTTGTAAATGACTTGTTGATCTTAATACTATGAATCACAATGTTTGTATAAGGAGTCCGGGATGTCCCGGAAAAAGTTTAGTCCTAAGGAAGTCTCCGTTTCTTGTCTCTGTTCTTTGAAGTTTAGGCAAAGGCACTAGCTATTCCTATCACTGGTCATAATAATGATACATACCTACTATAACTTTATTAGGAAATCCTCCATTTCATCATTCGATCTAAAACTTTCATTTATCAATAAGTACTTGTTACATATTTATGTCTTAAAGATCTTAAGCCCATAATAAATTAGTAATATGGCTATGCGCATAACGAGACATCCAAAATTTATCAGGGCACGATCCCTAATTAATTTACAAAATTTAATTAGCATAAACTACATCTACGTCAAAATAACACATAATTTGTGTGCGTTTTTCTTTTTGCCTATTTTGTTCTTCTACAAGGCAATAAAAAGCTACATCAAGTCATACAAAGAAAGAATAACTAATCACCCAAACATCTTGGCAAAATAAAAAAGGAATCCGCAGGCTAAAACACAAAATTCCACAAGATTTTATCGGACAATCTTAGCATTATGCTTTTTAAGTAAGAGGTTGTGTCAAAGGACGCATACCAGGCAGGCCATCTAACACGCCATAGAAATTACTTAATGTCCTAATGAATAGTGACAGATTGTAAGCGAAAAGACTCCTCTCTAAGACTTGCTCCTTCCCTTCCGTTAACACACACATACCCACACCCCCACACTCACACCACCTACATATACACCACTCCACACCACACCTCATCACAAAGCACATACACATACTTTTTTTTTTTTTTTTTTTTTTTTTTTTTTTTTTTTTTTTTTTTTTTTTTTTTTTTTTTTTTTTTTTTTTTTTGAGGATGGGAAATCATCAAATGACTCCTCCCGCTCTGGGTGGAGCAGGAGGGAGTGTCAGACTCTTACTGACTAAAACCCACCCGTGTTCCTTCCTTAGCCCTTTATGTTCCAGGGCAGCGGTAACCCTTTCGGACAATCCCGCTACCCTGGCAGGACACATACACATACTAACTTCACACTTAGTATAGTTTTCATATTATTATGTTCTTACCATAAAGTCTTAAGCAGTCTCTATTGGATTTTTGTATTCCTTATGTGGAAACCTGGGCTGGCGAATCTTAATACAGGTTACCAGTTACCATGTAACCTAGCTAGGATGCCAGATTCAATTCTTTTGTAAATCTCTTTTGTTTTTTTTCCCCTAAATTGTACAATTTTTATCTTTATTGTAACATACTGTATGTACCTCACTTTTTGAAATAAATATTATTAATAAAAGAGAAAAAAAAACGACAGGACAAAGGCCTCCCGTTCCTCTTTCCACTCCTCTCTGTCTTAAGCTAGTGAGGACCTATCCTTTTTCTAAAAACCCATTATTTCTTTGCGTTCAAATTAGTCACAACAAAATTATTGATTTGCATTTGACATGACCCTACTATGCATAAAATTGTAAACAGTCATAGTTAGTATTATAAAATGTTAGTATCATATTTATTTTTATCGATTATAAAGCTATTCTCCTTTTATTTATTTGAGTAAACCTGTACATTCGCTAAATGTTTATCGCATAAATTCTAAAAGACAAGTATTGCCAAATTTAATTCTGCATTTTGTAAGCATTCCCCTATATTATTATTTAATGACCACTGCACACGATAGAAACATGAAAGCAATGGCTCAGGTATCTAAAATAGATTCTCTAATAATGATTTATTTATTTTATTTTCACGCCATATTTGACCTCTGACTTCGTTTAAGTTTAAAGTTTCTTTTACCACAAATAGATTTTTAGAAATCCTACTCAGGCTTGCTGTGCTGCTTATCCATATCTAAAGAACAAAATCGTCGCATTTTCTAGCTTTAGACTTCAGCCACATACTTTACAGCCTTCATCATAAACAGCCTATAATGTTCCCACTGCTGGGACACAGGCCTCCTCTCTGTGAAAGGGAGTGGGCCGTAATCCACCACGCGGACCGAGTAGATGTACCATTTCTTCGAATTTTTGGTCCTCATGGAATGAAGACATGTCGGTTACCTCAGTCCTTTCCCGTTTCTAAATGTACCGTAAAATCAATCCTCCCGATCAATGAACAAGGAAGTTGATAGAAAATAGAATCGAAGACTTCAATATCTTGGCAACCAAAAAACTTAGCAATTAGCTATACGTTTATTCGGTTTATAATTTCTTCTTCATTTAATCCAATTATCCTGCTATTATCAGAAAGTTTGTGACGATGGATGGATGGATGTTTATTACTCTTTCACGCAAAAACTACTCAAAGGATTTTTATGACACTTTACAGTGATATAGCTTATAGATCAGAATAATACATAGGATACTTTTTATCCCGATATTCTTATAGGATCGACACTTATGCGGGTCAAACCGTGGGGCGCTGCTAGTGTTTAATAACGTTTGACACAAACGTGAAACCAAAGAACCTAGAGAAGGTACCTGGGACAGACTAGATGCGGAAGGCAGAGGATAGGGTGTTGTAGCGCAGCCTGGGAGAGCTATGTCCAGTAGTAGACTGCAATAGGCTGAGTTGATTGAAGACAAACGTAACTACATAATTAATTGTTAACTGATTTCGACAGTGGCAATAAAAGAATAGAGCAAATGATTAAACAAACTCCAGGGTCAAGAATGTCACCTCAAAAATATAAATTTAATTCAAGTTCTGGCCATTAAACCAGTGTGATTCATTTACTTAAGAGTTCACATTTAAAAATAATCAACGCTAAGAAAAATCAAGAATATTAACATAACATGTGTTGGATTAATTCATATGGTTGCAGTTTGGTCAGTAACGAAAATAAAAGGAATTCTAAGCTAATACAAAAAGGCATAGGAAAATAAAAATGTAGGAAAGTCTGCTTTTTTGCTGGCATTTGTTAACCGGAATATTTAAAAGCCAGAACTAAATAATATCAACACATTATAAAACCTAAAACTTAATAATCCCTATTTAGTGAATATCCGCGCTTTGATCTTTGGTTTTACTACAGACAATCAAACCAATTACACTATTTTAAGTGAACAGGTAAAGAGGAAGATATATAGACCGTCTAGGGTAGGACTTTAAAATTAAGTAATTTGAATTATATGGCAACTAGCAGCACCCCGCGGTTTCATCCGCACAAGTGTCGATCCCGTGGGAATATCGGGATAAAAAGTATCCTATGTGTTATTTTGATATATTAGTTATATTACTGTAAAGTTTCATCAAAATCCGTTCAGTAGTTTTTGCGTGAAAAAGTAACAAGCATTCATCCATCCATCCATCCTCACAAACTTTGGCGTTTATAATATTAGTAGGACTATCATTCTGTTCAAAAGAGATAAGTATCTGAACAGAATAATTAACACAAAATTCAGATATCACAAATTAGCAATACGGTACCAGTGACAACCTGTGAGTGTGCCTGCTCCCCATGACTATTCTCATTAATGGGCTTACAATATTTATGGATCATGAATATATTAAATTGGACAGACCACTCGGTCACATAGTGCTACAGAACTAAATGAAACCAATAAATAACATGGTAGGTATACAATAAAATTATAGATACAACGAGTCGACGCCATAGCGTCTGCCCGCGATGATGACACCACTATTTCAATTTGGGCCATTTAACTCAGAATATATTAATGATAAGACATTATGTAAATTTAAATTACTTTCGAGAAAAATTTCGAACGGACTCAAATATTTAACATAATATTATACACATACACACTCCGTAAAGATGATAAATGAATAAGAGATTTACAATAAAACGTAAGCTTACATGTATTGCAGGATCATTGAATAAGGAGGTATAAATTTAACAATGTCCATTGTATTATAATTTTGGTTGTAAATCAGAATTTTTAATGCGTTTCTTTAATTTGCGCCGACCGATTTATTTTTGCACTAGCGTTCCGCGGGACAGCTTTGACAGCCTCCGTATTTACTGCCCTGGCACATGCAAACTTGACTCTTTTTGGTTTTAGTTCGACTTCGTAAATCATTTTTCCACAGGTGTCCGCAGCATCTAAATCCGCATACAAAACAATGTCTTAATTGACCTTTTCATGTGGTTTTTTGTCATTATAGATTATATCATCGCTATCTGACACTTTTAATATCCGAGTCCGAATCCTATCCCTGTGTTATAAACATCAAGGCATAATCACAATGTTCGATCAGAAGTTACAGGCATATCTTTGTTGGTAATACTATAATGTTAAACGGGTATAAATGATGATTCAGCAAGAATGGTATAAAATTGATCATTTGTTGTGGTGTCATTTACTTTGGCGAATTTATTTGGGTATCGATCAGCCGTTCTCATTACTCGTTAAAAAGAGTCACACACAGATTCGCCTTGACTCAAGAGGTTGGTTCTTGGATATGCAATTTATTGGGCGATGTATCACAGAGCGCTCTCTTCCGAGCCGAAAGTTCACACGGACAATTTTCTAAAAAGAAAAAATGAAAAGAATTAAGACTACTTTTTTGTAAAAAATGAACTTGAAATTACAAAATGAAAGGCAAAATATCGCAGAAGATCGAGCCGCCTCTTGATTGGATGCTGATTTTGGAGAGAATAACGGAACTGTTTGTGGCCACAAAAAATTCCCTTCAGCCCTCAACTCTGTCTTAAGTGATACACGAATGCGTTGACTTTTTGCGCTCCAAGGCTCTTTCGGATCCCAAGGTTTGTTGAAGTGGAACCAGTGGGTTTTTATTTCACGCACGTAGGTAACTGTTTTACTGATGGTTATCGCCAAAAATAACCTTTAATTACCGTGTAGTTTGAGCTACCCTGACCTTTCACACAGTCACTTGCAGACGCTGCCTCCTCATGTAGCTGTATGTATGGATTAGACTTGACAAGCCCTTCGCCTCGTACTTAGGACAAAGAAGAGATCATTATCTGCAAAAAGTTTAAAATATTTTATAACTTCTTACTTTAATTTATGATTAAATTCTCATAATTAAATAAATAAAGGCCCTTCGTTTAACTTTACACATTCAGAAAAAATACAAGCCAATATTCCTTATATTAATGACTCTACGACATCATTGAATTAAGAAGAAGTAAATATGTGTAAGCAGTGGTGACCCAGTGGTAACAGCCGTGACTTACGAGTTGTAGGTCGCAGGGTTGAACATAGGTAGGTGCTTTACTTTTGTAAATTATTTTATCACCAAACTGTAAAGGAAAATATTGTGACGAAACCGGCATGTCCTAGAACAAAAATTCGAAGACATCTACCAACCCGCACTGGGCCCGCGTGATAGATTACAGCCCACTCCCACTCGAAGAGATGAGGCCTTTATCCCAACAGTGGGAACATTATAGGCTGAGTATGTTATGTGTAAATACAGTAATATGTTTTCTCTATCTATTGATCACTTTAACACTCTCCGGATAAATCCGTCACATAGTGTCCAATCTATAAGAAGCATAACACTACATACGGTCAGTTCATGAATTATGCGACACATCGATTACAAAACGGAACACAGTATCAATTCAGTGGCGGCCGCCTTTGAACTCCTGCCACTTACTGGACGGTATGCATTACTTACCATATCTCCTTGTCTCATGTTTACACCTTTCTCTTTCAACGTAATTAATAACGATATCATTTATGTTTCTTTTTTTTTTTTCCTTATTGATTAGACACAGAGAGTTTTTAACACTGTCCTTAATAAAAATCTTTAATTTTTAATGTCAACTCAAACGTGTAACACCTTCGACATTCTGGTCAAAGCACCTATATTGACTATTATAATCAGAAGCACTGCCAAGCCCACTGTATCTATTGGCATATCCACTAAAACGACTATGATTGATTTATGTGAACATTAATGTAGCTTTTAACGAATTTTAATATGGATTTATCTACACAATTATAATAAGGTGTGTATAAAATTAGGCGCAAAACAATGATGCACAAAATACCGTGAACACGGAAGACTCGACAAAACATTACCTTGTACGAGTAATAAATCTGTCTCTCGGCACATATCAGAGGATCTTCATCGATAAAGAGCCAATAAAACGCATCTAATTAATGATTGTTCAAACACAAAAAAGCCGCTCCAACACTTCCGACATCAATATTTATTTACTTTTGAACCATTAAAAAATTTGCGCCATAAGTTTGGACTTGGCTTTTTGTATCAAAATAAAAAAGGACACGTATCTATTTATCTTTTTCAATCAATCAATGATTGCTTTTTACAGGTTTTTGCAAATATTTTGTTATCTGTTTATGTTAACGTTTCCTACAAAGATTTTACGTTTTATTCACGAAGTGTTTGTTTACGTAGGTGTTGATAAATGTCAAAGTAGCATGAAAATGCAAAAAATCCGTATGATTGGCTTGCTTTGTACAATTACGCACGGGCGAATCGTTCCTTTTGTGGCGTTTTATTAAAATTCTTACGGCATGCCTCCTTATTCTGTGTAAACACACACAACACATTATATACATGTGCACGCTTACACGTGCTTACAGCCGCCGCACATGCGAAATAAACACAAAGAACTGCCGTGAAATATTTGTGAGGATAACTTCTTCGTAAGAGTATTGTGTTTACACAGTTTTGGCAGGACTTATTGCGAACCAAGTGCCTACAACGTTCAGTGTTCCTTTTATTGTGAATATCTGACGATCCTTCTTATGCATGCTGATTTATTTAACTTTATTTAAATTGAATCATTATATTCTTAAAAACTATAAGCTCAAACTTCAAAATCCCCATTAGATCTTATGGAAAGAAAAGCTATTAATAATTTAATATATAAAAAGCTATAAATTGAAAATCGAATGTTGCATCTGACGTCAATCCTAAATAGGTATCGATATATCAATGTTATTATAAATCATAGACAAGTTATGAACAAAAAAGGCAACTCCATTAATTTCCTGATTATCGTTGATTTTCACATCAGTCGTATCTTGAGCTTTTTGACAAAGTTACGACACCGCTTGGCTTTATATTACTCGAGACTAAAAGTCACCGCGTTAAGCCGATAATAAAATTAAACACGCTCTAAATTTAAGAATTATATTTTTAGAATGGTTTAGATTGTTCCACTAGTGTCTCATTCATATGCGAATCATAAGAACCACGCATTTCAACATGGCTATATAGGACAAAATAGAGTCACATCTTATGCCCACACTCCTATTTAAGAATACGTATAGATAACCGATTTTACTGTAAAATTTTGTTGAAAATTCTTTTAAAGAAGATGTGAGTCATTTTCGTGACATCATTTACTGTTTTACTTAATGTTCACAAAATGTTAAAATGTGGAAGAAATATTGATACTGCGCTTGAACCGGTGACCCTATACTAGGCACGTCGTTTATTAAGTAGTTTATTAAATCGAACGATACAGTAAAGTGAGTCACTGTTATATTTTCTTTTATATAAAAAAATATTCAATGCCAATGAGTCAGATCAAAAACAAGCCCTTTTCTTACTTCCTTGCCTATACAGGGTGGCAGGGACATCGACGCGCAAACTGTAACCATGGATTCAGCACATTCGTTTAGACCCCATAGCGTCGAAATTTTTCGTCGGTTATCAAAAAAAAAATCTTCTGTTTCATAGAAAAACTTTTTTGCAAAAAAATACAACCGACTTCCAAAAACGACACTACAAAGTGAAAAATAACTTTAATTTCGGAAGTCGGTGTCGTTGGGTTCGCATTTTCGTTGTTTGCCACCGACTTCTGAAATTAAAGTTATTTTTCACTTTGTAGTGTCGTTTTTGGAAGTCGGTTGTATTTTTTTGCAAAAAAGTTTTTATTTTTCACTTTTTAGTTGTAATTTTTACCAGTAATTTTGGTTTAAAAACCAAACTACTGAACCGTTTTTGATGAAATTTCTATGGGACCATTTAGGAAGTATGCCCTTTCCAACAAAAAAAGAATTTTTCAAATCGGTTGGCAAGCGACGAAGTTATGCGCGAACAAAAATAAAAAAAAGAATAAAAAAAACAAACATCCGAATTGAGAACCTCCTCCTTTTTTAGAAGTCGGTTAAAAAGTGTAATACCTACGCGGTCAAAGTGTATGGAAGAGCAATATTTTTTTTTTCAACCGACGAACATTTTTGACGTTATGGGGTCTAAACGTATGTGCTGAATCCATGGTTACAGTTTGCGCGTTGATGTCCCTGCCACCCTGTATAATTGCCTATAGCAGCTTCGTGTTACTGTCAAATTAATTACTATGTAATTTTTGTATAGTACCTACCTTTAATGGTTTCGGTGCAAACTGAAGCGGTAGCAACTGCTTATAGACAAATTAGACTTTCGTCAACACAGGAATGCAAACTATAACATCAAAAGAAAAAAATAACATTCATATTTACATAATGCAGTCTATAATGTCGGGAACATTAAAGACTGCATTATGTAATTAAGAATCTTTTGAGCCGTAATAGGTAGCCACTTGAAATTTTAAAACTGTTAGTACTGCTATGGCCGCTATAACAATAGCATAGCATAATATCAGCCTGTAACGTTCTTATTGCTGGGACACTGGCCTTCTCCATGATAGAGGGAGAAGGAAGTAATCCATCATGCGGGCCTAGTGCGGGTTGCTAGGTGTCGCTGTCTTAAAATGTTTGGTTCTAGGACATGCCGCTTTTCTCACGACGTTTTCCTCTACCGTTTTGTGAGTAGTTGGTCAGGAAATTATTTACAAAAAGTAAAGGGCCTGGCTGGGTTCTAACTCACTATCTACCACTCGTAAGTTGGGGCCGTTATTACCGGGCCATCACTGCTCCTTGCTTAATTATCTATCTGGGCCCCAAGTCTGCTATTTTTATAAATTCGTCATTCCAACACGATCCCATTCCCATCCCATTGTCATTTTGCTTAAAGTTCGTAATCTGCTAAATTCTTAATAGCGGTCATTGGTCGGTCAGTGGTCTCGTAATAGAATTGTGTCGTAATGTCATTGTCGTATTGCCATTATTATAAAACCCGTTAGTAGAAATGATTTTCGAAAAACTACCACTACTTTATTTATGCCAGATTTCATTTATATATATTTTTACATATTATTTATTAGTGTTTTATGCAAGTCAAGTATTTTATGTAAGCCAGTCATTCATTTATCATTATGTATGAGATTACCATTCTATGCCATTTCTTTCAATGGAGTGTCAGTGGTTGACCACTGGAAAGTCATAATGACGCCATTATATTAGTAGATTACCAAACTTGTCAAAATCAACAATTATAAAATCAATGATAGACCATTTTGACACTATTGTAATAGTAGACTTGAGGCCCTGAATTACGAAATTCATGACTCAATTGAATGCGCTACAACTTTCTGACTGGAAACACAAAACAATGAAACCACTTGCTTGAAGTTAACAACTTAATCTACAGCGTGGCGCTTTAGTGACGACATTAATTTAACACTCGTACCTATACGGTTTTGCGTTTTCGTTTGCATATTTTAATTTCAATAAACGCTATTATTTATTTATTAATTTATAATTTCCTAAAATAGCATCTTGGAGCAACCTGACTTAAAGAATTGTAGCGCAGTGGTTATTTGCCGGGTTCACAGATCATAACATCGCATCAATGAAATTAAAACGAATAACGTGCAAAGAGTAGACGAATTGAAGGAAAGAGAGCGTCATATAGTATATGTCGGCGAGCGGCGCAGGCGGTGGTTTTCAAATTACGAATTATTTTATGTTGTTATATTTTTTATGATTTCTGGCCAGTAGCCCTACCCGTGTGTTAAATTAACGTCGCCATTGTAGCGACACGTTGTATATCTGGCACTGTTAAATGAAGCAAACCATTAAAAGATTGAATCTACATAATGCTATATTTTTTAACCATCGTCCACGTATTACCTAAATACATTGTAACATTTAAGTAGTAGCCAAATAGGTACTCATACAAAGTAAGTGAAGATCACATCTTATATTCATAAAGACCATAGCAAGTAATTCTAACTTTAGTCAACCTTAATGCTCGTATATATTATTTTATTTAAAAATTTATTTATTTTTTTAAATCAAAGAAAAATAATTTAGAATCCCTTCGAATCTCACGCTTACAAAAAAACATAAAAAATATTGACAATTAAATCAGTGATTGATTGCCATTTTGTTTATGTGGCTCCTTTTTATAGAAATCAGAAAAACTAAATTTAGATCATCAAGTGTTAAATCCTTGAAAAAAAAAAAATGTGTGTCATCAGTCAAAATGTCACTCATCTCATCATTGATATATTTTTTATTGTTAAAATTGTAGAATTGTAAATTTTTATGACTTTATATTTAAACATTGGCAGAACTAATAATGGTAGAGTAGGTACTGTTAGGGTTCCGTACGGCAAGAAACACACAGTCCATTTTCTGATAGATTAATTAGATAATTTTGAGTTTTGCTGCACGCCTTCTTGATGTTATACTGAGGTGCTGGAAAACAATAGAAACATGTTTTCTGAGTTTCCAGAGTAAAAACATTTTGATAACGAGCAAGACAACTGCGTCCGATATTATAATCTCACTAAGCTCTTGGACTACAAAATAGGGTCGATTTTGATGATCAGCATTAACGACTCCAGTTACAATCTTTTCTGACGCCAAAGAAAACGTTTACTGATCCTAATTATCACACTTTTCCACAGTCCATAATCCAATTTACTTACAAACCCTCCAGTGGTTACAATTTTACAAAGACTAACAAACACCCAATTTAGTGCAATTTGGTATATCCAATTATCAGATACTGGTTCGGCAATTGCTTCAGTACTAATTACGTGTTACAGCAAGTGGAAGTTAATTTAGTTACCTCCGTGGAGACTGCGGTAGGGATGCGCTGTAAAGTCATGTCCGAATATCACAAAGGCATTGCGCGGCAACACTGAGTTTTGTTCGCGACTCTACTTTTGCAGTGTTTTTACCTTTTATTAAAAACAGGAGGAATCTAGATTTAAGTAGTTATTGATAATATTGTAACAGTTATGACAAGAGTTTAATTACTTACCGCCATTGTTCCTTTGAGCAGTGGTGGCCTAATGGCAACGGCCGCGACTTACGAGTTGTAGGTCATAGGTTCGAACCCAGACAGGTGCTTTGCTTTGTGTAAATAATTTCATCACCATCGCTCTCAAAACGGTGAAGGAAAACATCGTGAGGAAACCGGCATGTCCTAGAACCAAAAATTAGATGACATTTGACATCTACCAACCCGCACTGGGCCCGCGGTAGATTATAGCCCACTCCCTCTCGAAGTGAGGAGGCCTGTGTCCCAGCAGTGGGAACATTATAGGGTGATGCTTATGCTAGTTATTTAGTTTGTGTCTACCTCTCAATATTTTCAGCATATCAGCTTTATTATTTTACTTTCACTGTCACGTAAAATCTTCACGTGGGAAAAACCGTGGAGATAAAACAATATTGAACAAGATGTATGTTATGTATGCGAACCTAAAATTAAAATAGATAACCCGACTGAGTGTAATCCCTCCTACCAAATAATGAGATAACTAAGACTATGTAATTAGTAACGTTAATAGAAAACGTTACTGGCACGCGGCGAAGGTAAACATAGTAAGCAAATCTCGACTCACAGTAAAAATAGGTCTAAAGTGCAAATTCCACTACTTACTCGTATATAGATAGGTATGAAAAGAGACCTTTCCCCTGCAGGGCAAAAAATTAAGAAAGCAGTGTCTCTAATCCCTTATTTTTATTTAAAACTAGCTTCTGCCCGCGGCTTCGCCCGCGTGGATGTCGGAAATTATCCCACGGGAACGTGCTAACAGGATAAAATGTATGTGCTTCCCCAGGATGCCATCTATCTCGCGGGCCCTTTGTGGCTAATTACAATAGAAAACCAATTGTGTCTCATTAGTGGTGATTAAGAGGGTACCTATATGATATCCTTACCTAAGTACCTACATAATAAAAAAAAATAAACTCAATAACAGAAAATAAAATACCTATCTACCTAAATAAACCTATTTCTGATGATAACTAAACTCAATAAATAAGCAAAATCCCTAAAAACTAATATCTATACGAATGACTAATCTTACCTAACAGTATTATAAAATAACCTACGGTCACTACGTACACTATCAAATACACTACCTATACTTTAAAATTAAAATCTATACCTACGACTTATAAAAATAAACCTAAATAACTCTAAAAACTAATAGAAATAAAAAAGGTCGCACTGAAAAACACGGTTTAGAATTGCAAGTAGCAGTTAAAATAAGAACGAACGCTCGCCACTCAACACGTCCGTTCAAATCAAAGTTCAAAAAATATCCTTATATACGGTAGCAATCCGTGGCGGCCGCGCGCCACGCGTGTGCTGCGAACGGTGCAAGCCAAATTCAACCTTCAGCACTACATTTACAGCATAACTTTAGTGAACTGCACTGCGGGTAACGTAACCTACGACAAACTTATTATTTGCGGTTGGTACAGTAATCGGGTCTAGGGATCGAACCGCAAAATTAAGTTTGTTTTTTATTGTATATACTTTTCCGGGATAAAAAGTACCCAGTGTGGTGCCCAGGATATTAAAGAATAATTATACCAAGTTTCATCGTAATCGAACCGGTAGTTTTTGCGTGATGCCTGAACAAACAGACAGACAGACAGACAGACAGACAGACAAAAATTTTTTTAATCACATTTAGGGTTCGGTGTCGGTCTAGTAACACCCCCTGCCATTTATTTTTTTGATATTTTCAATGTACAGAATTTTCACTTCTACAGATTTATTATAAGTATAGATTACTTAGGTTAATTAGATACTTATGCTGAAGATCCTTAAGCCAACGAAAAATACACACAACTTAATAATAAATAAATAATTTTGTACAACACAGATAAATTTATATGTATATAATTCGTGAGCATGTCTGCGGTAGGTGCCAGTTCGACAGATAACTGAACAAGAAATATTGAAGGCTAGCAAGGTGCTAAAGTAAACGCTATTCCGAACACCCATAAAAAATTAACGATCGAAAATTTTTAACTTGTCAAATGCAATGAAAAATATGGAAAGGTTGATGGGTAAGCAATTTTTATTTATATACAGTACCTACTTTTACGTAATTATTATATTTCATGTGTAAATATTTAATTGAATGCGCTGCAACTTTCAGAATGGAAACATAAAATAATGATACCACTTTCCTGGAGCTAACAACTTAACCTGTGTCTGGCACGGTTAACAGCATAGATCTACATAATGCTGCATTATTTTAACACGGGCAGTGTTAAATATTTGAACAACAGAATCTCATAGATAGGTACTATTGTGGATGGTAAAAAATATTACCTATTAGGTACAGACGCCAGCAGATCAAGCTACTACAATCTGTCAAATTTCTTTAATAGATTTTCAACTTTATCGCTAAGTGATTAAGGTTCAAAGTTGATTGGGAAAATTTGACAGTTTCGGGTAGCTTGACATGCTGGCGTCTGTATTGCGTCTGTCAATTTGTATTTGTGGTGGTGCAGTACCTACCTTTACGTAATCATCATATTTTATGCAGGTATAAATAATACTACTACTGATTCGAGACAAAAACTTGATTAAACCTAACACATCCGAAAGCAAATTTTATTTTTAATGCTTATTAGATAAAAAATCAATTAAAACGAATAAATTATTAAAACTTGTCAAAGACAAGGTAATAAAAATTTGTTCATCTAATGCCTACCAGGAATCATATTACAAACACCTACTTCTCATAATAATACTGTCACGTAATGTGATATCATAATTCGGTGACTTTGCTATAGTAAATTATAGTTTACATGGCAAAGTGTCATATCGGTCAGGGTTAGTCGGAAATTTTATTTAGATCTGTGAATTATTGTAAAGCTTAAAATTCCGTAAGCCGTGAAACATGAGCATTAATAGAGGCCTAGCATAATCACCCTATAATGTTCCAACTTTTGAGGACACAGGCCTCCCTTCTGTGAGAGGCTATGGGCTGTAATCCACCGCGCGGGCCCAGTGTAGGTTAGTAGATGTCACATGTCTTCGAATTTTTGGTCCCAGGATATGCCGATTTCTTTTATTGCTGAATGAGCCTGCTTTTGACCTTGATCACGCCTGATGGAAAGCGATGGATGAGGTTTCTGATGGAACAAGCGTGCCCAGAAGTTGCCTGTTTCCTCATGATGTTTTCATTCACCGTTTTTGAGAGCAATGGTGATGAAATAAATTACACATAGTAAGGCACCTTTCAGGGCTCGAACCTACAACTCGTAAGTAAGAGCCGTTACCACTGAGCCACCGCTGCTCTCTATGGGGCTAGCAGCAGTCTAAAGCAAACTTTACACAGTTTAGTAAACGAAAAGTATTTAAGCAAACAAGGCGAGATTGACAGTCGTATCTTTGTTGCCACTCTGTCTGATGCTCCGGTAGAAAATTAACATAAGTACCGTGTCCACAACGTGATCACCAAATTCACATTAACATTAATCGTAAATTACCAATGACAAGATAAAAGGAAACATAACGCAATGGCTATCTGACCATTATAACTTGAGATCGTGAGATAAAATCAGTAAGGAGATTTATTTCACGCCATCTCTACGATTAATCGCGAAATATTAATTAGCCCCGTTCGGAGGTCAACGATCTGTATATAAATAAAAGAGTGTTTGGTGAAAGTATCATTGAGCTGACATTAACTTGATTGTGTTTTTAACACGTGGAACCAAGTGATTTAATCTGTTATGTGACCTAATTTGACAATTAAATTAATGTGCTGCTAAAATGTGCAAAAAAATCTAAAAATTATAAAAATGAAGCATCATTTGCCTAGCCTTTTCCCAACTATGTAGGGGTAGGCTTCTAGTCAGGATGGATACCCCTTCGTAAGACTGGTTGTCAGACTTTCGGGCTTCTGACTAGCGTTACGGCTGTCAAAGATCCATGAATGAAAGCCGAGACGATTGGCTTAACGTGTTTTGCAAGGCACGGAGGGGTCTCGGTATGTAAAGATGGTCATCCATCCAGAGGCCAACCATGGCAAACGTAGCTTAACCCAATCGATCGACTTGTACGCCTGATATTGTTTAGCCACGGGCCCCCTTCAGTTATAATAATGAAGCAATCTAGTAATATTGTAGACAGTCGATGCATTTTGATTTTGTCATCATAACGAATAGTGGTGCACCCTTATTATAGTCGTAACTTCTGTCATTTAGGGGTTAAACAGACAATCGTTACCTTTACAGTCGGGGGTCAATGGATTATTCAAGGCTCTTCTAGTAAATTCTACGTGAATAGGTTTTTAGTCGTGCGTCATGGAGGAGAGATGAACAGTGACAGCCAAAACGTGTTGAGCGACTTTTGTGACCGACGATATCAACTTGCCCACGTGTAGCTCTGGCACTTGCCAGTATGTAACCAGGGTCGTCGGATATAGTTGAAGTTTAGTAAGAAAACGATGGCTGTTTTCGAATAAAATTTAATTTGATTAATAGAAAACAAACAGTTCTTTCTGAAACATACATCGGTTTCTTATAAAACTTCAACTATATCCGACGACTCTGGTTACTTATCTCCTTTGGTGACTGTACCTATTGTCTTATAATATTTCCATTAAATTTCAAAATATTGCCAATTCTTGAAAAAGTTTCCATAATAAAAACATCATGGTTCTCATCCTTCTAGATTACAAAAAATATTTTTAAACACAATTCACAATTATAAATAATCCCATAAAAAGTTATAAATTATGGTTAAGTATAACCCCGTTACAATTTGAATCACACACACCTGCCATTTCTCATTCGTGAGCTAAATAAATTATGAATAGAATTCTGAGCGATCACGATTTCTCAAAGCATTTCAGTTCATAGACGAGTTTTAGGCACTATACCTAAGTGTATCATGGCCCCAGATTCTTCTTCCGATATTCAGATTAAATGCAAATTAACGTTTTTATCCTAATTATAAATTCTTGATTAAAACATAGGGTATCGGATTTTAATTTGGATCATAAATTACATAATTATGTCGTCGTTAAGGATGGAGTCAAACGGACTGGGAAATCCCCGGTCAGAAAACTATTTCATTTTAAAACGAGTAGCTAGTCAGCTTCTAGGAAATTAACTACGTGTTTTTCCTAGTAAATATTAGATTACCAAAGGTATAACATGTCATAGATCACGAAAAAGCTTTTCCGGTATAACAGTGTTAGTCTGCACACTTCACGCAGAAAAGAGAGATACAGGGCTCTTTCCTGGTAAATATTTGACTACCAAAAACCACAAAAGTAATTAGGTATAACATTTCATGGGTCACGAAAAAGAATTTCCAGGATAATAATGTTAGTCTGCACACTGCATACAGCGCATACCGCGAATCGAAACGTAAGATAGGACGCCTTCAGGCTAGGTGGAGCGACGATCTTCGCGGGGTGGCTGGTAGCAGCTGGATGAGAGTTGCCGAGAATCGAGCTGAATGGCAATTGGAGAGACCTATTTCCAGCAGTGGACTGCTGCAAGCTGATGATGATGTAACTGCATACAGAGCAGAGATAGAGAGCCACCATAAACCTCATTCCAAGCCCTTGTAAGTATGCATTCTTATAAGACGAACTAAATAAACAGATACTCTAAAACTTAAGCATATTGATTCAAAGAAATTCTTCTATTAAAAACAGTTCACACCTTCAACTTTGTTAGTAGTTCACTACCAAACAGTTTAACAAACGCATTAGTAATAATTAAATCCGAATACACTTGACTAAATGATGCTGCCACAAAAACTAATCTTGAAATATGTTTTAACCATCGAATCGACCACAATATTAAAATAGCCGATTAGGCAAAATGACTGCTATTTGTACGGTGTCCTAGTGACTTCTGACTTCTTTTACCAACTGTACTATTGAGGTACTGATTTGCATTCGGACTAAAAGAGTAATTTATTTATCTATATATATATATATATATAATTTTATGATACTAAAAATTATCTAGATTTATTTATTATTTAAAGGAATAATGGAAAGATTTGGATTTAAAAGGAAATTGAATTTCAAGTTTAGCGTTTAGCGGTTGTACACAAAACTGTGCTTGGTAGCTGATAGCAGAAACAGAAAAATATCAGAAAAAATAAATACGGCGAAATGCTTCGGGAAAAGGAAGGCGCTTTTGGATTTGGCTCGTCTAGGCGTGCTCCCAGATATGTAGTGTGAAACATATCTGGTGGATTAAGGCTACAGAGATATCAAAATCAAGATGTCATAGTTTTTAATTGTCTTAAACACTATTCTACAGCACAGACGAAATGAAGGTTGTGGAACACCGTGTGCTTTCAGTCGGTAAGAGCATTATTGAAATTCTATGATAAAAGCCTGACAAACTGTACATGCTTTCCAAGACATCCATAATTAGATATTTTCACACAGGAATAAAACTCGTTATACCGCCATTAAAATACAAATCACACATAAATCACTCCTCTAGCGCCGCACCGTATAGATCACACCTAAGACCCATTCTTAAATCTCATCCTCATAAAACGAGCTACTATTCTTATTCCTTCTCTGTCCATGCTGTAAGATTGTGGAACTCACTTCCGCCTAGCATTCGTGATTTAAAAACTATTTCTCTATTTAAACGTCGATTAAAAGAGCATTACCTTTCCTCTATACCGTGAGTATTTGTATATATATATATGTTTATTATTTTTGTATTATGTATACTTAAGTATTTATTATTTTTTTCGTTATATGTGTAGGTATATTTAATAATTTGGTTTTAGACTTCACACATTCATATTTTTCTCTTCTTGTTCTCACACACTATTGTCTACATTTCTTTTTTACTTCTCCTTTCGCAGGTCTGCCGGAAGAAATTTCTTAAGAAATAAGCAGTACCTTTGTACTCATATTATGATAATGTCATATCAATATGTATTTTTCTGTGTATACATAAATAATAAAATAAATAAATAAATTCTTAAAACTGAAACTTCCATATAATTTTGTCCCACATCTATTTCCATCCCTCCATCTGTTCTTACTACTCTTATTTTCCTTCCTACAAATCGTACGTCTAACGATTTGTAGCTTAATTAATCAATTACTATAGAACATTTTGTTCCAGGTTTTTCCATTGACATATAAACATAGTTGACTGAATCACCTCACCAGAACCTGGAAGTCAAAGGTAAAGTGACCTATATTCAACCACATTTTGCAGTCTAACGAATAAAACCTACTTACGTACGTTTTGCTGATATACCTTCAAATTAAGGTGAATTTTATTATTCACGGTACCTAAGATACCAGAATGAGGACAACGACTTCCTTTGTATAGTGCATTATTATGTGTCATCCATATATGTATTGCGCGAATTTTATTAACACACAATGCAAACTTGAAATTCGTTGGAATTTATCAAAAGCTTTTATCTATGTGCAGGACTTTCTTTTGTATTTTAGTAATGTACGCGACGGTATAAATATATGGTGAACAGCCCATTTGTGTGTTTTACTTACCACACAGCTTGAACAATGCAATTATTCCTTTATCCTCATCACTCGTAAAGAATGAAACTGAAACATTTTACTAACCATGTAATAACTGTTATGAGACTTTTATTCATAATTATCATAACATTGCTTTTAAAATGATTACCCATACGTCAGCGCAGAGAGTCGAGGGCTCTGTCTATATTGTATTCTATACTCGACAATCCCACTTCACCTTCTTATCTATGCTCTGCCCATACTAAAAATCATCGTTCCACCAACGATGGTGTTCTAGGATGTCCTTCTCACCGCTCTGGTTTTATTCACTCTTCTTTCTTTGGCCAGACGGTATTTCTTTGAAATGCGTACCCTCCAAACATCAGGATGGAAACCAGTCAGCTATATTTCAAGGTGAAGGCAAGGGAACATATTCGTAAGAAGTTGGCACAGTCATCCCAGCGCTGATTTGATGATGATGATGGATTCGTTTTCTCCTCTACCTACCGTTATTTCTCCTGACAAAGTTTATTCTGTTTCTATCTTGTATTATTATTTATTCTTTTTCGAGTTATCTATCGCTTATGTAGCACCTGCCATGTTCATCTGAGGCATTTTCTACCATCACCCTAATGTTGACTGGTAAAAAATGCCTCAGGCATTAAGTTCGTCTTTGTACAGTATTTTTTTTACTTGTGCTTAAAGTTTTGATAAATAAATAACTAAAAACTTTACCATTGGATATTTTACATGGCGCAATGGGTCTAATGCCCGGTACAGTCACGACCAAAAGTATGTATACACTCGGCTTTATTCAAAAGCGATTTACTCCTTTGTTTTGGAATTAAATTTTAAGTTGTTACGAACATAGCATTTTCGAACCCATAGGTAATATGTCGTATTTCAACGTTGCATTCATTATTTCACGAAAAAATCGAAATTGAAAGTTGCCAAGTGTTGACATATTGGTGCTCGTGACTGTACAGGTTCGTGAAACGTAACATGAAATGGGTTTGCTTGCTCTGTTAAAGCCTTTGTTTATTTATTATTCTTTAAAATGCTTTATGTATTGGAAACGTACGCGTGTACACGTGAAACTATCATTGAATAACTAAGTTATCTAGGTATATCTTTTTATACATATAATTCTTCTATACGTGTGTATGTCATTAAACTCCTCCTAAACGGCTGGACCGATTTTGATAATGTTTTTGTGTGTTTTAGTGTTTTGTTTTGGGACCCTAGATGGTGTAGATCCGTGGTTTAGATTCACAATTGGACCCGGTAAATAGCGGCGCGATCGAGTTTTAGGAAACAGAGCAACGTCTGTTCGGTCAGTTAGTTAAATTATATATTTAGCGGAATACCCACTTAATGTCTGAAATGGACAGGAAACACTATTAAAATCTACTTTGAACTATAAAGTGTGGCAAACATATGCTAAATAGAATAAATTAAATCATTAACTAGAACAGCTATAAAACTTTTAGGTAGTGTTGCCAATAATAGAAAAACAACTCTAATTTCGTTATAGATACATGTAATAAGTCACGTAGAAAAAAAAATAAAGGAAGTTGAATTTATTTTTATCATTTATATCAAAAAAGATTTCTATTTCTTAGAATTTGACATACGTGACGAAATAAAAGTTTAAATTACAGAAGAAAATCTTTTTTATTGACCATTTATCTGTATCAATGTCTCTTGAACAAAACCGAAATCATTTTTGTCATAATATTTTATGCAAATTATTATGAATATAACTATCTCGTGCAATATCATACGTGACTATAGATAGGTACTAGGGCTAACCATATAAAAAAATAATTGATTGATTACTAACCTTTTTACGTGCAAATTAATTTTAGTTGATAACGATGAGGAAAAATTGGTTTAACAATTGATACGGAAACAATTTGCGGTAAAAAATATTTTTTGCAAGTTAAATCTGTGTTATTCCATAGGTTTGGTACCTACCTGTCAATAGTCTGTTAATTAATCTTCTTTCTGCAAGTGCAAGTTTTGGCTAAAACATAAATTATAACTTCCGCAGCCCAAAATATTGATTAAAATATTTGCGTCGTGAATTCAGTCAAACGATTAATAAAATACAATTATTAAAAGGTTTTTCCTACGGTTTGCAAAATATTTGGATGGTACACTGTTTTTATCTCACGAAGTGACGCGCGATTTACTTATGGTAACCAAGTGTACAAACACGCTGTGAATGTATGCGTGGAGATGAGTAGCGTCAGCACATAACACACACACTTACTGCCGACTTATCCATTGTCTCATCATAATTGTCGTTGATGGTACCATACACAACTTGTTTGTACACTTGGTAGGTAACTACAAGTAAGGCGCGCGTCACTTCATGAGTTAAAAATACTATGAGTATTAAAATATTATACTTAAAATAAATATTTAAATATTTACTGCTGACAATCAATATGTAATCAGCAATCAACTTTAGCTGTAATTTTAAATTTTCAGTCAGAAGATAATTATTTTCTCCCTACTTAAGTACCTACCTAAAGTCTGCCTATTAAAAAAACCTTTAAAAGGTCACGCAAAATATAGGACATAGATTAATTAATTTTTAACAAGTACCTACTATTAGCTACCACCCAAACGTTCTAAAATGAAACGTAGGCTCCAGGTGACCATTTTCATCATGAAGAAAAACTATACTACGAGAACAAGTTATTTTATTATACCAAGAAATTAATGAGACCACTTCGATGTAAAAATTTTGCTCTAGTAGGCTTTCAGTGTCAATGAACTCATTCCACCATTAATTAAAAGGTAATAAAAATTTATGGATATCATATTATATTATGCAAAACTGAAGCTCTCTATGAGTAGATCGTCATTTAGATAAACTTAAAAAAGCCTATTCATTATTATAACGTACTAGCGGACCACGCAGACGTCGTCCTGCCCGGTTGAGTCATCATATACCGACAGCAGCGCCACCTACCGGGTCCAATTGTATTTTCAAACTATCCAGGGACCCGTTGAAATATACACACAAAATTTCATCCAAATCGGCCCAGCCGTTCTCGAGTTTTAGCGAGACAAACGAACAGCAATTGATTTTTATATATATAGATAGATAAATTTTAGAAACACCTTTTACTACAATCTGTTGCCACCAAACTATTATATGAAACTATTGTCGTGGAAAAGTACTCCCGTTTACTTAAATTTATCGAACTGGCAAAAATACATCCGAAATAAGGACAACTGCCAAATGGCGTTTACATTCATTTTTTTCGGGCCTCGAACTAATATAATGTCCAAAGGTGACTCGGTTTCGGGATCACCCGTCAGTTGGCCGAAAATACGGCTTTCGTGCTTTGTGAGTATGATCCCCTGTTTCGGGCTATAGCTAACTAACATCCGGTTTTTGAAAAGCTGATACATTCCACTAAGACGCTGTTTCCTACTTATTATCACTTACGACACTAAGGCACTAGACCACGCGGACGTTCACCCATGTGATGGACTGACCAAATTAAATCCGCAGTGGGCGATCTATTGTATGAGTGTACAAAAAATACCAGAAAATGGAGTTGATGGCGAGAAATCATGAGGTGAATCACTTCAGCCCCTAGACAAGAAACTACATGAGGACCACGATCGCTCTAACAAGAGTACTAAGAAGAAGAAGAGAAGAGATCACTTACGAACTTAAGATTAGTTTGAAGCCTGAACTAAGAATGAATGACAACACAATTTGACATTTGTCCCTAATCCCAATATGTACATACTCGTATATGACAGTTCAAAAAATTTAATTAGCCCCCGACGCAAAAACGACGGTGTTATAAGTTTGACGTGTCTGTGTGTGTGTGTG
This sequence comes from Apamea anceps, assembly GCA_951799955.1. Taxonomy (NCBI): domain Eukaryota; kingdom Metazoa; phylum Arthropoda; class Insecta; order Lepidoptera; family Noctuidae; genus Apamea; species Apamea anceps. Next base: position 14,909,405 of record OX637504.1, on the reverse strand, counting down.
TATGTCTGTCTGTGGCATCGTAGCTCCTGAACGGATGAACCGATTTTGGTTTTGTTTTTTTGAAACTTGTTTTGACGGATCAACTACTTTCGGATGGGCGTTTCTTCGTTGATGCACTTAGAGGGCAGGCCCCCAAAACAATCAAGCTACTAGTTTCATAATGTAATCCCCGCTTAATAGTATAAACTACTGTCCTGGTAAAAGCATACCTACATATATTCAATAATCGGCACTCAAGGTGAAGTCATCGTCTATTAAACCGTAATTTAATACAATGAACATTTAAACTTCGTATAGATATAAAATGAAAGAATAATTCAAATGATGAAGTTTTAGTTTAAGGATGAACGGTGAAAGACCTTCTAAATTAGGCAAATCTCTAAATTTATATCCTTGTGACAGTTTGCCTAACGGTGATGGCGGCGAGAGGAACATTGGTTTATGTTTCTAGTTTTTGTATAAATTATATGGATCGTGGTGACTACTATGCCTACTTTTGTGGTCTTTGATTTTACAGTGTATCGCGAGAGAGACTCAACCCATTGGTTTAACTCCGAAGTCATCATCACCATTGCGCACTTATTTATTTTTTTAAGATCGGCACAGCACATTTTTTTCATCCATCCATACGAATTTTATTTTATTAATTATAGATTCGAAAGTAACTCTGTCTGTATATTACCTTTTGACGCATAACCACTGTAAGGATTTTGATAAACCTTTGGCACGGAAATAGATAGTACCCTGGGGAAGACAGGCTACTTTTTGTCTCAAAAATAATACTAAAACCCTTTTAGTAAAAATAAAAAACTGATTGTTTGCATTTATTACGAGTATCTGTATGTCTGTAACCTTTCACGCTTTAAAGGCTGAATGGATTTGGATACTATTTACCAAGGTAGCACGTTGCCGTAGGATAACTTCTGACATCCACCAGGGCGAAGCCACGGACAGAAACTAGTATCTTATAATCTTTGCCTAACATTGTAAGATACTAATATTATAAACGTAAAAGTTTGTATGGATGGATGGATGGATGTTTGTTACGCTTTCACGCAAAAACTACTGAACTGATTTGGATAAAATTTGACACACACATGGTTTATAACTAGGATTAACATATAGGATACTTTTTATCCCGATATTCCCACGGGATCGAAACTTATGCGGGTGAAACCGCGGGGCGCAGCAGTCATATTTATGGCTTTACTTATTCATATGTTGTCTACCCGCTGAAAAAGAAAGTATGGATAGTGTAACGATGATGAATACATCCAGTTTTTTTCGATCAGGCACAGAATGTCCTTTCCCATAATGCCCCTTTCTCAGAATGTCCCTTTCCCAGAATGTCCCTTTCCCAAAATGTCCCTTTCCCAAAATTACCTCCCTTTTTTACTTATATTTGTTACATTGAGATGAAACTTCGTCGGTCCATTTTATAAAATACAAAATACCATCAAATACAAAATACCACCCAAAATATAAACCTAATAGAGGTTTATATTTTGGGTGGTATTTTGTATTTTGATTTGATTATGTCTGGACTTTAAAAGAGACTGTGACCTCTGAGCTTATTCTCAGAGTAGACAGATAGGAAACGCCGACCTCATCTAGTTTTTTTACAATATGATTGACCTGTAAAAGTTTTTGTAAAAACTAACTTGCAGAAATAAAATCATTTATCATTTTACGAAATTTTTACCTAGTTAATTCATTCAATTTAAAATTATTTGAAGTTATTAAATAATTATAATAACGCCCTTGAATTACTGTGACATCATCAGCTCCTTGAGTTATATAATGTTTTAAATCGTTTTAACTCATCCGATTACGTAATATGAAATTGTAATATATTCAATTTAAATCAGCAATTAGTTAAATCGATTGATACAATTCTATCGTTTTTTGTGATTTTACATAAAGTCCTCGTGTTTGTCTCTGTGTCCGCGTTGTTCTTCTAAACTGCCTAAATGATGGTGAAAACCGCATTAAAATCTTTAATGCGGTTTTCACCATCATTTAGGGCCGATTATTCAATCATCTGGTAACTTTATTCGAGGAATAATTTTGAAATTTTGACAGTTAGGTATTATATAAAAACTGTCAAACATCAATTTTATTCCTCGGATAACAGTTAACTGGCTATGGAAAAATAACTTAAGACAATTTATTCCAGAAGGTTTATAAGTGCAAGTGTGTATGATTAATATAATTAATTAATATATTATTAAACATACACACAACCAACAGACCGGAGGTATACGACCTTCCGTTCCATAATACAACAACTCTATACCTAAAGTAATTAAGGAATCAAAATCACTTCCAACTTTCAAAAGGCTATTAAAACACCATATTCAGAATAATGTTTGAATTGTAAGTCTCATCTTTATTTTATTTTTATATATAATTTTAGTTCATAATCCAGTGAAACCATCGCCTATCTTAATTTTTATGTTTTTCTTCAAAGGAGTGAATATATGTATTCTTTTTGAGCGAAATAAATTATCTTAAGCCGTAAAGCTGCCACGCTAAAATGGATTTGGGCTGGACACATCTGTCAAATGTCAGACGACCTATGGGCCAAACTTACGATCCAATGGGTCCCTCTTAATGACAAGCGACATCCCGGCAGGCCCAGGCGGAGATGGCGTGATGAGCTGGACTCCTTCAAAAAGAACTGGTCCTCAGCAGTTTTAAAGAGACAGGAGTGGAAATAGAGTAGGGAGGCCTTTGCCCTGTAGCAGAATCTCGGCCTTTCCTCAAGTCGTAAAAATCATGCGAAGCAGGTGCGGGTCGCTAGTTATAAATAAAAAGAGCCCTTTAGATAAGGCTTTATACATCACACTAATATTATAAAAGCGAAAGGTTGTGAGTGAGTGTGTGTGTGTGTTTGTATGTTTGTTACTTCTTCACGCTCAAACGGCTGAACCAATTTTGATGAAATTTGGTATGAACGTAGCTAACACCCTGGATTAATACATAGAATACTTTTTATCCCGTTATTCCCACGGGATCGTAACTTATGCGGGTGAAACCGCGGGGCGCAGCTTGTTGTTTATCCCATCCTACTAATATTATAAACGCGAAAGTTTGTAAGGATGGATGGATGTTTGTTACACTTTCACGAAAAAACTACTGAACGGATTTTGATGAAACTTTACAGTAATATAGCTTATACATCAGAATAACACATACTAGGATATTTTTCAGCCCGATATTCCTACGGAATCGACACTTATGCGGGTGAAAAAGCGGGGGGCACTGCTATTAATTCAAATAAACGATTACTTCTAAAATTATCGGCTGATTATAATAATGTAACCGTGTTATATACGACCGCGTCGTTTACTCCTACACGAAGTTCTTTAAAATACACGTGTTTTATAAATATTGATGACAAGGACATGTGTAAATTTTGACACCTATTCACAATTTATTCAATACAAGTAAGTGACCATTTGTCTGACCAATGACTACATCGTTAATATGCCCTTTACAATATATTATTATGTCAGTGTAGCGGATATTTTATTTGGAGCTAGGACGACAAGGTTTTTTTGTAGTTCTGATAAACAAATTGTTTATTTCCCATGGAAACTTGGATGTGTCAGTTCCTCTAAACCTTGACCTTACGGTCAAACAGTTAGATACTTCTTTTATGTGGATCACTAATGAGATTTATTTCCGTGATAATTATACCTATTGTTGAAATGAGGTTCCTGAAACAACGGCTGTTATAACCGCCGCGATCAAGTTTCAACAAAGTATCTATCTCGGAAAAAGCATAGTCTGTGACGCCTCCCAGCTAGATAATTATTTTGACGACCATAAAAAGGAGCCTAGGACTGACTGGAAGCATGAGGCAGAGGACAGGGTGTTGTGGCGCAGTCTAGAGGCATATTCAGCAGTGGACTGCGATAGGCTAACTTTATTGGTAGATTGATCTCGAAAGATATCCTGTTAGATATAATGCAAGTGTAGTCATAAAACAGTGTATAATAGGACAGTGGATCCCAACTGACAGAAAACGATGATGTTGCAAGCTCAGAAAGAGATACGGGATTAGCTAGACTAATTTTTAAGGGATTGTCCCACAATTGTATTAGACTGGGAAGAGTGGAGAGACGGCCTTCGTCTTTGCACCGCAGTGGGACCACATTGGTTTCAATACATACTATCAAACAAAGTCCCTTTTTAACCGACTTCAAAATAGGAGGAGGTTCTCAATTCGACTGCATTTTTTTTTACATGTTTGTAATGCCGTTATTTATAAGTCGGTTTGCAAAATTCTTTTTTTATTTGTAAGGATATACGAGTACTCGTACTTTCAGATAGGTCCCAAAAAAATTTCAAACAAAATTGCTAGTAAAAATTACAACTTAAAAGTAAAAAATTAAAACTTTTTTCCCCAAAAAATAAACAACCGACTCCCAAAAAAGACACTACGAAGTGAAAAATAACTTTAATTTCGGAAGTCGATGGCAAACAACGAAAATGCGAACCCAACGACACCGACTTCCGAAATTAAAGTTATTTTTCACATTGTAGTCTTTTTTGGAAGACGGTTGTTTTTTTTTCTTTTTTTCATTCAAGTTTTTATCATCTGGTGTGACCACGTTGTTCTTCTAAACTACGCAATAGATTTTATTAGATTATAATTGAGAGAATTTATTTCAGAATAAATAAATAAATATTAAATAAATAAGTTCTTTATTTCACCAAAAGCCATCACATTACAATATTCAAAGACTAAGAGCATGTAAGGCTTATAACTAGGTTACAATAATTTTAATACTATGACTCCTAAACTAGGTGCCTGTGTCTTAGGAGTCAGTGATTCTTCGTTACAAACATAGCCATATTATACTAAATCGGGACGTTTCAATAAGAAGCAAATGGTGTAAAAGAAAACAGGATATAATTAACGTAAAGGAAACAAAAATGAAAGACGTAGAAGGCTTATATGTCCAGGGTAGCGGGATCGTCCGAAAGGGTTACCGCTGCCCTGGAACATAAATGGCTAAGGAAGGAACACGGGTGGGTTTTAGTCAGTAAGAGTCTGACACTCCCTTCTGCTCCACCCAGAGCGGGAGGAGTCATTTGATGATTTCCCATCCTCAAAAAAAAAAAAAAAGGCTTATATGTAACATACATTAACATAGATAGAGCACAGAAATCTCGTGATTATCATGTCACCACCTCGTGCAAAGCAGGGGCAGGTCGCTAGTATAATAAAATAATAATAATAGGTAACGTCTGATAGGTACTTAATGCTAACCTTCGAAGGATCTATAAATAGTTTTGAGTTAATACTACTCCTAGGTCATGGATTTCGTGTTCAGGATTTTAATCGAAAAACCAAAACGTGTAATCTTATTGTTCGATCTTGCAGCCTAGGTTCAAGTGCAAATTTGATCTTGATCTTAGATAGGTACGCAAAGCTGTCAGCAAACTACTAATATATACTTTAAAAAAACATAGTTAGAAAAAGCAGTATTGAGATAGTAACATAATGCATGCAGTTGAAAACCAGCGTCAGGCACTATTGTCTGGCATTTTTGCTGAACTGGGCCTTTTTGGTGCAGCCGTGAGGCACACTTTCCTGCTAATTTCTTACACCGGTCTGTAAACTGTTTTCTATTTGTTCTTTTATTTGTGTTATCTGATGTAATGTATCTGGTGTATTGTGTGTCTTTTGGTCTGTGCTAAATAAATGTTTTTTCTTTTCTTTCTTTCATGTGGCAGGGATATCGACGCACAAACTATAAAACCATGAATTCAGCAATTCTGTAGTGGGCTGTCAGTTGTGTCCATCCCTATCATCAGATGGAACAATAGTTCACTTTAAGCTCATTTCACCTAAGTTTTCACGGTGAGATTTTTACAGAATAGATTGGCTGCCAACAGCTTAGTGATATTGTTGACAACTAGGGTGAAGTGAGACCACTTCACCCGTTTACACGGCGAATTCACATGAATCTAGACGCCCTAACGTAGAAATTTTTGGAGGGTTATCAAAAATAATATCAGCTGTTTCATAGAAAAGTGCAATACCTACATGGTCAAAATGTAGTCAAAGTGCAGCGCTAATTTTTAATAACCGACACAGGGGGTTCAGAATCATGTAATGAATGAGACAGGTCGTGCGTCGATGTCCCTGCCATCCTGTATACTTTATATAGACGTCTGCCTATCTCCTTTGTCATGAACCAAAAGATATTTCAAAAGTCACACCTGAACTTATTACTCCTTATTTATTTATGAAAATAGTCTACTTTTGGAATGTTTGTAAATATGTGAGCAGCATGTATCTATCACCTAGTCAATTTATATGTCATGGTTTCATTAATTCATTTTAATTCTTTTACCTATTGTGGTATAGTAATTTTATTTTTAGGTGCATCGTCTTCACATATAATTATATAATTAATGTATGCAAAATATTATAAAACATTTTAAAAGAGTAACGGTGGAGTTTCTTGCCCATTATTCTCCATACGAAAACTACCTTTTGGAAGGGGCGACTAGAATCAATTTTATTTTAATTTTAATTTTGACATTCAAAAGTGCCTTCAATGTGCCTATTTGAAATAAATGATTTGACTTTGACTTTGAATTCAATATTTTAAATCCTTTCCTCTTACTAAAATAATATGAATTTTATTTTCAACGTAACTTTTACAATATTTACCACCACTAACTATTCGAACTAAGTACTAAATTAAATTAATAACTAACAATACAAATAAATTCAAAAAAAAGACACTTAGGCGTCGAAGTACCTACTCATCCACATAGCTGTCATCCGTTAACGTTTCCAGAAGACTTACTAAAAACACTTGCGCAAGTAGCAGCTAAATTATTATTAACTCTGTTTATCTTTCCCGAACAGACGCACGGTTCCGCTAATTTAATTTTTAAGTATTTGTCACAAGTAAATATTTTGTCTCTGGCGTTCATTTAATGTCTTGGGCCAACCACTGACTACGTCACAGAACATTTCTATTCATTGTCAAATGCGCACTCACTACTAAATATTTGAACAATATTAACGTTTCTATCACAAACAGCAGCTTCTTCGTATGTACAAGTTTCTGTGATTGACGTAGATAACACGACTAAACAAACAAACAGTGCATCCTGTCACCTGAGTTTTGAATGAGTTAAACTAATTTTCCTGTTTTTAAGCAATTGTTAGGCTGTAGATAAAACCAATGACACACTGTCAGTATGTTTTCCCACACATTGTCAGTCGCCGAAGGCATATTATGTTCATTTACGCAATGTAAAAAACAAATATGGCGTACAAACCGTTGAGCATTCAATTAGCAGGAACATGTGACTACACATTAAAGCATACCTTTTTAATTCGTGAAAAAGAAACTAGTTTCACTAATTTAACGAAATAGGTAAAAGCAGAAGACGTTAACTTTTACAACATTAAATTTAACATCACATTTCGTCTCCGATGGTTCAATTAATTATAATTTACAAGCTTATAACATATTTAAATGAGCAGCGGGTGATCAAACTGCTGAGTTACCATAGGAACACCACTTGTAGGTGTGTCCACTTTAAGACTGGAACATCAGTAGGTACTTAAGAAGTTGTTAATGAAGACGATCAATTAGATAAAAGTGGTTTACTCTCATAATATTAATATAATAGTTCGATCCCAAGTGTTTAACGAGCGAATTATTATTTAATCGTGTATTTGACTCGAGAGATAAAAAAACTATGGGAAAAGTAAATTAAGTGTTCTTGTCATCTTTTAATTTATTTGGCAGAACGGCCATTTTATTTATTTATTATTTATTTATTTAACCATTTATGTACACACATATATAAACAGACATTGAAAGACAGAACAGAAAAAATAGGTACAGAGGTGATGCTTATTTCATAAGAAATCTCTTCCAGCATACCTGAGATAGGACAATAAATACAGAGATGCAGACAGCGTGTGATAGAGCAAAGGAGACAAACAATAATACATAGAATCAAAAACAAACAATTCACTTAAAAACTAAACAAATATTACGAGAATATATACATACAAATAAACATACTTAAATACTTCTAAAATAAAATAAATACATACACAACTATGATGAAGTGGACAGATAGTGTTCTTTCACTCTTCTATTGAAAACTGCAATAGTTTGGCAGTCCCTAATGTCAGGCGGTAGTGAATTCCACAATCGCACCGCGTGCACTGTGAAGGAGTAGGAGTAGAAGTCGGTGGAATGGGGAGGGGACTTAAGAAGGTTTTTAAGATGCGACCTACAAGGTGCATCTGAAGGACGGGCGTAGGAAAAACGCTCCCGCAGATAGGATGGTGTTTTGGGATTGTGAAGGAGATTGAATAGCAGACATAATATCCGAGAGTTCCTGCGAAGTCGAATGGGGAGCCACTTGAGTATCTTGCGAAAGTTGGAGACATGATCAAACTTTTTAAGGTTAAAAATAAAACGAATACAAATATTTTGCAAACGCTCAAGTTTATTTAAAAGCTCCTCCGTGGCATCCAAGTAACAGGCATCGGCGTAATCAATAATGGGTTGAATGAGGGTTTGAGCAAGAGAAATTTTGGTGTTCAGGGGCAAGAGGCCCTGAAGACATTTCAAGGAATGGAAAGTAAAGTGCACTTTGCGACTGACTTGAGCAACATGAGCAGACCACGACAGGTAGGAGTCCATGGTCACTCCCAGGTTTTTAACCGTTAGAGCGTATTCAATCTGAACTCCATTCAGACAGAGTGGAGTCAGCGACGCTTTTTTTAATTTATTTTTAATAGATGTTTCTTTTCGGAATCCCTTTAACTGCATTAAAAAGCAGAAAACGAATAAAACATGTCGTCTGTTAGTTTATTGTGTTAATTGATTAACTGAGAGAAATACAGTTGACTAAATGAGTAATAGACATCTCACTAAGGACATAATTCCTCTGCCAAACTTAATTGACCTTCAACCCGTTGAAAACCATTTGAACTGACACATCTTTATGGTCAGAAAGCCAGTCAGTTTTATCTTGTATCTTATCATTATTTAAATTAGAAGCAGTATAGTGGACACATATTAAGTATTTTTATTAACTTTTGCAACAGCGAAATCTTGGTCATAGTAAGCTTTTATAAGCAAGGAGATGTCTCCTACTTTTTTTTATTTATGGCCCTTGCAAACTTGACAATGTTTATTTGATGTAAATATTCTTTTTTTTTAAATGGTGATGTATGACTTTCTGTTCTATCGCTTGTAATATTGTCAGTATATTTAGAAGTTACGTTGTTGCCTGTTAGATTATTATATTCATTGATTAACTGAGAGAAATTCAGTTGACTAAATGATTAATAGACATCTCATTAAGGACATAATTCCTCTGTCAAACCTATTTGACCTTCAACTCGTTGAAAAACCATTTGAACTGACACATCTTTATGGTCAGAAAGCTAGTACCGTTATCTTGTATCTTATCATTATTTAAAATAGTAGCAGTATAGTGGACACTTATTAAGTATTTCTATTAACTTTTGCATCAGCGAAATCTTGATCATAGTAAGCTTTTGTAAGCAAGGCGGCAGGAGCTGTCTCCAACTTTTTTTTTATTTACGGCCACTTGAAAGCTAGGCAATGGTTATAGATGTTAATTTTATTCGTTAATGGTGATCTACGACTTTCTGTTAAAGTTACGAGGGATTTAGTATGAATATATAATGCACTAGCTTCTGCCTGTGGCTTCGCCCGCGTGGATGCCAGAAATTATCCCACGGGAACGTGGCACAGAGAAATCCAATCAGCCGTTAAAGCGTAAAAACAGGTAACAGACAGAGAGATAATAAATGACAGACAGACAAATAATCTTTTTTTTTATTTTTATTAAACCGGTTTTTCTGATTCTAAATGTCTAACTGAATAATAATGTCTAATATAATAATTCATTTTAATATTATCATCACTAATTTGAAATACTCTAGCGCCGCCATTGACCACATACCTACATAAATTACCTACATACACATATTAGCTAAGTTATTTTAAAACTCGAAATTGTAATAACTTGGATGGACCGATTGAAATGAAAAATATACTAAAATAAATAATAAAACATAGTCAGAACCGAGATACGAGAGAGATACCTCCTTGAGGAGATACGGGTTCTGACTATATTTCCAATTCCTTAATTTCCTAAAAAGAGGTACACAAAATTTGTAATAATTTTAAAATCACTACTATTTTACCCCCTTGAGGAATGATGATGCAACCAATGTCTTTCTTCCCCAGGATGCCATCTGATCTACTTTCTTGCCAAATTTTATTGAAAACCTTTTAGTGGTTTAGGCGTGAAAAGACAACATACAGAAATACAGACAGTCAGAGTTACTTTCAAATTTGCAATATTATTATAGATGTGTGACCTTTAAGCTTAATGTTATTTATTGGGCTAAAATGTCAGAAAAGTCCAAATAATAAAAATAATTTCCACTAGCTCCTCGTCTACTAAAATTCCTACGTCATACGTCAGTAGGTATATATGCTGAGATATTGAACCATATCTCACCGCTATTCGGACATATTTCGCGAAGATTAACATATTAATTGCCAGCACTTAAGAATTTTGATGCTTATGTAATCCGCTATACATTTTTATGTGTAAGCAGCCGAGTCGGCGTTATATAATAGGATAACGTGTTTTTTTAAATAAATATTTGCTCCATGTTACTAGATACAAGGTGAGTGCTGATATGTAAGAAATTAGTGACTAATTTATTTTATACAATATTTACTGATTTTTTGTATATCTATAGATACATACTATAAAAGTAAGTTTGTCTAGCTGATAAGCGGGAAGACAAAAGATGAAAAAAAAAAAGATATAAATTTAAAAACGTAAATTATGGATGATATTCATAATATATTATGTTATTATAACAAACTGATTGTTTAATTTACTCATCCCGGTACGGAGCTCGTAAAGAGCTCACAGTACCTACTGTATGCTGGTTTCTAGTATAGCAAGAGTCCGGTGAAAATAACAAAACTTCAAATGCACTCAAAACAACATGTTATTTTAGAGTTTTTCCGATATTGCATGCATATTGTGTCTAGCGTACAGACGCCAGCACATCAAGCTACCCGAAATTGTCAAATTTTACCAATCAACCTTGAACTTTAATGCTTTAACGATAAAGTTGAAAATCTATTAACGAAATTTGGCACATCAAGCTACCCGAAATTGTCAAATTTTACCAATCAACCTTGAACTTTAATGCTTTAACGATAAAGTTGAAAATCTATTAACGAAATTTGACAGATTGTAGAGCTTGATGTGCTGGCGTCTGTACAAAGATATCCTGGCAGCCCTGAAATTATCGATATTTAATGTTCAATTACCGTTTATGAGCGCCGGCGCCTAAACTGGTTAGTCATATCAACATTATTATGAAGTGGCTAGAATAATAATTAATTATGATAATAATATGTCATAAAAGTAACTTGTTCGTTGAAGCTGACTCACTACTTAAATTAGAAGCTTTGTTGTATTTGGTATTTTATAATAATTATGATAATTATTATTATAATTTTGGTGAAGAGGTCGCAGTTCGCGTGGATGTTAGTCATTATGCAAGGTGCGGTGATAACTCAAAGGTTTCTCACCCATCAGGTTCTTATTCATAAAAGCTTAGACTTAAGTGACGTAGTCAATAAAATAATCATTAATGAGTAGATGCAGATAAAGTTGCCATTCTAACAACGCTAGGTAGACTTTTTAGTTATTATATTAAATAAATAATAAAGTCCTCCAGACCGAATTTCGGCCATAGCGACCAATCTTAGTGGAGATCAGCCGTCAGCGCGGGAGATGGTATAATACACAAGTGTGTGCGCAGACACAGATGCACTGTCTCTTCCCTCACTCTCATTGTCCGATGGGACGGCCATCACCCAAGACCGGAGAGAGATCAGGTGCAGGACCAATGGCTTAGTTTGCTTTCCGAGGCACGAGGGTACCACACCGCCAACTTCAAAACTCCGGGCTGTTACTAAGAAATTCCCAATGGAAAAACACAATAAAACTTTTTTTTTCATCCGTCTATCTAGCTGGGGGGCGTCCCACACTACGCTTGCCGATACGCGGTCTCCACTCCAGGACTCGTCTACTTAATGTCGGTAACTCCGGTTCTTTTACGGATAATTTAATTCCTGATTGTATCTATCCTTAAGAGAGACTTCGAGCATAGCTCGCTCAAAAGCGCGCTGAGCGACCTTGAATTTGTGGACCAACCCGACCGTTAGTGTTCACGCTTCAGCACCGTATTTCATACAAAATACCATATTTGAAACCAAAAATTTAGTTTCAAAACACCAAACAAACTTTAAAAGGTAAACACTAAACAATGTCAATGTACTGCAAAAATTATCGTCTGTCATTCCGGCCGTTCATCTTATTATATGCGGTCATAAGGATAATTGCCATATACACCATACGAATACATGGCTAATGGATTCATAATCACAGTGTCTTTTTAACAAACATAAAGACGAATTTAAGAATAAAACTGTGATTAATGGAGCTAATGCCTTTGAAATATAATGAAAATAATCCAAACAAGTAAATTATTATTATCAATCTCTGACAAAGTCGACAATTAATAAATTATATTAATTAAAATTAAAACTTTTTTTAGCCATTCGGGTCTCTAACACCTGTTGCACGGTTCATAACACATATAAAAAAAAAACAAACTCAGTAGTTTCTAAGAACCGTATTAATTAATCACTCATCAGAATGCCTATGGAGCGCAAATGTCGGCATTCGGGGTCTGCCAGCGAGCAATAAAAAGCAGTATTCTCGGAGTCATACTAACTGTCTGTATATGGAACAGTATACCTCATTCCAAAACAGAAATCGTAGACATAAACAAAACACCCGCCCAAATTAAGATGAAACTGGAAAGGCCACAACTGCCGCATGTCGTACAGAATTGGGTAAAAGTAGTCACAGATTGGGTTCCGAACAACAACACCAGGAACAGGCGATGTGGTAAACCCAGAAGAAGATAACGTAACGGGTTGGACTCCCTCCTGAAGGAGAAACTACCCCAGTGGTCACCGGACACCCAGCACCCCCTGTGCAACGCCTGTTATATCCCATAAATTTGATCAATAGAATATTCGACCTTTGGCAGATCCACATAATTTTTGTTACTCACGGTTGGTTACAACAACTAACCTTTCAGTGATGAAACAGAGTTTCATTATAGAATTCACCATTTTCATAGCAACCAGAGTAAAAACATTCCATGCACTTTTTTATGAATAACAAATAATAAAGTTGAATATCGTTTTTCGTGTATTATAATAATTTACTTTAAGTCTAGGTATCGATTAATTCAAATTCAGTTCACATTATTTATTTAGTTTATAGCTTCATTAGGTTTTATGTTTTTTCGATTTTTTGGTCGTATAATCAATATTCAAGAAAAACGTGGTTTTGGAAAGACGACATCTATCTATGAATAAAAAGAGATCCAAAAACGGTTTTGGTTTTTCATTAACAAACATGAAACAGGTGAGCAAAATACAGAAATTGAAAAGGATGAAATGAAGGGTCCAGCCGAAGCAGACACTAATGTTGAAGACCATAGATTGGGAACCTAGATAAGTTTTAGATTGGAGATCCAGACGGTCTATTCACCAACGTTCTCACGGGGAGATTTTTATAAAATCTCCCCGTGAGAACGTTGGTGAAGTGAGCTTGAGATGAGCTGTCAATAGCGGTTGTCGTCGGGTGAAATGACAGCTCACTACAAACGCACTTCGGCTAAGTTTTCACGATGAGAAGTTTAACAAAAGAAGTGCGCTTGCGTTAGGTGGACTTACGACCAGAGAGGCAATTCTCGTAATTTTAAGAACGTTCACAGTCTGATCTCAGTCTCAATCTGTCAAAAAATCCTCTAATTTCCCTACATTTTGACAAGTTTTTGACATTTGTTTGTCGCCGAGATGAGACTGCGACTAGATTTTGAACGTTTTAAATTACGAGAATTGGCCTTCTGGTCAAAGTAACAGGAAGTGTATGCAAAACGCCCAATACATGCACCCGCTTCCCTGGCCAACTACCTAGGAGACCTACAATCAGCACAGCGTAGAGTGAATATGGATTGAAAAAGGGAAGAAAAAGAAAAGAATTCAAGCAAAATTGCTTTTCTCTCTAAATTATTTTAAACATGGATAATAGAACAAAATACGCAGACAGACACACAGATACACAAGTTAATCTTATAACACCCGTCTGTTTCTGTCGGGGGTTAAAAATAGCCCACAACACGGATAGTCAGCTGACAACACAAAGTAAATAAGACCTAGTGATGCGACATACTAACTACATACAACTTCATTGTAGAGAAATATGATTATTAGCAATAAACGCGTGTTACAAACGTCAACAACCTTCGTACGAGCCTTCGTACGAATAGTAATACAAATAACGTTTATTGTTAAGTACGTAGTCATTACTTAGTAACATCATAGACATAGTGGAACGTTTTCGATAGACTGTTTACATAGCCTTGTTCAGTTCACACACTATTATCACTTTCCTTACAAAAACAGAAATGTACTGCAATATGAAATGATGAGACGAATACAGTTGTGTGACGTTGTTATTGAGTTTTTATACTGGTTTGGCAACTCCTTGACAACTCCTTGTTGTCTACTGAAAACTGGTTGAAGCCATCTTTCAGTGTTCTCAGATAGAGTAGAAATATACAAAGAGTTTCATGCCATTGAGTCGTAATGAATATTTTTAGCATTTTGACATTTCCAAAATTGACGTTAAAACTTGATTACTTGTAACGATGACACACCCAAAAAGATGTAGGAAAACGTAGCTTATGTATAATTAAGTTTAGCGTTATCAATGAAACTTGCATCATCGCATAATTTGGAAAAAAATATTTTCGATCTGACGTAAGATTATATGTATATTATTATAAAGCTACTAACATCAAAAATTAGTTTTACAAGCTTAACCATAATCACTGCTGGGACTACCTACGGCCCTCTCTCACAGAGAGGAGACATATTCCTCTCATAACCACCACCCGGGGCCCGGTGCGGGTTGGTGGATGTCATACGTCATCGAATTTTTGGTTCTAGGTTTTACAAGGTTTCATGAAAGTATATAAAAAAATAATCATTATAGTGTTGAAATTATAAAGGACATATGCTGCTTATTATTTACTAAAAAAAATTATAACTTAAATGACTCTCAACCTACATCACAGAACGGAAAGTAAACAAATGACGTTTAGTCCTAGATTTAGAAAAGAGCATACAGGAAAGATGTACGTATGAGGAAGTTTATATTAAAATTCCACATGACTAAGCTGCAAAGGTTACCACTTGGAGTAATATCTAGGTAACCAGACAACAACAAATTCAAGCAAAAACACATAAATATTAGTAGGATCACTAGTAACACTGTGTGGAAGTTTGTATGTTTGGATGTTTGTTTCTCAATCACGCAAAAATGGCTGAACGGATTTGGATGAAATTTAGCACACAGATAGGTTATAGCCTGTATTAATACATATAATACTTTTGATCCTGATAGTATGTTCCCGCGGGGTAATTTCCGACCTCCACGCGGGCGAAATTTTGGGCAAAATCTAGTTGAAAATAAATCAATATAAGTACGTAACAGAATCCATTAACGCGAGACAAATTTCAAACTGGCTGATTAATTGTTCCGAGAGGCTAAACAGTTTAATAAAGAAACAACAATGATTAATTATACGTGTAGTCCTTTATTCAGATGGATATTCGACATATTGAACTTTTGGCCAACTGGTGACCTTAACTTATACTGTCACCGTTACCATCCATATTTATCACTGGCATACGAACCGCGCTATGTAGCTGTTCGTATTAAATTAACAAGAAATACATGCCGCTATGTGCTTCGAGGAAATAATGTTAATTGTTCGAGTTGTATATGAAAAAATGTCGCCTTAAGGAGGAGTGATGTTGTCGAGGGTTATTTAATTTTAACGTAATATGGGTACCTAATGAGATGATTACTGAATGCTGTCAACTATACTTCCTACTACATAATATTTGATAGATGAAAATAAAAATGCTAGTTAAAAAAAAATACTTGCTTACCAATTGTTATCAATTTTAATAAAATGATTTCTTTTTTCCGTTAGCCTATATTGTCCCACTGCTGGGCAAAGGCCTCCCCCATATTGCTCCACCTTTCCTTGTGCTGTGCTTTCTACATCCAATCTACTAGAAACAAGTCCATAAATAATAGAAAGCACAACAACAATTTATGAAATAATTATAGAAAAAAAATTGTGTGTTTTTATTATTGTAAGTGTTCTACTAACATAGTTTTAAGTCATTTGTAATCCTATACTGCCCTCTGTGCCCTAAAACATGCAGCCAACGCGACCTCTACGCTAACACCGATAACGCTGTGGAAGTAGTGAAGTTTTGGGCCGAGTGTTGTGCCAGCGACACGAAACAAAAAAAGTACGAGTAGAAGTCATTTGTAATACTAACAGGCAGAGGGGCAAATATTAACAGCCGCACAGATCGATGGATCAGGTTAAGCTACGCTTGCCACGGTTGGTCTGTGGATGGGTAACCATCTTTACATACCAAGACCCCTACGTGCCTCGGAAAGCAGGTTAAGAGGAGGCTCCCTAAATTTCATGTTAATTTGCATTAATATTCTGAAATAGTTACACATACAATCAAAATTGAAATTTTGTATATGATTTATTCGATCTTTTATCTTCCCATGTACAAGACAGAAACGTAATTGTAACATTTTCGCCCGATTCATTATTTATTCGGTTGGTCCCGGCTCTCATTCTTGGATAATTTGACCGTTGTTACGGGTACTCAGAAGCCCGAAAGTCTGACAACCAGTCTTACTAAGGGGTATCGTAAAATGCCCCCTCGTAAATCCCTTTATAAAATGTTTTATATTTATGTTCTGTAATTTGTATGGTGTACAATAAAGAGTATTCTATTCTATTCTATTCTATCGTATTACCCAGTAACTGAGTTGTGGATGTCAGATAGGCAATCGCTCCATGTAAAATTCAGCTGCATCTGGTTAGACTGGAAGCCAACCCCAACATAGATGGGAAAAGGCTAGGCAGATGATAGACAGGCAGTTCTTTGAAGACTGAAAATAAAGGTTTTTTTAAATATCCGTTAATGATTGACAGGACATGTTTTTTTTTTTTTTATTGAGAGGAACAGCAAACAGTTACATTATAAGGCCTTCCAACTAGTTTAACAAAATAGCAATTAGGTTATAAAGTAACCCACAACGCTGTCCACAAGTAGGCTTAGAAGTTTTAAAAAAAAAGTGCTAATCGCTAGGAACATTAATAGCAGTACGTGTGGCAAATACTTAATTAAAAGTTAAATGATAAAAAAAGAAGATAAATAAAGAATAAATATATAAAAAATTAAGAATAATTTGTTCAAAATTAAAGTAAAAAAAGATAACAAAATTATACAATATTACTATATTAAGGAGTACTTGTTTGATGTCTAATAGGGAAAGGCGAATGAGGCTTTTAAATTTACTTATTGTGCAATTGAAGATATCTATGTTTACAAAGTGTTCGATTCTATGGAGGGGAAAGTAAACGCAACCGATTCACATACTGGCAAAAGCAGAACAAGTCACGATTCATTTATAAAGCTATAAATAATACCATTTTAAATTACGATTAATATAATTAACACCATATCATAATTATATCGTGTATGCTTCCGCCATCAAAATATCATTAATCATTGGAACAAAGTGGTTATTAGATGCGACCTATAATCTTGTTTTAGGGTTCCGTGCCCAAAAGGTGCCTGGACCCTGTTACTAAGCCTCTGCTGTTCGTGTGTCTGTCTGCCACAGGGCTGTATCAATTGAACCGTAATAGGTATATAGGCGCTTGGAATTTTCACAGAGTATGTACTTACAGACACCAGCACATCAAGCTACCCGAAACTGTCCAAAATCAACCTTGAGCCTAATGCATTAGTGATAAAGTTGAAAATCTATTAAAGAAATTTGACAGATTGTAGTAGTTTGATATGCTGGGATCTGTACTACAATAGCCGTTATACACAACAATATTAAATATAAAATTAAAAATTAAAGGGGGCCGTTTCTTGTATGGGACAAACGGCGACAGTGTTTTTCGACTTTTTTTTTTCCTCAAGAATTTTTTTTTTAATACATAGTGTACATTGTCGGCGTTTTTAGCTCAGGCTCGAATAGATAGTGTTAAATACTGTACAGTGGTGCGGAACCCTTGGTTGGTGAGTCCGACTAGCATATGGCCACTTTTTTTGCATCTGATTCATGTAGTTGCTCGTTACTCGCACAAAGTAGGTAAGGTCAAACAACAGTTTTCTCGCCGACTTTATTATTTAAATGTCTTGTTTTGATGCGGTTCGATTGCATGTATGAATAATAAAGAATTAAATAGTACGATACGGTCAATTTTGATGTAATTTATTAACAAAATTAATATGTGATTTATTATTTAATAACACACAGTTAATAAACATAAAATATTTTAGCTTAAAATGAAAACTTAGCATTTAAAGCTTAATTATGTTTTAGTTTTTTTAAAGCAAAAATATTTAATTGTAAATCAATAGTTATTTTTATACAAACAAACAACCTTTTTAAAGTACGTAGAATTAGTTTAATTATAAGATAAAGCAAGTTTTAACAATATTGTCCCAAAAATGAATAGTCATTAAAATGCAATGAATAAATGTTTTAATTCTTTCGTATGAAGTTACACAACTTGATACGAAACAATTAAAACATTTATTCATTTTGATTAAACTAAAAAATAAACAACCTACTTACGTATCTTAGATCAGTTAAATATTTAAAATGTATTTTGTTTTCTACATACGTTATCAAGTTTATGTGATTATTACTAATATTAAACAATAATATAGATATAGGTACTGGAGCAGTTAAGATAATAGATTTATAGTCTGTGGTTGGTGAAGATAATAGGGAAGACTCAAGGGTTCCAATAACTTATACATATAACAGGTGCAAGTTGAAATACAATATGGGTAATGTTGTAGTAAAATGTTCTGTTCATTGTTTTTCATTCTAGCCTATTAGTTATACATAATATAACGCCTGTATTCCTCTAAGGGTTAGGCAGGGGTACGAATAGTACACCCACATTTCGCCAGATTTGTTAAGTCCCTTGTAACAGGAGGCGAGCCTATTGCACGCAACCTTTGTCGGGTTTTTACCTACTTAATTAGGTAACTAATAGATATTTGGAAAAAAAACAATGCAATTTATTGGTAAAGCTCTTTACATTTTTTAAAAGCCGGTAGAGTAACCGCAATGAATAATATAAGCAGATTAAATATCTGATTAACATATTAATTAATTTAATTATAAAAAGAAAAGATAACTTAGTCCATACTAGAACAAAACATAAAAAGAAAAGCTTTGCTGGTGTAGCTCTTTGCACGACAGGGGGCCAAGGCTGGAACGAAACACACAAAGAAAGAAATAATAAGCATATATAACTTACCCTGTGAGTAAGGTAAATATTTGTTTATCGAGCCTCGTTCACCTTATCATAATAATATAAATCGAAAGTCAAAACAATGTTCTTGACGTATATCGACTGTCGGTGATTTCACTCAAGTTTGACCTGCATCCGTAAGCCTTAACTTGTTAACGACTCGGTCACGGCCACAGAACATAATCAATATAGGGTCATAAGGAACAACACAAACAATATCAATTAAACACATTATTACAGTTTTATATCACTAGACTATACATACATACATACACATAATAATATAAATTATTATTAAATTATTATGTAATTGTTAAAGAATTAGGAAGGAATGACAGTGATGAATGTTCTCGTGTTTTGTGTTCCGACAACTGTGTATAATAATTAAGTTTGGCTAATAAATAATACACAATTATGTTTTGGATGATAGCCCAATTAACACTGATTTGCATAATAACATTTAAGAAAAGTAAATAATGATTTTTGGTGTTAAAATTCTGATAAAATAACGTTTTTAATTGTTATTAGGTTTTAGTGAAGGTGTGGTCTTATCTTAATGTAACTTCATTTCTATGTAAAATTTTAAGTTAATTAAAATAAAATATTGCTGATAGTCAGGATTCGTTTTGTAAATTAACATGTCCTATCTATGGTGATCTGTAACTCAGGACCCTCCTATCTTAGACTCCTTTCTCTACTTAAGATTGTGCATTCTATTAACCTGTGCAATTGTGCATGTAATATGGATGTTAAGATAAATAAAGATTTATGATTATTTCTGTTATTGTTACTGTTAGCCTGTATCATCCCACTGCTGGGCAAAGGCATCTCCCCATGACTTCCAGCTCTTTCGATCCAGGGCTAAATAAAGTAAGTAGTCCATTGGTCGTTTGTTTTGTCCAGTTCGTCCCACCATCTTCTACGGGGTCTGCCGCGACGCCTTCTAGCTGTGTCAGGGCTCCACGTGTTGGTTATTTTTGCCCACAGCAGACGTGGCCAGCCTAGTCCCACTTCAGCTTAGCGGTTTTTGAGCAACGTCAGCTATCTCTGTTTTGGAGAGCAGTGTGGTGTTGCGAATATGGTCTGCCAATTTGACTGTTATGATTATAAACATTACTTACCTATTTTTAAAGAAATGGATTTTAATGGAGAATCAACTAATTCAATGCTGAAAACCATTTGATTAGTGAAGTGTTGAAGAAAGTGCGAAATATGTCGTCTGTGGAACTACTTTAAACAGTGTGTGTTGTTAATTTGATGCCATTTTGATGTTAGGTGGGTACTTTCTTATCTTCAGCTATGAAAGGCTATACCTGAATCATTCATTTTTTAGCAACTCCGAAAGAAACCCTGGTTAGCTAGGACTGTCTCAAAATGTAAATTGATATCAGTGGCATTAAGAGTGACTTGTTTATGGCATGGCATGACATTTTGTTCGTTCGGTAAACCTCTAATGAATAAATGAAGGTGACCTGTGAACATGTTGTAGGTATCTGAATACAAGTAATAGGAAGATGTTGTGAGGAAAGTTTTTGAGTATGAATGTCGATGGCTATAAGAGTAGGGGAAGACCAAAGAAACGATGGATGGGCTGTGTGAATGATGATATGATTAGAAAGGGGGTGACTACCGAGATGACGACTAATAGAAGAAGTATGACAGAAATGGTATGATATGGATGTTGCGCCGACACTAAATAAATTGGGATGAGGGCAGGAGAATGATGATGATACAATGACAGACGTTTGACATCAATGAATCATCTTCCTCGACTTTTTTATCAATGCGGAAAACCTCAAGCGGCGTAAATATAACCTTATTAATAATTATATTTTCGAGCCGTTTGGGGTTGAAACCCTCGGGCCGTGGGATCCGAGTGCGCATGGTCTTTTTAAGGAAATTTTGAAAAGACTGGTTGATAATTTTTTTAAATTTATTTATTTTTTTAGTCTTAATACAGGTTAATGTTTGGTTTAACCGTTAAACCAGAGATGGTTTGTATTGGTACTCACATTCGCTAAAACAATACTGCTTAATCACTACTAAATAATTAATATAAGTAAAAATGTAGACACATGAAAAATATTTTGCACATAACTATTTTAGCCGTAAACATCTATCAGTAAGTACGCGAGCCACAAATAATGTTTTGAATCTAAGCTGCTTGCTATTGGGCCGCTCATTAGAAAGCCGGTTCTATTCGATGTATATACAGGCTGCTACTTATTTTTTTGTATTAGTGTTTTGCACAGTATGTCCTTAAACTAAGTCCCATGACCCAAGGGCTGGCTTTTACCTTGGCCAGAGGCTAAGCATTGCCATACAACTTGACAATGTCGCAAGTGTCTCGGGTACATTACCAGTCGACAGCGATGTGGATGAATTTTTCGACTTACTTATAATTTTGTTATTTTAGTGATATCTTGTAACTGACAATTTTAATGATTCTCAACACACGTGTTAAAATGTTAACAACATAATAAACTTGTTGGTTATTTATTGTTGTACCTATGTTTTATTTTTGGAATTACATTTATTATTTTGTTTAACAAAAACCATTGTCTATATTAATTAATATGAACAAGTTTGCGTGTACCTGTGAATACCTTGATGAGGAAGATTAATAAACTTTATTTTTTATTGCCACCATTGAGAAGTTGTGTTTCCTAATAAGACGCCAACTCATTATAACATTAGAATATGTGCGTCTAATGTTTTTACACGTTATTTGTAAATGTTTCACTCATTTGTTCAAAATACATGTTAATTAATATATATATTTATAGCTAAACTGGTTTCTCAATGCATGGATTTTCATGCCCGTTCTTCTGTATAGGAAGCTAATACTCTTTAGAATAGTAAATTAGCTTCATCTTCCTGAATGACTGAGAGTAGTGGTGGTTCAGTGGTAACGGCCGCGACTTACGAGTTGTAGGTTCGAACCCAGACAGACCCTTTACTTGGTGTAAATTATTTCATCACCACTGGTCTCAAAACGATAACGAAAAACGTCGTGAGGAAGCCAGAATTGTCCTAGAGCCAAATATTTTATGACATGTTACATCTACCAACCTGCGCTGGGCCCGTGTGGTGGATTACAGCCAACTCCGTTTCACCGATAAAAGGCCTGTGTCCCAGCAGTGGGAATATTATAGGCTGATTATATCCTGAATAACCGACTACTTTGACAATTCAAAAGTGCCTGTAAATGTTTTAATGGAAATAAATGTTATGAAAAGTCTTGGTGCACCAAGACTTGATTCTAAATACCATTAGTTTCAATCTTTGAGGTGAACCCTTGGGACATAGTTTCGACAATAATCCAGCCAGTTTAAGGCTCCCGCAGACAGTGCGATGCGATTCTGCGATATATATACATATATTTCCGTAGATCAATTTCTATGAAAACAGAGTTGCAATGCGACATGTGGTGCGACAAGTAGCGCCTGTCTTTGGGAGCCTTTAATTATAGATCCTTGTAGTCCCACTCTTTATTTGTTTCTCATCACGAAGGCTTGGCTAATACCTACGCGGAAATAGATCAACATCTGATAGCTAAAAGCTTTGCCCAAAAAAAAAATAGTTAACAATGAAACTTAGACCAGCACAGTGCTAATTAGAGTAGGTGGCCACTTCGCAAGTTCTAAAATATACAGTAAGTATGTAGGTAGGTACAACGCAAAGAAATACCTTTTTGATGGGTCAATAAACATTTATTGAATGTTTTTAAGCACTAAAAACGACACCTCCGTGTTTTGCGTCTTCGGTTAAAAAGCAAGGTTAGGACATATTTAATGTTTGGCTGTTGATCAAAACAAAAACTATGTAACAGGCTAAGTTGATAGGCCAGGTTTTTTTGATAAGCAATAAAATAAAGGCAAATAAAAATAAATTAAGAGCATTGGTGGCCCAATGGTAACTGCCGCTACTTACGAGTTGTAGGTCGTAGGTTCGAACCCAGATAGGCTTTACTTTGTGTTAACTATTTCATCACCACTACTCTCAAAACGCACTGGGCCCTCGTGGTAGTTTTAGGCCCACTTCTTCTCACCGAGAGAAGGCCCCACTGTCCCAGCAGTGGGAACATTATACGCTGATTTCGCTTATGCTAATAAAATTGGGCCTACGCTTAATTCAATCTGTGTTGATAATCTCTTCACCACCCTTGGTTGACCGGTAGAGAATGCCAAAGGCATTAAGCCCGCCTTTGTACCATTTTGTGCGAAAAGTTTAAATATATAAATAATTTAAGAATGCTGGCGAATACAAATGAATACAATTTAATCAAGTAATCATCAATTTTCAATCAACACCCAGTGACTAATTACCAATTTATCACACACGAGTCTCATTTTATTTAAAAATACCCATTAAAATCAGTAAAAAAAAACAATAAAATGATAATAACAATACGCGATTCGAATATAATTTTACGGAATTTGGTTGTCACAGCTTGTAAATTAGTGAATAAAATGTTATTTTGACACATTATACATAAAACAATTAATTACGTCATTTTAAATAAATATTCTGATTTATTGAATGTGAAGGTGTTCGAACAGGAAATATAATTTCAATCGATTTACAAAGTGAATTCGATTCTAGTTATGATTAAGGGTCTACCTTCAGGGTCGATGGCTATATAAATAAGGAAAACAGTTCCTCAGATGTGTCAAGGATTTCCATTTATAACATGATTTTTAATATCGATTCGTACAGCGCAATAATTGAAATGTTTGCCCAAGTCTTCGCTATTAATTTTTTAATTTATTTGTTTAGGATCCCTAACAAAAATTAAACATATTGCTTAAATGACGCATATATACAACAACATCTACCAATACGGGCAACATCTGAATGCCAATTCCCGTAATTACAAACGTTCAAAATCTAGTAGCAATCTCATTTCAGCGACATCAATGTCGAAAACTTGTCAAAAATGTAGGAACATTAGAGGTACTTTTATTTTAAAGATTGAGACTGAGATCAGACTGTCAACGTAAAATTACGAGAATCGCCTCTCAGGTATTAAGTGTATGTGTACCTACTCCTACACTTATAGGAGACCACAGTGTGCACAATAAAGTTAACAACTAAGCTAACAAAGTTAAAATATTAGCTATAATATCATAAGATGATGTCAGGGAAGCCGCGGTCGTACCACGTGCACGACAAACTGCTATAATATTCCGGTACAATACTGATGATATGAAAGCTGCTGAAGCACTAAACCGATGATCTGTTCTGGTAAAGACTGTCCTACGCTGTTGCATAGGTACACCATCTCGCTCTTTTTTTTAAGTAAAAAAAAAGTCTAGCTCAAAACATCATTCTGTCTCTATCATTTTCAAACAATTGGATAGATCAGAAACAGAGCGATGTTTTTTGCAAATTACGGTTAGGGGTAAACGTATATAGCAATTTGTGGTGCAAGTGAGCTTGTGTCCTATAGCTGGCTAAAGGCTTCGCAATTTCGCATAAAGAGATGCTGATACCAATTTATCTGCTTGCTGCTTGTAACAGCAACAAACCATACGTCCAGGTGTCTTTACATTTTTTACCTTCACCATCAAGTTTGTGTTGTCTAAGATTAACACATTGAATGCTATGTGGGTTACAAATGATCAACAACAGCAGGGTTTCTATTTCTGTGAGTTCAATGAAATGTGTCAGAAACCTTGAACAATTGGAAAAATCTCTTTGTAAAGACAGCATGAGATATCATCTGCAGTAATCGGCAACCACTCACTCTTGACAACACCGACAAAAAAAGGGGGAGGATTGTAAGTCAATCGGTTTAGAACCCACATCTTAATACTCAAGGAGCCGCTTCTTTACGTTTGACCAATCACGCCATTCTATAAAGATGTTAAAGTTAATTTATAATGCAATAACTTTATTGACATGCATACACATGCACCGACACATAAAATCTGATAAACAATTAGTATGGCAGTTATATTTAAAACCTTTGACCCAGTCCGTCCCACAGTGCCATCTCAGTAGTTAACACTGATATTGAAGGTTACAGCTTTAATTGCAAATTACCATAATTATATTTAGTTTATATTAATCGACAAAACTCCTCATATACTGCCTTTGGCTAGCGTTGGAAAGAAGTTAAGAGAAGTCGATTTTAATTTTAATATTTTTTTTATCTGTTAACGTTTTAGTACCATAGTGGAGTTATAAATCAATTCTTTTCTCAAAAGGTACGTAAACATAAATGGTGTGGATTTAATACAAATTTTATTATACATCTCTCTAGTAATCTAATTTGCGGATTATGCGTGGGTTTAAAGCTACGGCTTAAAGATAAAAATACGATTCTTATTTTATTAGAAGCAGCTTTTTAGTTCAGAGTTATAAATTGGAGTAAGTTTATCGTTATAACGGGTCGGCGGATAAATAAAATGCTAGAATTAACATAGTGATGACTAAATTTGTGTAGCGTCTGACTGTCTGCCGCGGTTGCGTTTTAGTTGACAGTTGGAGACAATGGTTTATTTTGACTGAAATAGTTTTGTGAAGGTGTTTATTATGAGTATATTTTTCATGTTTCCATGTAAAACAATAGTATTCAACTGCACTCCAACGTAGTTGGGAAAAGGCTAGGCGGTTTGATTGATTTTTTATGTTTCTGATTATATTCTATTTTCATAGAATTGTTTGAAAATCTGCACAATATAAACATTTTCCTTATTGGATCAGTGCCCACATAACAGGAAAAACAAATTCATTTCTGGTAAATGCCTTGATATTCATGAAGTACCTATAAGTACTTACTTACCAATTCTCTATTACTCATACTCGTGCCCATTTAGCTTAAACATAAAGATAAAGTGACCGCCATATAAAAGTGATTTTTTATCCCAAATCTGGGTTACCGAGTTATTAATGAATGGGTAACGGTCACTTCGCACAATTACATACACTTACCTTTGTTATTTTAAGTATCATTCAAGTACATTGATTTTCCTCATAGCCAGGGATAGCGAAGCGACACGACATGAAATTGTGATACTTAACGGAAATTAAAGTTACACATTTTAAATAAATCATTTGAAATGATTAAATTAACTATATTTAAACGATCTTTTTATGAAAATATCTTCAGCTTAAGACTATTGTTTTGAACTTCATATTTTTTTGCCCCATTATGCATTTTATGAGTTTATAAATCAACTCATAATATTATGCACGTAATGCTTGTCAATGTAAATTCAAGAAAATTATGTCTGTCATTCTTTGACTGTTATATGAGATCGCTCAAGAAAGAGTCAAATTAAATTTGCTAGGAAAACTCCGCAGACGTGATCACGCCTTCAGAGTTTCGCTAGCTAATTCAATTTGACCCTGTATAACACTTCAGTTTGCTTAAAAATTAATTTTACTGACCGTATAAAGGTTTGCCATCCCTGCACTAAGCATACCGCGATGACAGCAGGTTGAAGTTTCGCAAAGCTCGGCCGATGACCTCGTTTTTTTAACCTGTGGCACGTTTGCCATGATTCATCATGCATTTACGATTCACCGCATGAGAGACAGCGAAATTGTTTGTCCATACTTGGCTGTTTGTTTTTACTGGCCATTCTTTGAAATTGTACTTACTTGCAGAATGTTTTATTTTATGTTGTATGGAATGCGTGTTGGTGTTTTGTTGCATTCAAACCTGTTGAGTGTTTGTTAATTGCATTATTGAATATAAAGACTGCTTGGTCTACCGCTATATGCTCAAGGCACACGTAAATGAATCAAAGTTAAAAAACTTTGATTAATTTAATTAGGTAATCAAAATTAAATAGTTAGTGCTAAAAGGTTCGTGTCGAGAGATGCTGATCCGGTGCAGTGCTTATACGTGAATTGAAATTGAAACAATCAATTACATATTATTAACAGTTTACCTTACCGAATGTTAGAAATCTAGGACCCAGCATCATCTTAGATAAAGAGGTGCTTGAAACTGTAGGCTCGGCAATTTTTCTAGGACTAACAGTAGATGCCAAACTTCAATGGGGGCCTCATATTTCAAGTCTAGCAAGAAGGCTCAGTTCGGCTGCCTACGCCGTCAGAAAAGTAAGACAATACACTGCGCCACTTCTTCTTCCCAGCGATAGCACTAGGAAGTGGTGAAGGGCGGGCGTTTTTGGGGGACTGTCTTTTGTAATTTTGACGTTCGAAAAGTGCTGATTCTTAGCCTAATTTGAATAAATGACTTTTGATTTTTATTTTGAATTTCATACTTAAATATAGTTGTAAACCAATAAAGGTACCGACTCTAGTCTATACCAGTGGTAGTCGCTTTCAAAGCATTTCGCTACAACGACTTTCAACGAAATTGATATAAGAGTGCCTCGTTGGTTTACTGATCTTAAGTGCTACTGCTGAGCATGATGTAATGAGTTCGATGTCCATGTTGGGCAAAGTGTTATTGAGTTTTTCTATCAGGAGTTTCTCATTTGCTAATGCCCGGAGTCTGTAATTCTGCCCGGTTGATGGCAATACGCTCGCCCTCAATTACATGGGACTTTAACATAACTGGCGAATTGTGGGTGTACTATGGGTACACTTTTGCCTAACCCTTCAGGGATCACAGGCGTTAAATTATGTTATGATATAAGATTTTCGGTAGGTTTGTCAGTTCCAAACATTTTTGTCTTTTCCATCAACGTTATCGCTGATAGAATGTCACTTTGTCTAGACCCTCTGGTCTGATTGGTTTTTGTTTTATACCTACTTAAGTATAACTTAACTGTAACTTATAAACCAACAAGTTGACAAGTCTATTTCGGCATAAATAATTACACCATATAATTAATACGGAAACAAATCCCTCTTCTCGAACAATTAGCGATTTAACTTAAACAAAATTATAGGTGCAATGACAGGTTCAATGTAACGAATTAATCCTTAAACGTACAGTCGGTAAAAGCGATAAGTGTGCAGGCACCTACTGTATAAACCTATAGTATTGTGAGTGTACTGACTAGCCAAGTCTCTGACAAAGCTCAGTGTGTTTTAAAACTTATTAATTATGATGAACGGTCATAGTCGAAAGTAGCTATGTTCCAAAAGTATTGTGATGAAAATGTAAATAAATGGATCTCAGAAAACGCACAGTGTGGATGCTAATTTGTAGTGCCACTTACAAATTGAGTATTTTAATTTGCTTATTTGAATACCCAAAATTCCAATTTTAAATAACCTTAATCAAGTTGTTCATTTGACAAATTGAACCAAAATACTATAATGCCACCTTATAGGGAAAACCGATTATCTGACATACACTCGAGAGCAATGAATCCGGGTCACTTAAAGAATGTTAAAAATCTCGGAAACTAAAAATGATAGGTTAATGCAATAAATTGTATTTAATAGACAATGTAATACTCCTTAAATGAAAGTAAAAAAAATATGAGTCACCATACATTTTATTAACACAAAATTACATAAAGAAAAAAACTGCTGATCTCTCCTTAAAACAAAAATAGGAAACATGAAATTTTTGAACTTTATTACGATTTTCTTGAATTTTAATACTTCGTATTGCCTCCTCGTGCTTCCATTACTGCGTTTACGCGGTTTGGCATGCTGTACACCAAGTTCCTTATACGATTTTGGGGAATATTCTCCCATTCCTCTGTGAGAGCAATTTTGAGCTCACGAAGCGTGATTGGGGTAGGGTTTCGTTGTTTTACGCATCTGCCTAGCTCGTCCCAAGCATGCTCGATCGGGTTGATATCCGGGCTGCGCGCTGGCCACTCCATACGAGTAATGTTCATCTCTTGAAGGTAGTCATTCACAATCCTACCTGTATGAGGTCGGGCATTGTCATGCATAAATATAGCATCCTCACCTAAATTGACCATAAATGGACCAACGTGATCATTAAGGATTTCTTCCACATATCTTACGCTAGTTAAAGAGCCGTTTTCTATGATCACCAGCTCTGTGCGACTTTCAGAAGAAATTCCGGCCCACACAAGTACAGACCCACCACCGTAGGCTACTTTTTCTTCGATGCATGCTTGCTAGAATCTTTCCCCTGGTCTTCGATACACTCTGTGTCTTCCATCGTGCTTGTAGAGCATAAATTTTGATTCGTCGGAGAACATAACTTTTGACCAATCTTCAATACTCCAATTTACGTGGCTCTGGGCATATCTTAGTCTTGAAATACGATGCCCACGCTCCAGTTTAGGGCCGTTTGCAGGTCTAAGGGGTTTTAAGTTAGATTCAGCAAGCCGACGTCTTACTGTCCATGCACTTGGGTTACTTCCTCCGAGGCGTCGAAACTGATTTGTGAGTTCAGTTCCTGTGAGAAAGCGATTTCGAAGCATGGTGTTCACCAAGTATCGGTCTTCTCGTGCTGTGGTACACCTGGTTCTGCCCGTTCCTGGTCTGCGTAGGTTAGAACCAGTTTCTTCGTAACGTCGGAGAACTCTTTGTACTGTTGACAGCGACACACCGACAGTCCGGGCTGTATCGCGCTGACTCCGGCCGGTTTCCAGCATTGTAAGTATTCTGGTGCATTCTTCAGGCGTAAGCGACATAATTTCAGCTTGAATAATGAATATAGAGCACTATCAACATGGTTTATTTACCCACATAAATGACAGATTACAAACAAAAGCAAAACCAAATGCTGTAATTTCGTAGTTCCATCTTCGAAAGTGGCCCTTTTTCAAATTTGTTTTTTTTATGATATAACTTTACAATAACTAAGAAGTTTTAATACCTTCATTTAAGGAGTATTACATTGTCTATTAAATACAATTTATTGCATTAACCTAGCATTTTTAGTTTCCGAGATTTTTAGGATTCTTCAAGTGACCCGGATTCATTGCTCTCGAGTGTATTTTGTGAAAATGAGTTTTTACACCAATCGATAGGAAATTTCAAGCTGCGTCTACTGGTAAAACCTGTTTTTTGATACGACGCATAGTTTAGAACACATAGAAAGTGAAAACCTATTAAAATGCAATTACTTGCAAAAAAACCTACATATAAAACCGACTAACTTATTTTAATGTAAACTTTTTTAAATATTATCCAAGTAAAACCACGTTTCCTTTTGTAATGTATTTTTGTTGTAGAAATTTACGAATAAACTGCTCCAATGATTACCAACAACAAGGTAAACAGTTTTAGTTGGTTTCTACATACTAAGACCCTAAGACCATTCTGTAAATTTGTTCTGTTAAAGTTTGTTATCACACTTAAGTCGGTTTTACCAGACAATATTAAGACTAATATTATACCTTGAATACAATTAAAACTGATTATACTCATTTAAATGTTTTAACCAGCCTTATTCCACACAAACTTTCTAATAATGCTACAGGTTAAAGCAAATATCCGCACTTACTTGTTATAACTTGCCTACAATCGTTCTTATTACTTGAAATGTTACTCCACTAATAGCTGCTATCGGCCAATAGTATGTCTTGCTCGTACACGGCACTCGCGATCTTTCATTCGATCACTTGGGTCTTGTCATTTATTCGATTTGCATTCGCGCGAATAATAGTGTCAAAGTTGAGCGGTACAGTGCAATTTAGGATAGTAAAAGCAATTTTGGACCAACATTAATAAAGATTTAAAGGTTTTGGAAACGTGGTCTAATAAAATGAATTCTCAGAATGATTCTGTGCCTTTACAAACTGGAGGAATTGAATTACCGAATTGTAAGTAGTGATACAAAATATTGAGGTTATGATTGCTCTAAAAAACTTTTGATTGCTTGATTAGAAAAGTTTCGTTTATGTACTGTGATGAGTGTTGTTTTAAGTGAAATACAATATTATGTTTATCACAGGAACTGGAGATCTAGGGCTGCAAATATCAGTTGAAGATGACTATCTTTTATCTCAAGCCTACGATTCTTTTCTAGAACAACCTTTAAACAATCCTGTTGAAATTATCAATAAGAAAGAAGGTTACTTTTCTACACAATAAGATGTACGCGGCAGGTTCGACTTGCCGGGCCAATTCAGTGGAGCTGCCGCGTGCCGGCCGGGTCGTACGTTAGTTCGATATTCAGTCACGCGCCGCGTCGCGTCGTCCGTTCGTCGCCGCCTCAAAGAGATGTCAGCACGAGTGACGGGGCCCGATGGGGCCGAAGCCTGCCAGGGTAGCGGGATCGTCCGAAAGGGTTACCGCTGCCCTGGAACATAAAGGGCTAAGAAAGGAACACGGGTGGGTTTTAGTCAGTAAGAGTCTGACACTCCCTCCCGCTCCGCCCAGAGCGGGAGGGGTCATTTGATGATTTCCCATTCTCAAAAAAAAAAAAGACAAAATGATGGCAAAAGCTTATTGAATCGTATTCGGCTGCTTAAATAATAACAAGAATCCGAACCTCACGTTTTTCTCACTTCTAAAGGGCATCGAAAGGTATAGAAATGCACGTCTACGTGTACCTAATTCGTAATTAGATAGTCTATTTAAGCTAATGTTTCAAATTCACGTTGATTTCAAGTTAAACAAATATTAACTTTATTTAATGGTAATTAGGTTGATTTCAGAGTAGCACTATTGAAAAAATTATAAAAATGTTTGAAGTTGTAGAGTAAACTGAACTTTATTGTCTAAACAATAAAGTTCAGTTTACGCTACAACGCTACTTTATAGAAAAATAACTTTAAATCCTAAGATTTAAAGTTATTTTTCTATAAACTCATATTTGTTTACATGTTTGGCAAATAAATCGCGAATGCAGATTAGGTACCTAATTAGGTTGGTACCAAAAACTACTCATAAATAAGCTGACTAACTAGTCTTATGCATATTGTTCTCACTTTAAGTATGTTAAAGTGCTGCAAGACATGCACTTTTTTATTTAAAAGACATGGCTAAATGACTGCCCCAAGCATGAATAGTAACCTCACCTTAACTCGAAATATTTAAATATTCATTCATGAATTATCAAGCGTTCAATAATTTCCTAGAACTTTCGTAAACAATTAAACATAAAAAAAGTATCTTAGTTGCTTTTTTGATTGACATGACAACTTCAAGGGGATATAATACAATACTGCAAACTAGTGAGGGGTCATATCGCTTTTCCAGAATGTCAAATCGAAACTGTACTTATATCGATTTTTGATAACGTATCAAAACGATTTATTTTCTGAAAATAAGAAGTGGCAATCGAGAGTTTTTGGCGGGAATCAATGGCGTTCCGTTCGGTGTCCTGTTTAGTTGCTTGTTATTGTGTTTTTACAGGGATTTGATTCGGAAAATGGAGTTGTTTTTAAAGTGACAATGGACTCTATTCAATTTCACTCTTTTCGTATCAAAATCAAATAAAAATAACTGAAAGCTTCGGAATGAGTTTCTTCGTTTAATCTTACTACCTATTTTGCGTGGAAAAATATTAACTGAAGAGTGGTCAACAAAAGCTAATTATATTTTTATCTTTCAACCCTATCGATTATTTTATTGAGTCTGTTACACTTGACGTTCAATCCCATTTCTATGACAAAACAAACGTCAGGTGTTAGACATCGTTTGAACGCTCTGCCATTTGTTCCTGTTGCTGTTGTGTTTGTTCCTTGTGCTTTTTCATTTTGGATTCTCATTGACCCTCGCTTGTTTATTGGACTTATTGTGTGTGCTCGCCTACCTACTGACCTCTTGCTACTCGACACGTACTTGATTTGCAATAAATTATTTATTATTATTTGCGTTATTATTGATGGCCTTAGGACCATATCAGGTTAAACAAGCCCGGTCATACTACGAAGAGCATATTAGAGCAAATGGTACTTATAATATCGAAGTGTGCCCGGATCTTGAAAGAGTAATTCGTTTAGGGGGATCAAGACCTCAACTTTTAAGAGGCCGAATAAGATCAAGGCATATTAGCCAAACAATATACTATGTGTATATTTTATATGAAAGCCAATCCACAAATAATGCTTTAGACGACATACTGTCATATTACTGCAGCTATACAGCTGCAGTAATATGACAGTAATATGACAGCCCAGAGTTCTGTTCCCCACTATACAGTGGGGAACAGAACTCTGGGCTGTTGCTGTCATATCATGACAGTGATCTGGGATCTGGGGTGGGCGAGACACCAGAACACATTATCAGCTCCGGCTTCTTATTTAGATAATGTTCTTATAAGATTCACCGAATAAATAAATAAATCGAATTTTTGTTGTTTTATTTCAATATCTTATATGTCCTTGGTTACTCAGTGTATTTGTTATCTAGTTTAGGCCGGATTTAACAATCACCATATAATAATTAAACTAAGTCCCCCTGGCGCGTTTGTCTGTCAGTCTGTCTGTACGGATGTATCAACAAACAGATTTTGATGGGGTTGTCACTTCCGGAAGGCTTAGCTAAACATTCGTGTAGGTTGTATTGACCAATGTAAATCAAGTCAGAAAAGTCTTACCGCCTGAGTGTTTTCTTGCGCGCGTTCAGCGCCCCATTCAGCGTCCAGAACCCATATCTCGAGTACATTTACTATACGGATTTGGTTTTGGACAAAAATCTAATGTTGTTTGGGTAACGCCTAGGCAAAGTTCATAGCAATGTAATTTATTTGCAGTTTTTTATGCCTATTGACGTAGGAGTTACACGATTTCATTTTCAGGATTATAAACATATAAAAAGTTCCTGAAACTTTTTTTATATGAAATACTAATATTCAGCTATTCAGCATTACATATTGCTAGGTACCATGTCTATACATTGCTGAAAATTCGTCCATACTTCAATTTAGCCATCTCCTTTACAGAGATTGAAAAACGAGAGCGGAGTGTCGAATCTAATGTAGAATCACTCTTTGGAGGTGATTTCTTTGTTAACGACCCTATATACCACACAGAAAATCTACAAGCTCCTCCTAGTGACTCAGATGACTCTGAGCTCATAAATTTAGAAGGCTTAATCCAGATTTAGTTTACACAGCTGAAAAAAATAAAAACATTCGACGGCGCAAATATATTCAGATGCTATTCGGCAAAAAATCTAAATCTCATCAAATAGCGGAACTTGTGATGCTTAATGTATTTAAACGTTGCTGGAAGATATTGACGCCGCGATCACGCTGGCGCCAACCGGATCCTGCGTGTTTTAAATAAAGAATAATTTTCTCCTAGATGTCCTTGTATTCTTAGGTTTTTTTAAGTATTAAGATTTAAGCAAAATAAAGATGTTTCGTGATTTAATTCCTGGTTTTTATTATTTACCTTGTCTCTTTCAGTAAAGCATAGTTCGTTTATGCTATTATTTCCATTAAAACATACACAAAAGTATACAAGGCGTGTAAATAATTGGATTTCATTCCGTAAATTTTAAAGTAAAACCAACTAAATAATCAAAAAACTTCCAAACGGGTTTTCTAGTGTTACATGTACTAACATTCTTTGTAGTATAGTTCTTGTTGTACAGAACCTTGAAAACTACCAATAGTTACAATTAATGCAATACTTTTTAAAATAATAACAGATTATAAATATTTGTGATATACAGGTAAAACCGATTCAGTGTCTTCCCTTGCCAACATTTTTTTGTATTTTTTAGTACCTAATTTACAGAACGTTTTCTTAATTTATTCATATTTAAATTCAATAATTGTTTGTATTTACTTCATAATTAAATCTTCAATCACAAGGATTACTACATTTTAATACTTATTTATAGCGTCAAACTTTTAAATTGCTGTATTATAAAGTTAGGTTCATGTCAGATAATCGACTTTCCCTGTAAGGGGGCGATAAGCTCACTTTTTGTCAGTGATTTTTAAAGTACAATTGATTAAATAATATTATTATTCAAGCAATAGCTGTTGTGGTTAGACATGAAATTCGATCCTTCTTAATACAAATGTGATGTGTTACTAATTCAATTGAGGGAGTGATTGCGTAAGAGCAATCACTCACTAGGGATTTAACCTGAACAGGGGGGCTATTCACACCATCATGAGATACTTTTGGAACATATATATTATTAGAGCTTTTTGTTACGGAGCTCGTCCAACAAAGTAGGTACTAAAGTCCGTTCACAACTATTTTACCTCCGACATAAACCTTATGGTGAAGAGAATAAAGCTCACTATGAAACAAAAAACTGAGGTAAAATAATTGTGTACGGAGTGTACCACCATAGCCGTTTCATGGCGATGTATGTTATCTTATTGATTGCACACCAAACTCTTTGTTTGACTGTACAATTAAATCAACCTTTATACAAAATTACACCTTGGATTTGCCTTCCTTTTCGAACAAGTATGGCAATATTTCCGCAAAATGTGACTTTAAGTATTAAATAAATCAATCAGCTGTATGTAAGTCGGTCAACAATATGACTCACGATCAAAACAAACAGAGAAAGTGATAGATTCAAGTATCTTGGAACTGTCAAATGAGACATGTCAACAACAATGTAGATGGATTACAAACAGATACTTGATGCGGATAAAAAATCGAAAGTATTACTAAGAAGTTTTAATTTGCATACAATGACTTGGATGATCGAACATTGAAAGGAAAAAGTCCGAACAGAAAAAAAAATCGTACCAAGAATAGATTTCTTATTATTTTATAGAAAGAGAGAAAGGCAAATTGATTATTCTGCACAAATAAGATGCACGTTACAAAAGACTTAAGATACACACACTAATAAAAGGAGCCAAAAGCCTATATGAAATAGATAGGTTAGACATACTTATCAAGCAAAAAGAAATGATTTGTCTCCTCCGATAACAAAGACATAAATCCATTTAGCATGTACCCACCAACTACTTAATGTAAACGTTTTTTGTCCTTGCCCAATTTGTCAATTTAATTATAGTTAAAAATACATGTCATGGCTTCCTATTTGCTCAGTGCCAGCCAAAACAAGTAATTTGTTTACTTACGTTGTTCATTACAAAGATGAGGGTGCAACTATGTATTCAATTAATTAGCAGTTAACTCACATTTGACAAAACTTTTACAAGGTTTTAGATTAATTCTATAGAACTTCATTTCCGGAAGTATCTTGGCCATGGCAGCCAATCTCAACGATAACGGTCGCGACTTACCGAGTCGTCGTAGGTCGTAGGTTCGTACGCAGACACGCGCATTACCTACTTCGTGCAAATTATTTCATGACCAATACTGCACCTAAAAACTAATTAAACACAACTCAAATAAGAAAAAATACTCAACTTACACTTAGTAACTCATACACAATTCACACACACACACACAAAAACTCGCTCACATACATCACACACGTGCGCTCCTTTTTTATTTTTGTATTATCCTTTTACTTTTTTTTCTGTTTTATTTTAATTTGATATTTTTTCTTTTGTTTTTGATTTTTTGTTTCTGTTCTTCAATTGCATACCTATTATCATGATAAGGAAGATAGGAATTCACCTAACACAAGCATCTTCTTGCTTAAAAGGTGATCTCCAATTCATGTGTGTTTTCATTGTATATAATTGCAATAAACATTTTTATTTTATTTATGTTGTCAAAACGATGAAGGAATATATCGTGGTAGATCAGTCCACTCCCTCTCGAAGAAAGGAGGCCAGTGTCCCAGCAGTGGGAACATCATAGGCTGATTATGTAGCTTAGTTCCATAGTACTTCATTTCGGGAAGTACTTAGTTGTTGATAACGTTGTTGCTGAGTTGTCCGATCGAGCCACGTGCCCTTACTTAACTAAAACTTTAGTTTTCCAACAGTAGCTCCAAATGCTTATAGCAAAAGGGCACCGCCTGAATCTGGATCCCTTTCTGATCCCATAAAAGTAGCCAGAGCAGTGGTGACCCAGTGGTAACGGTCGTGACTTACGGGTTGTATGTTGTAGGTCTTGGTTCGAACCTAGACAGGCACTTTACTTAGTGTAAATTTATTATACACCACTGCTCTCGTAGTCGTGAGAAAACGAAACGAAAAGGTCCACGGCCCACTCCCTCTCACAGAGAGAAGGCCTATGTCAGAGCATTGGGAATATGCTGATGATGCTATGCTAACCAAGAACCTGGAAAAACATGTAGGGCACATTTGATTCGGTGATTTTTTATAATTTATAATCAATTAATAATAATAATTAAAAACATTCAAATCATAAATCAAATTAAATTTAGCTCTAATCACAGACCGGTACGTGCAATGATTAAAGTAGACGTCAAAATTAATCGACAAAAATATATCAAAAAACAAATTAGAAAATTAAATAAACAATCACTTACTAGGATGTAAACAATTTAAACTAGAGTTAAAAATAGTTTTGATAAGCTTGATTCAAAAATTGAAGAAAAAGATGTCCAGCAACAATACGACGAAAGAATACAAAGTTTAACCAAAGCCAGCAAAATAGTAACACAAATCAAAAACAAAAGCAAAAAACTATTAAACGAAACTGTCAAATTAATAAATCAGAGGCAGAATTTATATACAAGCAGAGATTTACAAAAGACTTAAAGATAAAGTAGTTAAGCGTAGTATCAGAAAAGACATTAGAAATTACAGCAATAGACTAGTTCGAGACGCTCTAGAAAATAACTGCTCCCTGAAAATAGCAAAACAGGGTATTTCTAATCACAAATCATGGATAACATATTTAAAAGATGACCATGGAAAAACAAATGAATAGATAAAAAGTATTAGATATAATATGTACAACATTTTATAAATCCCTCTACTCCGACGGCACTCAACCACCCTCAACAACCGATTATTTCTGCCCTGACAGTATTCCACCTATAACCGGATACGAGGTTCATGTAGCATTCACTAAAATGAAGAACAATCGATAATGTGGCGAAGATGGCATTAGCACAGAAACACTGAAAATAGGCGAACCTATTCTCCTTCCATACAGCACCCGGTTCTTTAACAGCATTGCATGCATTCAGGTAGCTTTCCTAAAGATTTTTATCACTCTAATATTATTCTGCTTCACAAAAAGGGTGATAAATCCGATATTGATAATTACAGGCCCACCTCTTAGTTTAATATCACATATCTACAAAATGTTCATAAAAATAATTGAAAATCGCATATCTGGCGAACTAGATAAACGCCAACCCCCTGAGCAAGCAGGCTTTCGGCCTGGCCTTTCTACGACAGATCTTCTGCATACAGTCAATCAACTCATAGAAAACTACCAGGAATATAAAATCCCGTTATACCTCCCTTTTGTTGATTATTCCAAAGCTTTCGACAGCATTTCACACACGTCCATTTTTAACGCCTTAAGTAACCAAAACATTGATCAGCACCCTAATTGCGTAACACATGATCAATCGGAATCTGAATCATTTTGAAGCAAATTGCTAATCCATTATTTCATAAGTTCGAAAAAATTGTCTGCTCAACACGTAAATAACGCAATGAATGTTGTTGAACTGTCAAAATGAAACCGATTCCGATTGTTCGTGTGTTACGCAATTAGGGTGCTGATCATTGATCTATATAAATCTGTTACGCAACATTTACAAAAATAGTACAGCCGCAATAAAACTTGTCAAACAGGGCGACCCGTTGCCTAATAAACTGTTCACCAGTACCCTTGAAGAAATCTTCAGGAAGTTGGCAGCCGAATGGAGGGAAAGAGGCATTGTCCTTGGCGAAGCGAGACTGACAAATCTACGTTTCGTCGACGATATTGTTCTCTTTTTATCCTCAGCCACTGAATCTGTACGGATGCTCCAAGAACTTAGCAATGGAAGCCTTGAGGCTGGACTGAAGATGAATATGTCAAAGACCAAAGTTAAGTGCTACGATACAACACCTAGAAGCAAAAAAGTAGACGGTGAGATAATACAACATGTCCAGGAATACCTTTACTTGGGCCAAGTAGTCTCTTTCCAGGCGAGACAAGATAGAGAAATCCGCCTGGAAATGTACTGGTCCTTGATGGATCTATTTAAGGGTGAGTTGCCTATGGCACTGAAACGCAGGCTCATGAACATGTGTATTCTTCCCATCTTAACCTATGGTGCACAAACTTGGTCTTTGACTAACATCCAGAAATCCAAACTCAAGGTCTGCCAACGAACAATGGAGCGCAGTATACTAGGCGTTAAGTTAACGGATCGTGTTCGAAACACAATATTGCGCTCCAAAACAAAGACAGCTAACGTGGCTCAGAAGGCTGCCCAACTTAAATGGGACTGGGCAAGACCTGTCTGCCGCATGCCGGACAA
The DNA here is from genome assembly GCA_951799955.1 of Apamea anceps. Classification (NCBI taxonomy): domain Eukaryota; kingdom Metazoa; phylum Arthropoda; class Insecta; order Lepidoptera; family Noctuidae; genus Apamea; species Apamea anceps. The sequence continues at coordinate 14,869,636 of OX637504.1, read as the reverse complement.
ACTGTGGGCCCAAATAGCACAGAATTGGTGCCCTGAGACAGTGAGGTGGGGTCACGGCAGACCACGTAGGAGACGGCGGGACGAGCTGGATAGGTTCCGTAAAAACTGGAAGGAGGACGCGCGGGCTCGCGAAAGATGCAAGTTGTGGAGACAGGCCTAAAAAAATAAATTTCCTCTACTCACCATCATTTTCCAGCCGGTCGATTCTGTAAAAATTTCACCGTGAAAACTCAAGTGATGTGAGCTTGATGTGAGTTGTCAGTAGTGTCAATCCCTAGCATTATTTGGAATGACAGCTCACTCCACGCTCACTTCACTTAAGTTTTCACGGTGAGATGCTTACAGAATCGCACTGCTGTCCTTATCTCAATTAGCTTGGGGTCGGCGTAACATATCTTTTCTTCCATACTTCTCTATTAGTCATAATATGGCTAAAAAGTCATCTCGGTAGTGGCCCCGACTAACGAGATGACTTTTTAGCCATATCATCTTTTACACAGTCCATCTATCATTTCTTTAGCCTTTCCCAGTGGCTTCCTCTTATCTACTAAAAGCTACCTATTAATGAACATTGCCATAAATCTTTAGCAGTGATCGCGTACCATAATTTAATTTAATCTCCTTTTAGCACCGTTCATTATGGTAATCTTTGAAGATATGAGATGTTCGGAATAAACCTTTTTTTGTCTATGTAGATAGATGAATTATGATGACACAAAGGAAACACAAGATATATAGCTCTATTAACAAAGTTAGTCACAGTCCACTTTTGGACGTGGGAATAAGAGAAGTTCCACTGTTCTAGTTACTAACTAATAAATCAAAGAAAGAAGAAAGCAAATACATTTATTTAGCAGAGACTATAAGTCACATAGTATATAGGTACAGACGCCAGCAGGTCAAGCTACCCGAAACTGTCAAATTTTCCCAATCAACTTTGAACCTTAACTGCTTAGTAATAATGTTGAAAATCTATTAAAGAAATTTGACAGATTGTAGTAGTGTGATGTGCTGGCGTCTGTACATCTGAAGGCCAATTCCAGTAATTCAAAACGTTCAAAATCTAGTCGCAATCTCATCCCAGCGATAATCAATGTTAAAAACTTGTTAAAAATTAGAGAATTTAGAGGTATTTTTGACAGATTGAGACTGAACGTTCATAAAATTACGAGAATTGCCCCTCAGAAAAAACAAATAAAAAATGTGAAAAGGCCCAGTCCAGCAAATATGCCAGACAACTAGTGCCTGACGCTGGTTTTGAATCAAATAGTTGTATCGTGACGCCTGTTCATCCGCTAAAGAGAGACTTTCAGTGGCCAATACTTCTCGTCTTCTCCTGTAAAAACAATATTAACAATGTCGATATCCCTAATCACTTGTGCATGAAGCGATGGTTCAATAACAACGAAAACGCGTAGTTTCAGCGGCGTGACGTATGCATTGCGTCTACGCGACGTGACTGTCTACGCGTTGCTACGCGGGCCCTACGCGGTTTTACGCTTTACACGTGTTTGATCCTTAGATACATCGTACCCAGCAACAACCTTACGCTGACCTTACATCTTGGTCTTTCCGTTTTACTAGCAAACTTGATTTTTAATTATCCTAATTATTAAACAAAATTACACGTCTAAGGTTGTCCTATTAATTTCCCTAATTCAAGTTTTAAAAGACCATTATAAATTATTACTAGAGGAAAGTAGAAAAACTGGTATGGCCTACACGTTAAAATATACAAAGTTATACATTTAAATATTGCTTTTTACGACACATCAAAGAAATTAGGAGGACGTCGACATATGATTTGTAACACAGCTCCTTAGTTGCCAGCCTACAAAAAGGAAAAATAACTCCTATTTCTTTCCAAGAAAGTCATTAATTAGGATCAAATATATAAAGCTTACTTTTGAGGTTATTAAAGTCTAAACTGCCTCAGGTGGCTGGGACCAGTATTTTTCTTAGAGTGATTTACAACACCTACTTCAGCTATTAAAAATAAACGCTTACATCAACAACAACAACTTTATGATGGTGTACCTAAGTAAAACGTTTTTTGAAAGTCGTGGTAAAGAAATAAATAACACAAAGTAAAGCGCCTACCTGGCATAGTAATTCGAACCCACGACGTAAGTTGGGGCTGTTACCACTGAGCCACCAGTGCTTTCATAAAACGATAAATCCAAAGAAAATAATAATAATCTGTTAAAATGCTAACTCTTTCATTTAATCTATCTATGTAGTTTTTACAACGAACAAAAGTTTTAAAGAAATTATGATGTTTTCACTCGAAACATTAGCGCAAAGAAAAATGCTACTGCCTAACCTAGTAAGTCTTTTCTTAATCCCAATACTAGATGGTCTTTCTTACCAGAAATCTCACGGTCAACCAACACATTCATTTAAGTACAATTAACCGCTATAAATAACATACGGTCTCATTAGACAAACTGACGCACCCGATGAGTCGTTAGAATAGAAAATCATAAAACAGGTGTCATCCGATGACCTCTGCGTATGTCAGCAATTAAAAACGATTACGTAAACTGAATCTTATCTTCAAGTCATTTGTCAAAATCATATTGAACTACGCCGTACTACATGCTTCTTTTGATTTAGTCAAAATGTCACGGTTTTATTAAAATATTAATCAATAAATGAAGGTACTGTTGACAAACTACTTCATGAAAAACATTAATGATTCTAACTAGGTGGCAGGAACATCGACGCGCCACTTGTTACCACCGTAGATTCAGTACATGATTCTGAACCCGTTGCGAACCCTGAAAGCGTGGAAAGTTTAAGACAGTTACTTAAAAAAAAATGCTGTTCTATCTAGTTTGTTATACCACTTTTCTATGAAACAGCTGATATTTTTTTTTTTGATAACCGACGAACATTTTATGCGCTAGGGGATCTAGAATCATGTGCTGAATTTATGGTTACAGTTTGCGCGTCGATGTCCCTGTCACCCGGTATACATACATACACTCACGCCTTTTTCTCATGTGGGTAGGCAGAAACTACAGAACACCACCTGCTATGATCCTTACATACCTACTCCTTTTGCGTCGTTTACGTTCATACATCTGATCATACGCGCGCCGGTTGTGAGTACTACGCACCTGACCTTTTTACCAATAAGGTCACTATTATGTCCTTCTGGGCCATCCCATCCCAGCGACTTCACTCAAACCCTAACGTATATATTCATCGTATGTTTAATACATGTGCAGGGTCAGTTTCAAAAATCCGTTTTAAAGAAAACCCAACAAAAATATCAAATCTTTTTAATTGTATTTTGTTTAAATATCGAACCTCATGACGTCTGCAAAGTTTCGCTACCTAATTTAATTTGACTCTGTATTATAGGTATGGTTAATTGACTCAAAAGGAAGCAAATTTAGCACGCACTTAAAGATTCAATTTCTTGGTAAAATTCGTGGTCTTGGTCAACCGCAATGCCGTCCACATTTGGTCTGTGTGTGCTAACCTTTAACTTGATTCATGGGAAACTTGACTAACCACAGATGATAAGTCTATCTTGTTTTATTACTATAATCCTAACATTATACCTTCTCATCTCTTTCCTAATGGCGAATTTAATGGAGACCCCATTTAAGAGGTTAATACTTGGGTAGCGGGATCGTCCGAAAGGGTTACCGCTGCCCTGGAACATAAAGGGCTAAGGAAGGAACACGGGTGGGTTTTAGTCAGTAAGAGTCTGACACTCCCTTCTGCTTCACCCAGAGCGGGAGGAGTCATTTGATGATATCCCACCCTGAAAAAAAAAAAAAAAAGTCGTTAATACTTTATCTGCCTATACTCTTTATATTATAGCTTTAGATAAAAGTATCCCACAGACGTCCGAAATGATATGATCTAAACTTTTCAGCTCATTAGAAAGCATTGTGACCATGTTGAGTCCCGACTGAAGTCAAACACGTTATCCTACTAATAATATTATAAACGTGAAAGTTTGTATGGATGGATGGATGTTTGTTACTCTTTCACGCAAAAACTACTAAACGGATTTCGATGAAATTTGACACACAGATGGTTAATAACCAGGATTAACATATAGGATACTTTTTATCCCGATATTCTCACGAGATCGAAACTTATGCGGATGAAACCGCGGGACGCAGCTAGTTTATTTGTATACCAGCTTCTGCCCGCGGCTACGCCCACATGGATGTCGAAAATTATCCCACACGAACGTGCTATCAGGACAAAAAGTATACTATATGTTACTCCATAATATCAGCTATCTGCCTGTGAAAGTCCCGTTAAAATCGGCCCTTAGCCGGAACAAGCAGACAGACAGACAGACCGACAGACCGAAAATAAGTTTTGGTTATTTGGACTAAATAGATAAATTATTAAAAAACCAAAATATAAAAAATTAAATTAAAAAATTAAAAAACCCCGGACTGTGTGAAACCCTATAAAAAGAAAAAAATAACCTTGAAATTATGACCCTACGTAAGTAGGTACATAAGAAATTTTTTGATTAAATACTGTCCCGTTGGGGGACCGCTACTATTTTAAACTTTAACAGAACGTTAGGCTAATAATTATAATAGACCTGTAAAGAACTGTTCCAAGGAACCGTCCCCCGACTGCAATGAAAAGATTGTTTTCAGTTTTCCACTTTATCGTATTTAGCTTGTTTTTAATTTATTATTTAAATTTTAATTCACTTTTTGACTAGTTATTTTTTAATTTGTTTAATTTTAAAAGTTATTACAATGATTGTTAAAATAAATAAAAATATTATTAATTTGAATAATTTATTTCATTGGCTGTACCTTTCGTCACATTCGACGTGGCGGCACCAAGCCGAAATTTTTCATCGTACTAATAAACATCCAAAAGAGCAAGTAGACATGGCGGCGACTCGACGTGGTGGGACTCGACGTCGAGGTAATAAAACGTTTATTCTTAGAAAAATTAACATTTTATGGTCTATTTTGTAAACAGTATTTGATTTTAAGTAGCTTTATACAACTATATTCATTATAATTATCAAAGAAATAATACAATTTATATGAATATAATATAAGAAACCAGTGTCGTCCAAAAGCGCGTTGGGTTGACAATATCGTGAAAGTCGCAGGAAATACCTGGATGAGAGACGCACAGAACAGGAAAGTATGGCAGAAGAAAGGGGAGGCCTATACCCAGCAGGGGGTGATTCCGGGCTGAAATGATGATGAAATTAATATAATGCGTATATAATTTATAATTATATGTGGAATGAATTTTGTGTAAAAGGGAACGTATATATGCTAAGGTGCAAGTGAAAGGTGCGGAAGTTTGAAAGAGAGAGGAAGAAGAATGAATATGGGAGGACGGATACAGTACGATGATAGACGATAGACGTGTTTTTTTTTTTATTTTATTTAAAAGTTTGCAAATTAAGTAAATATACAAGTTTCGACGAAAACAACTCTTTTATTTCACCAACCGATCCCACATAGGTATATATAGCAGATTTTCTTTAATTTAAATAAGCTGTAGCAGGATGTACCGTGTTGGTTAAGAACAAACTTAGACAGAGCAAACATGCGAAGCAACGTTACCAACGTTGCGTCGCATGTTTGCTCTGTCGTACGCAGTACGTAAAATTTATTTTATCCAAACTCAACCTCAAATCATTTATTTCAATCAAACCATTAACAACTGACAATTCAACGGGCACTTTTGAATTGTCAAAATTAAATAGTCGGTCAGTTAGTCAGAAGGTTGAAGCTAGTTGCCCATTCCAAAATGTAGATGGAGAAGGACGGGCAAGAAACTCCAAGGACACTCTTTTAAATCAAGATATTATAACAAAATCTTGGGTAAATTATTCTTATTGCTTCTATATGTGAATCCAAAATCTTGCAAGCATCTTTACGTAAGTCATATTAAAGTATATAATATTATGCAACACTTTGAAAAGCGTCACGGTATCAAATCAATAAGCTTCTTAATATTCTAAGGAGAGCTAATATTGGTAATGGTCACTGAGAATTACTTAACATTTATATAAGTGTTTACCAATTAATCAAACGTAGGCGTGGTCAAATTATTTACCGTAAGTGTTGTCGGTCAATAATTCTATTTTTTTTTTAGTCTACTGTCCCACTGCTGCGCAAAGGCCTCCCCAAGTCCTTCCAGTAACTTTCCCGCGCCACCTCGAACCACCTTCTAATATTACACTGCATAAAGAACTTACTTCAATTATTTCTTATTTATTAACGTAAATCATATTTTTACTTTATACCTACTTGAATAAAAATTGTATGATTATTATCATTTAATTTACAATATTTAGTTAGATTATAAAAGCAATTAAGTTGTTGCAAAAACACTTGATAAATCTTAATTTTAGTAACAAGAAGATCGTCATCATTCTCCTCCATCCCAATTTATTTGAGGTCGGCGCAACACGTCTTTCTCATCCATACTTCTCTATTAGTCACCATCTTGGTAGTCACCCCCTTTCTAACCTTATCATCATTCACAGAGAACATCCATCGTTTCTTTGGTCTTCCGCTACTCTTATAGCCATCGACGTCTATACTCAAAACATCCCTCCCGAAATGTTCCTCATTCCTTCATATCACATGCCCATACTATGACAACCGATTTCCACTTTTCAAACTCAAACTCAAATCATTTATTTAAAAAAAAAAAAACAATTACAGGCATTTTTGAATTATCAAGGGGCAGTATAGTCAGAAAGATGAAGCTAGTTGCCCATTCCAAAGCGTAACCGTAGTAGTAGTTACCGGTGCCACTAACTAACAACAAAAACGTAGTAACAAGAAGATATAATATATATCTATATTATAGCATATGCGGTCTATAAACAAACACCAACATTCGCAAACGCAAATCGATACCTTGTTTCATGAACAATACTTTCGTTAACGTAAAGTTTACAATACACTTAACTACACGGAAATCGAGATGCATATGTCGAATCACCTGTTTTGACATTGGGATTCATTGCAATGCACAATTACGAGTTTATACACACAAGTGTTTGATTCATGCAACGATACTGTGGCGCGGCGGCCGACGCTTTGTCTGGCAGCGTAGCCAGCCCAGTACCTATACATCATCGTCGGAAAGTTACCTCTTCGTAGTCGCCCAGTCACCAAAATGGAAAAATTACGGGTTTTTTTTTTGTTGTACGTGTATTTTTGGCTTTGAAATGTTTCATACAGTGAAATTTTAGCAAGCATATAATGTAACATTCAATATTATATGACTTGAAAAAGCGTCAAAGAAAGTCGTGCTACTTATTTAGGAACTGAAGTAAAAATCAATTGATTGATAAAAGGCTAAATCTACATGTCACCAAATACCCAATTATTCATCATTCTCTTGTCCTAAGCTCAACTATTAATGTTCAGAAACAATATCATGACACTAAAACCTGCAAGACACAAAATTATTAAAAATGTTTATTAAAAGTAATTATCCTCGTAATGAAAATTACCACCATCCATAGATCCAGACTGACTGACTCACTTAAAAACTCAGTCCCCATTACAATCGAAGTGAAAGCTGATTTATCCTCTTAATCACCTTTAAGCGAGTGTTAACTTTAATTTCTTAGTTTCAACACACTTTCCACACACTATCTTGTGACAGTCTCTGTCCAACGTGCCCTGATGTCTGCAATCAACAGGAATTGATGGACGCTACTGAAAGCACCAAGCTCGTACCTAAGGTCTGGCCCGACTCAACATATTATGTAGTAATCATATAATCTACATAATATGTTGAGTCGGCCCAGACCAGTTTGTGGAACAGCACCATATTTGCACTCAAGGCCGAAATTGGCTATAAATCACCAGCTATCAGGTTTTCCTTGCTTCGACCGATCTGTGTCCAGCGTCAACTCTGATTATTCCATCTAGTGGATGGTAGACCAGAACGTTTTCACTATAATGATATTAATAAGGCTATTTATTTAAAGGTCAAATGAACTGGCTCTGACTTTCAAGATGGGTTCGACAGAATTTTATGGGTTATTACTATCAAAGATAATACGTGCACGTGACGGTTTGAACGCATCCCACTCGATATTATTATTTACTGCAGTTTTGTATGTGAAGTTTTCGTCAAAATAATATTATAAACTGAATAACCCTGTAATGGAACCATTTAATTCACTATTTGTTTATTAACTCTATCGATTGTATTGTTTCTTATTCTATACATTGAAGAAAAATAACAAATATTGTTTATAGGCTGAAATTTGCATGAAATAATAAACTTAATATGTACTGTTTTAACAAGCATTTAAGCTAAATTTAAAGGTTCTACAGTGGGTGAAAAAGTGACAATGATTTTCGCTCTTTGGAAGAAGCAGATAAGTAAAAAATAAAAGAAAAAAGTCCACGAAATATTTTAGTTTACGAACTATAATAACACTTTTTCTGTAGATTCTTTAAAGATCAAAAGTCGCAAGAGGCGCTTTCAAGGTGTATGATTGATATATTGTTGTACGACTGAGCTTTTTACTCATTTTATCATAATTTTCCTAAAAATATTCAGGGCTGCGAGCCACTTGTGCACACAATATTACTGCCTTAAATTGTGTTTAAATTATACCCACCTAGGTATAATTTAGGACAGTAAATGGTTTATCGTTTAATTAGCCGATTAAATGACTGGATTACGGAAATGAAAATTACGCGTAATGTTTCCTTAATTCTAATCTTTATATTTGAGATCCAGTTATTTTCCATTATTTATGTGTTTCAATTATAGTTGAATTTTCAATTTACTATTCAGTCTTCATTTCAATCTATCATCTCAGCCTATCGCAGTCCAGTCTGCTGGATATATGCCTCTTCCAGGCTGCACCACAACACACTGTCCTCCGAATCTTCATTTACTTTTTATATTTCTTAACTTCCTACCTAAGTGTTACAAGTTCGGGATTTTCCTTTGAATAGTTTAAGAATATTAACCTCATAAACCAATAATTAGAGAGGTCTTATTGAGCAAGGTCAATAAATTACACGGCCAAGGTCTAAATCTTCGCGAATACTTAGAATTGCAAATTGTCGTCCTATACCAACGAAATACCTATCGTAGGTATCATCGACCTTTTTAACTAGATTTTGCCCACTTGGCGGTTGGAAATTATCCCACGGGGACGTACTACCGGGATAAAAGTATCTTACGTCCTAATCCAGTTCATCATGGTCTACCGATTTGCCAAATTTCATCGAAATCTATTCTGCCGTTATGGCCTGAAAACAGAGTTACTTTCGTATTAAAGTATGATATTAAAGCATGCATGTGATTTTAATATTAAACTTTGTATTTATTATTGCTAATTATAAATGGAATATCCCATGTAGGTTTACTGAATATTTCTGGATTATTTTCCTTTTTGTGTTTCCTATAAGCTTAGGAAAATCACGTACCTACCTAATGTTACGTAAAGAAACATGAAATTATAAAAAACGGTTATTACAAGTGTTCACAAAATAGATGAAATAGCAACTAATTCTCTTTTTTAATTTACATAAATTATTGAAAAGAAAATTAGTAAAAAAAGTATTAATTGATTCCGGTTCTGTAATTTGATATTCTTATTTATGAAACACGATCGCAGTACCTACTTAATATTCTAAGCGTTACCTATGAATGCCCGCGAAAAAAATTCAGAAAGCCTTTAAATCAGTTGGTCATCTAATAATTAATTTATATATTTAATTTATTTGGTTACATTCGCCAGCACATAAACTTACCCGAAACTTTCGAATTTTTCCAATCAACCTTGAACTAAAGCCTTAGGCTTTAGTTCAAGGTTGTTTACATAGATAAAGCAATAGATAAAGTTTAAAATCTATTAAAGAAATTTGACAGATTGTAGTAGTTTGATGTGCTGGCGTCTGTACATAAAGGTTTTATTTTACATGAGGGACTTACAAAGTATGCATTAAATATATGGTATAGGTACAACGAATTGTTAGGTGAATCGCTGCTCTCCTAGCTAGAGTAATCTGTATTATAGGATAATAATTTTAACATCCAAATAAACATAAGTTAGTGGTTTTAATTAAAAGTATAATAATCCTAAGCAAGGATAAAGTCTCGTAAAATAAAAAGTCAATAAAATAAAAGTCATTAATATGCAAATAATGAAGATCCGTTGAAAATTCACATCAGGTGGTAAACCGGATCGGTTGCCAACAGACAACTTGTCACCTTAAACTTTTTGGTAATTTTTTGGCTCTAATTGATGACTCGCCATCTTCGATTCGTTAGGCAAATTGTAATTTTACCTAAATATATGGAAACTTTTCACCATAGTCTCGGTAAAGATAAAAGAAGATATTTTTATTAACATAATGTAAATGTTTTAACTTTTTTCGCAAATAGCCTTTGAATATGAATATGTACAAGTACATAAAAAGGAGGGGAAATACTCAATGGGCTTCAAAAAATTCGTCCGCATCGCTGTCAATAGGATAAACGCCGAATGCCGCGAATGACCTTTTAAATTATGTAGAACTCATTAAAATATATGTACCGAAAAATAAAAAACGTTAACATTACCTACGTGCAAAACCTCAAAATTGAAATTCATGCCATTTTAATATTAACATTTTCCGCAGTCCACAAACGAAAATTAATTTCCTATCTAAACGAATAAAAATATTGTCATCATTTATTTTGTCAGGCGAAATTATTCTTATTCATTCCAAAAATGTAAAATTAAGTAGCCTTTGACATAAAAAAGGGTGATTACAGATTATTCTTTCCTTGTTTTTAGCTGCGTATAATTTCGCTTAAAGACCACTTCCGTTCCGACCAATATCTGTCAACATATTTCCACGTTCGGCTTGGACACATCACAAGAACTTGATTTCATTGACAACAACCGTCTGCAGCATAATGAGTTTTAAATTATTACTGCAGATAAAAAGTAGCTGGCCGATGTTCGAATAACCTTTCTTTATTTCGTAACTGAAGACTCTAGACGATCGAAGAATAGAGCATCCCAGTATTGTCTGCCAATCAATGGTGTAGAAGATACTCGTATTTAAATTGATTAAAAAGGGGTTTATAAATTGGTTTAATATGTTAAATATGATTTTAGTATTACAAATTGAGGGTGTATTGTAGTGAGCGTGTGCGGTAGTAACGAGCGGCGCGGGCGGCTATGCGCAGACGCAGCTGGCGGCCGGCGTCGCTACGTCTCCATGGTAACGAGGCGTCGGGTACATAAGCGTGCGCGTGGGCTGTTGGCCGCACACACCGCTAAAGCCTGGAGAGCGCGCAGCACGTCGTGCTACGGATCACCGGGAAATATTAAATAAGATTGAAGTTTCGTAAATTATAAGTGAACAAGTCTTTAGTTACGAATCTCAACTTTACGCGTGAATTTTTTCAGTTATAAAGTGTTGTGAATTAACTTTTAAACAATCAAGATGATGTCCTTAGTGTTGTTTGTTATGGGGGGTCTCCTCGCAACGACAGAAGGCAGCTGTGGTGCTGGAAAACAATTATTACGTAAGTCATCATTCAATTATTATTCCAGCCCTTCATTAAATATTTTCAGTCTTTAATTCATTATTTGCAGGCCTTAATTCGTTCATTTAGGCCTTCATTAATTTTCTTTGATCTGTAAATGTCTAAAATAGTCACACTTTTTATTAACATTTAATACGGTCAGAAGGCTAAAAACTAAAAAACTGATTTTTATTCATTCAAAGTAACATTTAATTTTTTTTACAATATCTTCGAATAAATAATCAATTAAAACTCATAAATTATAATAATAAGTCGTTTTCGTATATTCGAGCAACGTGACCGATACGATTTTTAATATTATCTTGAGTATGCACCAATAATGTCAGAAAATGACTTTAATTTATGTGTGTATCCATTAAACTCCAAAAGCATCTAAAGCACATAAAAATTCATAAAGTGTTCGTAATGATACCAAGAAGCCATCAATTCACTCGCCGCCACCCAGTCTGGATTTCGCGAACGAGTTTTTACCCAAAAAGATGCTCCTATTTTACATACTGGTATGGGTCGAGGTCGTAAAATTTTATTGACACCGACACCTGTGTTAACACGCACGGGTCTCATAAATCAGATCAATCCAAAGGATTATGAAACCACTCGAAAATGTCACCTTGCCACTCAGAATCGGATGACAATCGTATAATTTTAGCAATACAGGTGAATTTTGAAGACGTAAAATTTACAATTGTTCTTTTTTCTATTCTAGGTTCTGGAGGATTGACGGCGTACGAGAAGCAAGCTATAGTCGACGCACACAATCGTCTCAGGCAATCCATTGCCCTGGGACAGGTCTCCAGCCAACCTCCCGCAGCTAACATGATGGAAATGGTACGTCACACACACAAACGACACAACAACAGCCTTATGAATATGAATACGAACTTGATCTTGACCATTATTCATTGAGATTTTGTCACACATTTTAATTCAGTGGAGTCATAAAATACGCAACCACTAAAGCCATGACATCAGCCAGATACATAATTATCTAATAAAGCCACGCAAATTCTAAATCTCCTGATTTGAAGACATTTCGATAATATGTCTGGTATTTGAATGAACGAGACTTTTAGCATATTCAATTAAACTTGAGATTTCTATACTAGTCTTCTATTTTAACTACGTTGATAGACGCTCAGTTCCTTCAAATACCTAATCAATATATTCTGCTGCTACACAGTCAATTGCAGACAGAAATAGCCCTTAGTAAAGTTCAGTGCCCGACGCTTCAAATCATTCATGAAACACAAACATTTCAGATTGTTTGATTTTCATTAAAGATTTGAAGCTTCGGGCGGCTTAAAAATTCAAAATATTACGATACTAACAAAGTGTTTTCTTTTTTAAAGGTATGGGATGATGAGCTAGCCGCTACCGCTCAACACTGGTCCGACCAGTGCATCACTGATCACGACCGTGCCGCGCAGCGCTACGACGGCCGCTTCCCCGTGGGTCAGAACCTCGCAGCCACCTGGACGACTCGCCCACCCAGCGAGAACGCTGACTCCCAACCTGACTTCAACAAGCAGATCGACGCCTGGTTCGACGAAGTACATATCTTCGGCTTCCAGCCCATCACTGGAGGACATGGCACCGGGCATTACTCACAGGTAATTTGCAATTTAAATTCGGCAACTTAATAGTAAAGCCTATCCGTATCAATTCTCTGCCAAATGTAACATATTGAATATTTAATTCCGTAAATTACACAATAATTCATTGTTGCCTTCATAAGTGGGACCTGTGTATTTCCATTTAATTTCAACCTGTTCGGAAATTTCCATTTTATTCCAACCCGTTCGGAAATTATATCGAATGAGTTTCTAACGATAATTCTTTTTTTTTAGTTGGTTTGGGGCAAGACATCTCACGTAGGCTGTGGGTTCACATTCTACTACGACCCCTCTCGAGGCTACACTAAGCTTTACGTCTGCAACTACGGTCCTGGCGGAAACGTTATTGGAGTCAAGCCGTACGAGAAAGGCTACCCATCATGCACAAACTACGGCCTCACACAATCGAGCAAATACTCCGGCCTTTGCGGTAAATATCTTTTATTCTCTACAAAAAAACCTTCCTCAGAACTTATTTTACATCATATAAATTTATGTTTGCTCTGGACGAGTTCACGTCTGAGATTAAAGTGTATTGTCCCACAAATAAATCTAATTTATATGTTCTTTGTTACAGCCGCCGGCTACACAGCTTCCTCGTCTTACCAGACGGTGGACAACAGCAACAGCTACATCTCGAACACCATCCCCGACAGCTCCGCCGATACTCATGGCTTCAACTATCAATTCAGCAACCAGTACTACAACCAATACAACAACCAGTATCAATATAGATACCAGCAACCTGCCACCTATAACTACCAACGTCAGGAAACCTCTACCTTCAGGCCTATTATTAGCATCATCAAGACTGCTTCCAATCTCTTCAAATCAAAGCCCCAAGTCCGAATTGGTACCGTGTACTTATAGGTCTCTCCTTGAATGCACGCTCATTGCAGTATTGTTTGTAAATTATGTGACAGTTGTGTTACTCGACTGATATTCGAAACTGCACAGCGCAGACTTTCGGAACCATGTAGGATATTGTTATTCCTTGGTTTTACAAGGAACTTAAGTAAGTTTTCGCTTCTTTAAATAAATGTATTGAATTTCCAACATTGTGAAGGTCTTGGTGATTTTATGTTAAAGTTGCGTTGCTGTCGAGGTGGCCTTCTAGTATTAGCAGTATGTAAGCGAATTGTTATTTAGATAGATTTTATATTTATATTTTTAAATAAATATTCCTTAATACAACTTATATTTCTTTTTATTTAATGATGCGTGATGTAATTTCTATAAGGATGCTGAATATTATTTAAATAAAACCGATGACGAAACAACCAGTAATTTAGATGAGTAGGTATAATATTATACAATACTTGGGCTCGATGTCGCATAAAATTATATTATTTTATGTATGAACGATAGGCTCTGCGGTCACCAACCCGCTTACCTAGCTTGGTAACTAAGGGCATTACTCTTATTAAAAAAAAAAATGTCATGAACTGCTATAAACAGGCTGAGCTAAGCAGCTACTTCGTGTTTAAGTAAATAATAAATCATAATCTGTCAAACTATATCTTCTTAACGTAGGCCGAGTGTGTACAATGTCCCAGTGGATGTGACACAGAGCTAAAAAGCTTCACGTCTCAGTAAATCTACCAGCACCTTCTCTTCATATGGGAACACCAGCAATCCTGCTTAACCTCGGAAATAAGTACCTATAATTACATTCTTTTTTTAAATTATTATCTATTAATGTCCCACTGCTGGGCCTCCCTACTCTCTTTCCACTTCTCTTTGTCCAATGCTGCCAAGGACCAATCTTTATTAAAGGAGTCCAGCTCATCCCGCCATTTCCGTCTGGGCCTGTCGCGATGTCGTTTGCCATTAAGTGAGATCTACTGGGTCGTAAGTTTGGCCCATTGATCGTCTGATATGCAGCAGATGTGTCCAGCCCAATTCCACTTAAGCGTGGCAGCTTTCCAAGTGACTTCAGTTTCTATAGTAATGGAACGGATTGTGGTATTCTTTACCCGGTCCACAAGTTTAATACCCAGAATACTCCGTTCCATAAGCTATCTAGTAAACCTCGAGCGTAGAAACTACATAGATAGAACTGGATAAATAGAGATTTTTCTGCCATGTGATCTATCTGAATTGCTACTAATTGCATTAATACAAAACAGTACTTTCCAGATGACTTGATTTAAACCGCAGTGGCAATTAAATCGGAAAACTAGATGTCACAGTATAAAAAATTGAACTTTGTTTTCACGCCGCCCTGCAATTTAGTTCTCACAAACGTCTGTTGTGGTTTAACTGGAGCTATTATCTAGTTTTCCCACAATACTGTGACACACACGTCCTGAATAGAAAAAAGTATGTAATTATACAGTCTGACGATTTTGCCGTCTGAACAAAAACAGGATATAAAAGAAGAACGGAGTGCGTATGGCACAGAAATTTCATATTTTTTCTCAAAAATAAAATAAATAATCTCTGTTTTTTAATGTCGCTACGAATTCATTGATAACTTCCGCGCGAAAAGAAGGGTGCCTTTAGGTTTATTTTTAATATTATTTGTCGCATTATTATTATTTTTTTGTGTAAAGAAAATAAAATATTTTCTGTGCTTCTACTCCGTTCACTTTTTTTACCCTGTTTTCTTCCAAACGTTAAAAATAAAGTCAGCCGGTATAAAATCAACTATTATGTCGAAAGGAGAATAGCGGTCGTATTACTGATAAATATCGATAATTTACATAGTCATACGAGACACCTAAGCATATATTATTTTTAACTGACGCCTTAGCTGTTTGTCTATTATCACATAACAGACATTCAGTGTGTAGTTAAACATGCTGTGTATTGAATATTAAAGAGGTACTTATGTAGGTACACACAATCATTTATTGCCTATAAGTACCTTGTTTTTACTAGCGATTTTCTAGAATATTTCCACAAGTTATAAACCCAAAGACAACGCGACCTTTAGTGGGTAAAGTTACTACTACCTGTCTGTTGATAAAGTTAAAAAAAAAATAAGGAAGTAAAAGCTACAATATTTCCCAAATTTATAGAGCAGTGGTTGCCCAATGGTTTCGGCGGCGACAAACGAGTTTTAGGTCGTAGGTTCCAACCCAGGCGCTTTACTTTGTGTAAATTATTTCATCACCATTGCTCTCAAAACGGTGAAGGAACACATCGTGAGGAAACCAGCATGTATTACAACAAAATTTCGAAGACTTGTGACATCTACCAACTCGCACTGGGCCCGCGTGGTGGATTACAGCCCACTCCCTCTCACCGAGAGGAGGGGCTGTGTCGCAGCAATGGGAACATTATACTCACTCTAAAAATATTTTCACTACGACATTATGTGAAAATGTATTGTCGTCAGGACCATAGAAGATGTATTTATTTAATAAGTTGACAAAGTGGAAATTATTAACCGACTTTGAAAAAATTGGAGGTACACAATTCGTCGGAATCTCTAACAAAAACTACAATCTTCCATTAAACGTAGACAGACACTACGTTCTAAATAAGACCAAAAGCTTTTAGTGATAGACCACAGGATTACAAAGTAAATATGTGCATGCTTACGTCGGCCGGGGGTTACATAGAAACTTGAATATTATGTAAATCATGAGTACCAAGTGTCCTTGACCTCTGTCAGGAGACTTACGTGGCATTCGTCAAACATAAAGTGTTAAAACCAATACACTTCGATTCACACTATCCTCATACGGAGTTAATGAATTGATAGTAGTGTAAGAAAACAATGCAAATACATTTCTGACACCTGTGCCTCTTAACGCAGTGCCCATTAGCTGATCAATAAAGCAGTCACTTAAGAATGGTGATAATGAAAAGTTCATATAGGAGCTGTTTAAGTAGAGGAAACTAAATAAAGTGATTTATCTGCTTCCATGCTCCTTTAATTACGACGAGGAAGAAAGTACACACGGCTACATACCAAGCTACGAAATCGGATAAGTGGATACATAAAACCCTTTCATCTGCCTAAACTTTTACCAAGGCTAGAAAGATGAGTAAACATTATTCCTAAGAAGGAAATAAGCTACTTTTCATCCTGGATCGCAGACGAAGTCACAGGCGACAGCTAGTAAATAATAATGTTTCCTTCTAGGAACCGATAGATGTAAAAACTAAGTTGGTACTTTTTACATTTACCTGTGTACTTAGACACTGAACGAAGACTGCCTACAGTATAATGATAACGATACATAATAAAAGAAAGGATTCCTGAAAAACCAGACATCAGAAGGCCAATTCTCGTAATTTAAACGTTCAAAATCTAGTCGCAGTCTCATCTCGACGACAAACAAATGTCGAAAACCTGTCAAAATGTAGGAAAATTAGACGTATTTTTGACAGATTGAGACTGTGATCAGACTGTGAATGTTCTTAAAATTACGAGAATTGTCCCTCTGATTAGACGAAAAAGACTTAGCTTAAAACCTTTCCAACCACCATTCACATGCAGATCACATTAAATACTCATTTACCAACACCAGTTATTAAAAAGAAAATTATAAAGTTCTTCATAAACTGCGTAGTACAGTTATCTTTTATAATAAGTAGTTAGCCTTATGGTTCCGGCACGTGCAACTTTGTACTTGAGTACTTATTTCTTAACTTTCTTAACTTACCTACTGGCTACTTGTATTATGATTTAAATAAGTTAAGTTAGTTCCTGGTCTAAGTTAATAGCTATGCTCGTAAAATAAGTCAAAGAAAATTGAAAACGTATTCAGTAATCTATTTTACTGTTGACGAAGGGGTTTTGGTTTACGTTCAGACTACATTATTTGTACTACATTATTTTTGTTGCTTAAAGTTTAGAGACGTTTTATCATCATCATGATCTTTATAGCCGAAAGACGTCCGCTGCTGGACATACGCCTCCCCCAAGCACCAACACTTGGACCGGTTCTGTGCTTCCCGCATCCGGCGGATTCCTGCAGCTTTCACAGGTTCATCGGTCCACATTAAGGCCTTCCTACTCTACGTCCGCCGTAACGCGGTCGCCACTCCAGAACCATTCAGCCACGTCGGCCGTCTATTCTGCGAGCAATGTGCCCTGTCCACTGCCACATAAGGGTACTACGACTGGTTTATAATAAAAATAAAACGTACATCGTATAGACTAAGTACGTTTTCTTTTTTTAACTTAGTTGTTACGTTGTTAAATTCTTAGCAAAAAACCGTACAGAAGTAAAATAGCCGTTACCTAAACCATAGTAAAAGCAAACAAGTACGACATCTTCATACATTCGCACCGCGCGCGGTTTGTATGCGTCGTCGCACGCACACAGTGACAAAATTTATCGCTGCTAAAGGTGCGCCAGTCCTGGCTGTGACGCCGGTAATATCGCCCGCGCCCGCGCACGCTTCGCCGCTGCCCTGCTGCTCGTAATAAATAATTTGTACGTGTACCTACCTACCTCCTTTAACTACAAAGACTTCATAATCATTTAATTTTATTTGAATAAATACATGATTCAGTAAAACCACGTTTTTATTAGTCATATATTTCGATCGTAATTTTTCAAATAACTAAACAGATAACATGACGTAGGCAATGAAAAAAATGTAGTCGGCTCTGGTCTATGTACTTACACACGGCTACACGTCAAGCTATACAAAACCAGTTTGTCTTGGCCTCACTTTGCATGATATTTTCTCACAATGAACGGTCAGCTAATACTACTGGTTTTGCATAGCTTGATGTGTAGCCGTGTGTAGAAAAAATAATTTAAAAAAACTTTGTATTAAAGGTCCCTGATGCTTACCCTACAGGGGAACATTGTTTTGTATAGAGATTGACTATGCATTTTTGACGATTGAATAAAGTATAAGTGACAGCCCTACGAGTTTAGGCTATTATCGCTCGCTCGGGGCTTGAGTTGGCGTACTTGTTTGCTTTTACTATGCCTAAACTTAGCGCCATGCTGAATTTCCTCAAGTTTTTTGGAATAAGGGAAAGGCAAAAAAACATACCAAAACTAGATGACTACACTACTATGCTTTAAATACATACCAAAACAAACATGACACTGCTCTCAAAACTATTTTGATCTTGACCCCCAACTGCACATCGTGACCGACCATGGCAATCAGTTCAAGCATTACTTAATTTATTTTTAGTCCATAACACCGCATGAAATCGTTTGATACGTCTAAAGATAGTAGATTCAACGCTCCTTAGTTTTATTACGGTTTTATTAATGTAACAAAAAACAAACGAAGGTGAGTCACTCCGGTCAAATGTTACAATAAAGACGGCAAGTGACAAACAGGAATGTTAGAGTAAGTTATTGAATTTAGGGAAAGCAGAGTTGATTCATTTGCAGTTGTTAAGGAAGTTTAGTTGTCCTTTTTCTCTATTTTCAGTGCCGCAAGACCTTTTTCCTATCGCGAAGTTTATTGACCGCCATGCAGTAAGGAAATTTGAATAGCAAAATAACTGGTTGCGATTTCTTCCTGCATGCCAATAACAATGTAGGTACTGGTTCAAGTGTAGTTTTGACAGTTGACTGTAGCGGTCCTAGGTAATCCCATTATATTGTGTGACTTCTGCCTAAAGATAATTTGACTGTATGAGAAATTCCCAAAAAAAAAAACAAAATACTTTTTGCTGTTATTTTGTTAGTGTTCTTTCGGACTTGACAAGTTTTCAACCCGAGTCATGTTGATAACTTGTCAAGTCCGTTCTTTTATCTTAATAACCTTTTAAAAACTGAAATTCGTTTACCACTGTACCGTACAAATAACATAAAGATGTGGTTTTAATGTTTGGGTGTAATTTCCTGACGGTTTCGTTAATTTTGACGCTACCGGGATTTTGTGATAACTTATTTATTGTATTTTTTATGGCAGTGAAGTTGTGAATGGCTATATTTGATTCCTATTTTTATTTACAGAGTAAATATTGCAGCTCACAGATACCTACATGTAGGCGCATAATTGTTTGATGTCTCAGGTGTATATTTAGAATGTGGGAAAATGCATTGTTGTCAGATAATTCAGTTCTTCGAAAAGGTCTTGTAACCTCGATTTTCACAACACACATCTCGATTTTAATCATTGTAGTAATCAACCTCTCAAATAATTTCCGGTGGCATAACGGTCGAATCTATCCTGATTATTTTTTCCAGAAAACTTGAACTTTACACCCTCAGAGATACTATTTTAAGCCATGCAATGTTCCTACAGCTGGGACAAAGGCCTCGTCTCTGTGAGAGGGAGCGGGCCATAATTCACCAGGTGAGCCCAGTGCGAGTTGATAGCGGTATTTTAAATCAATAGCTCCTTAGTCAGGCTCTGCTATTCATTGTCACATGGACTTTATTTTAAACTAACGTCTGCCCACAACCTCGTCCGCATAAAATTTCTTGTT
This sequence comes from Apamea anceps, assembly GCA_951799955.1. Taxonomy (NCBI): domain Eukaryota; kingdom Metazoa; phylum Arthropoda; class Insecta; order Lepidoptera; family Noctuidae; genus Apamea; species Apamea anceps. The sequence goes on along the minus strand of OX637504.1, from coordinate 14,849,101 downwards.
TTAACATAAAACAACATAATCCTATGGCACTCGGCAAAACTGTAGCTTCACATTACTGAAAGACATTCCGGAATCGGATCAGTAATCCCGAAGATTACCTCCTACATATAAAAGCTTACCTCTTTATAATATTGGTATAGATGACTCGTGACGAAAGTGGCGACAGATTTCAATTCACATATTTTTTTTTATATATATAGACAAATGGTTTACAATGGCATTGTTCCATGATCAACTACTACCTATAACGGTCCATAGAACAAAGCCAGTTTGATTTAAAGAAAACAGTAAGAATAATTCTATCAACACTTTGTCACGTGTTAACAATAATTACATAATGTAGATACCTATCTATTCTTCTTCTTTGCGTGTAAATGACTTGAATAGAATATTATCAAACAGGGCCGGGCTGACACCTTCCATAGCCTACAGTATCTGCTTTCATTAACTTGTATTTATATCTTTAACAAAGGACAAGCTAGCGCAATTCCAAACGAAATGTAATTTATGACAAGGTTCGAAGTTGTTCAATGGCTTAAGCTGCTAGTAAAACGATTAGGTAGTAGGTAATAGTTATACAAAAATTACTATATATTATTACTCATTTATTTGACACTAGCAGCGACCCGCGGTTTCACCTGCATAAGTGTCGATCATGTAGGAATATCGGGATAAAAAGTATCATAATTATGTGTTATTCTGATGAATAAGCTATATTACTGTAAAGAGTCAACAAAATCCGTTCAAAGTCAAATTATTTATTTTAAATTGGCACATAAAAGGCACTTTTGAACGTCAAACGTTCAGTAGTTTTTGCGTTAAAGAGTAAGAAACATCCATCTCTCCTCACAACCTTTCGCGTTTATAATATTAGTAGGAAGCAGGATAGGATTATCTGTATTGAGGCCCGCTTGCATCACAAATCACTAAATGCGTATATCTAAGGCCTCAGAGGTCGTCAAGTAAGGCAGTACCCCAAACATGATGTAGACAACGGACAAATTGACCCGGCAACATGACAACCGAATGTTAGCCCTCTCTGCTTAAAACAAAAGGTGATAATAGTTTGTATCTATAGAATCTTAGTATCTACCTGTTTGAAAGTCAAATATGTCAGAACAACATATAATGATAAAAAATCGGATAGTCTGAGTATGTTTTCAGTAATATGAAAATAGCTTTTAATTTGTCAGAATAAATACAGGGGGTCAGGGACATCGACGCGCAAATCGTTACGATGAATTCAGCACATGACATGATTCTAAACCCCCAGAGCGTAAATAAAAATAAAATTAAAAAAAAAAACACTTTTTCCATACATTTTGACCGTGTAGTTATTGCACTTTTGTAGAAAACAGTTTTTTTTATTAAATAACCAACTTCAAATTTCTACGATGATGGGCTGATGTCCCTGACACCCTGTATATCTAAACATACTTTCTCGCTTTCCTACCGTAGTTTGAACTAATTGAACTTCTTACTTTACGTAGACAGGTTATCCGTTCCCTCGATTGATACACTAAATGCATCAACTGCTCTCGTGAAATCTACAAATTAGCACCAAATCGCGTAATATTTACAAAGATCATAATAATCTTTTCAATCGAGCCACCGAAGCAACGTGAAATTGATATATCAGTACTTCAAAGTGTGAAAAACGGTATTGACATTAATATTATCGAGGTAGCAACAGCGAAATGGTAGCCAAATCGTTACTGACACAAAGATGGTTACTACACATAGAAAATTATAGTCACACGTATGTGATAACGTAATTATCGGTTTTCGGATGTATCTGCGTAATGTTTGGTGATAAATATAAAGTTATTATATGGGCATGATGGCCGGAACACATTATTATTATTTGCTAGCTGCGCCCGAGACTTTGTTCACGTGCATGTCGGAAAACACGCTTTTTTGTGCGGAACCCTAATTCTTTTTCTAAAATAGAAGTAGCATAACTTATTCTTTATAACACCAGCTATCTGCCAGTGGAATACTCCGTCAAAATCGGTCCATCCGCTTCGGACTGACAGACAGACATTTTTTTTTTTGGTACTTATATTAAGTACAAAAAAGAATTGTTTCTTAGATACTTTCAATATGGATTTAGTAAAAAGCTGTTATTTTGAAATTACAAACAGACACTTCAATTTTATTTGTTCGTATCTTTAGAAGATATAGATAGATAGATGTATAGATTATAAGTACCTTAGATACTTTCATATTATTATGCATTTAGTAAAAAGCTGTTATTTTGACATTACAGACAATTTTATTTATTTGTTTGTCTAGTTTCCTGCTGTTGACACGTCTGTCACGTTACGGACTAAATAATGTGTGACTAAAGTGTAGTGGGTTCAATCGTCACAGACTGCACTTAGGTGAAGTTAATTGGTAAGCTGATTGACGTTTGAAAATTAAGGTAGTTAGCTCAGTACCTAAAAAAAACCTAAAATTGCGACGACTTTATTATTGGATTTCACTTCAGTAAGTGAAACCCAATAATAAAGTCGTCGCAATTTTAGTATTAAAATACTCATCGATATAATTATTCTGTTCTCCGATAAGCGAAACAGTTCGTGTTTATATGCATTTTCCCACTTGCAGTATCGAACAGATAAACTATAGGGGCTCGTGGCTAAATAAGGTAAGGTTAAGCTACGCTTAACGTGGTCAGTTCGTCAGTCGTTACGGGTTGTCAGAAGACCAATCTCACAAACAATCCTCACCAAAGGGATTACCCAGTAACTGGGATGTCGAGGTCATATTCACATTCATATATTTATTTGCATCCATAATGTGGTAGAGGTCAAATAGGTCAGATATACAGTCACTCTATCTAAAATTGTAGTATTCAGCTGCAACCGATTAGAAAGGAAGCCGACTTCAACAAATTTGGGAAAAGGCTAGGCTGGTAGATAGTATCGAATACATACACTTTGAATAACAATAGCTCAGAAACCAAGATGTTGGCGCCTGATGCTTTAGTGACTTTAGTGTCCATGTCAAGTGATTGCTAACTGCATCGGATCAGGCGCCCATGAGGGACGGTAGTTCACACAAAAAATAACTCGGCAAAGGAAAATATTCTACCTGACTGTTTCGATTAATTAATTCGATAAATTTGTCTAGTAAGGACGAACACCGCTCCACACAGTTTTGCTTTATTTGGATTTTTTTTTTTAATTATAATAGAACGAATTGTAACGTTTTCTACAGTTATCAAAGTAAATCCACAATTTAAAGTAAAATTCCTTCGTTTTATTGAGAATCAAGCTCCAGTGTCTCGTCGTAAGAGGAGACGTAATTGGCGACCGTGACAGGACAGAATCTGAAAGGAAATTTGGAGTACCAAGATCGCATGTCAGCATCGCGCCGCATCCAGCCCTTGGGAGAAGCACGCAAGTACATTGGAAGAACATAAGCAGTACTTAGCACCGCCGGATATTGATGCTAATTACAGCGTCACACCGCAGCGCAGCAGGATTTCTGCATGTAAGTGCCTTTCCTTAATTCCTAAACTTCCGTTTAAACCACGTAGCCTACGTCCTTATCCATTTTCTGTACGGTTTTTCATTTGTGCAATTTAATTTTTTTATAGGTTCACCTTTGTCAAGGTTACAGTATTGCGTCATACTTTCTTTCTTATTTTTCTATACATTTCCATAAGTTCGTTATTATTTAGTATCAGTGACAATTCGTAAGGATATTTACGCTTGGATATTTCAATTTTTGAACCGTTTTGGTAGGATTCAAGTACCTAGATTTTATATCACAAAGTACCTACATACCCTGAAGTTATTACAAACTTTTGTTGTATTTCTTTTAGGAAATTATCTCCACACACAATTTCGCCAAACATTTCAGATTTTCTCAAATTTCCCGTGCATCGCCGAGCGTCGTTGCCGCAGCGCGCAACGTCTGTGCAGCCTAGGCTGTCCGCAGACCGATTCCTGTCACTTCGGCTTCCCGTACGGCACAGACCACCAATCAGGGGCGTGAGCGTATTCTTTTATTATTTTATTTGGATTATTTTAACGTTATTTTTTTCTTGAGTTTATTTCAATCTTACATACTTACTTAACTTTAATTTCTTATTCGTGAGAATTTTGTTTGAAATAAACAGTCATAATGGGTTTAGGTGATGATGCCTAGAACTTGGCGGAATTAAATATTAGACGTAGTTCCGCCAAGAGCCAAGTAACAAAGTTTAGAAATTATTTAGAAAAAATATCACGGTTAGACACTTTTACTGCAACTCATAGGACGAAACTCGAATTCGAAACCTTATCTTCAAAGTTCGATGACTTACAAAGTAAAATTGAAATATTTAACTTTTTTATCCTGCGTAGGTTCATATCATATCCCGTCGCGCGTCGGGGTAAGCCTACTGAAATTTTTAGTGACAACGACCGCATTTTTGTGGCCAATACTAAAGAAACTTTTTGAAATATAACCGCCAATTATAGAGTTCTCTAACGAAGAAGAGATTAATTTTTTGTTTTCACCTGCTTACGCTCCCCACTTTAATGTATCTGGGAGGCCGGGGTAAAATCCGCTAAACATCATATAAGACGTGTAATGGGCAACACACATTTAAATTTTAATATATCCACGTTGTTCGCACAAGTGGAGCCATATTAAATAGCCGCCCACTTTACCCCATATCCACGTCTCCAAATGACCTCCTTTTCCTCACCCCAGGGCACTTTCTGCTTGGACGGCCGCTAACTGCGCTGCCTTCACTGAGCCTAGAAATGTCAAGTTGTTGCTAACTGCATCGGATCAGGTGCCCATGAGGGACGGTAGTTCACGCACAAAATAAATCGGCTAAGCAAAAACCTCTACCTGAGTTTTTCGATTAAATTAATTCGATAAATTTCTCTTATAAGGACGAACATCGCTCCACACAGTTTTGCTTTATTTGGCATTTTAAATTTGTTTAAAATTATAAGAGAACGAATTGTAACGTGTTCTACAGATAACAAAATAAATCCACAGTTTAAAATAAAACTCCTTCGTTTTATTGAGCAACAAGTTCCAGTGTCTCGTCGTAGACACAAGGTAAAGTCAAGGTTCACTAATTCCCAATTAAATAAATAAAAATATCTTCAGAGACAATGAGTCACAAATAATTATTTACGTTCTATTAATACTTAGTGTACTGTACACACGAGCGACCCTCGTCGACGATAGAAGCAACTGCAACCGTCGACAACATGCCGCTTGTGGATTTTAGCACCGTACTCAAATACACAAGGGACATGTTGTCGACGGCAGGGGCAACAGCAACCGACAACGACAGAAGCAACTGCAACCGACGATGACAGAGGCAACTGCATCCGACGACGACCGAGGCAACTAAATCCGACGACGACAGAGGCAACTGCATCCGACGACAACCGAGGCAACTGCATCCGACGACGACAGAGCAACTGCAACCGACGACGCGTGTCAGCAACAGCCGTCAACGCGTGTCACTCGTGTGTGTGCACACACAAACTACATATTCAGGTGAAGCATGATGTTTACCGTTTTTCGTGTGAGTCTATCTGGCAGGCCCCTACGAGATTTATCAACAGGTGATAGTGTTTCGTAAAGACATTATTTTGTACCTAAAGAAAATAAATAACCTATATTTTGTACCTCGACAGTTTTTGATTAAATGACGTTTTTATCTATTATTTTATTATTTATTTATTTTTTACCCGTTTTTCGTTTACAATTTACAAATCATTATCACACGCGATGTTGATATTGATTTACAATGATTTATACTAATAATTTATTGAAGCTAGCGGCTCAGCAAGACGATGAAGTTCATAACTGAAATACTGTTCTTTGGATCTTAAATCTGAGAACAGCGACATCTGTGCTCTACCACATGAAACTGCACGCTACGAAGGTGGAACACTAGCGTAGCGTCGAATAAATGAACACAAAACTGGTTCTATGCGAAGTGTTTTAGGAAAATAATGAAATACGTAGTACTTGTATAATAGTGTAGGTGGCGTTGGTGAAGACGAGATATTTAACTTTTTAAAGATATTTAACTTTTTAAACATTTTCATGCAACTGAAGTTTCTACTTAACTGCGTAGTTGAGGACTTTGAAACGTATTTTTGTGTAACGTACATCTAATTTCCTATAAGATATAACAATACCCATATTTTTAAAAATCTCTGTTTTAGGAATACCTTCACACCTGTTACTCCCAGAAGACCTGCAGCCTTGGTAGAACTATACAGCCGTGCACCTGAGGTTTTCCGGTAAAAGAAAATTAGGTACCTAATTAATCAGTACTAAAATTATCTCCTCTCCAAATTATAGCCCGCATCCAGAGCAATCTCCATCTCCGTGACGCAGCGGAAAGTCGCCCCGAGCCGAAGACGTTGACAGGCAATATTAATCACGTCAACCCGAAGAAGATAGGTAATAAATAGTAATTTCAATAATTATCGGACATCAATAAACGGTTGGCTAATAACAAAACGGCTCGTTACGCCTGGATCCGTTTAATTAACGGTTATCCTGATGTATTGCGATTCGATAGCAGCAATAAATATCTGTATCTAATAACGGTGTTACATACGTTTATGTAATTTATTATAGCACATGCTTATTTCAGTGAACGTGCAGAAATTGGTTTTGTTACTTTAACCATTGCTTATCAAACGATCTTCGCTGGATGGCTGGTAGCAGCTGGATGAGAGTTGCCGAAAATCGAGTTGAATGGCGTGCAATAGGAGAGGCCTATGTCCAGCAGTGGACTGCTGCTTTGCAGCTGCAAACTCCTATAGTAATTAATATTACTGAAGATGTTTCAATAGTAAAAATACCTACTTATACTTATTATTATTCATTGGTATTATTATTAAAATTTGTTATTAATATCTACTAACGTTGTCTTAACCAGTGCTCCTAAAACCAATTTTAAAAGATTCCCTTGAAGTCTCAATAACATTCAGATTCCGCGAATAGGTGCCATAACAACCAGAAAGGTTTATTTATATACAAAGAGGAAAATATTGGTTGGTTGTCAAGTACTGGTTGAGAGAGTCTATTGACAATATTTGAGAAAAGTAATTCTATAGTCCACTTACAACGATTCAGCGACGTAAATATATGTACTTCCAAAGAACGTTGTATCCTTGAATTTTATACAACTTCTGCCCGCGTCTTTGTCCGCGTGAAATTTCTGGTTCTCCCGACCAACTGACCCATCACCTGCCCGCGCTATCACTTGGTTTTCTTTTCACGTTCTTTCTGACTTTTTGGAACGAAGTTCCTTATCGCGCGTTGCGAAAGGGGGCTAGACGGAAAAAATTAAGACTCAAAGTTGGAACGACACTTTTTTGCTATAGTTGTAAGCCGTGCGGCGTGCGCGTGTTTCTCTGTCTGTCTCTCTCTTTCTCTTTGAACTTCGGTTCCATCCGGGGGTCCCTTGACACCTCTCAAGTGTTTTGTCTTATAGCTCGGGTTCTAAGAACCTATACACAATCAGCCTAAAATGTCACTGCTGGGACACAGGCCTCCTCTCTTCGAGAGGGAGGGCCTCTAATCTACGATGCGAGCCCAGTGCAGGTTGGTATATAGAGACTCTAGCCTTTCTTAATAAACGGGCTATCAACTGCAAAAATAATTTTTCAAACGCGACTGGTTTTTTTTTTCCCCCTACATACAAACTTACAAACAAATTTTACCTCTGTATAATATTCTAGCAGAATATATGTACAAACATTTTATTCTATCTTTTATCCACATCTTTTTGATTGTATGCTGTATAAGATCTTTCTAGAAGCCTTACCTGCTTTGAGTGGCTGAAAAGAATGTGGATGCATTTCGAAAATTCCTGTGAGAACGTTCAAATAAGATATTGCATTTCCGTAAGGAGATTCTCTCTTTAAGATTTGCCACTAATGAAAACTTAGACGTAAGCTCATCATTCAGGTTCTAAAACGTTTGAACCTAAGGGTATTATGAAATAAATAACGATGTTATACTAACAGTTTATTTTACGATGTTTATAATAAATAGGCTAAGAAAAGATAAGATGTATTTATTTGCTCAAGCCTGTGTACACATCTATCTATATACGTATAGGTACCTATACTAATAATAACGCTGAAGTGTTTGTTTGTTTGTTTGAATCTCTGGAACTACCAGTTTGATTTGAAAAAATGTTTTTGTATATGATAGCCTAATTCTTAAGGAAGTCTATAGGTTATTTATCATCACGCTACGACCCTTAGGAGCCGAGCGAAAAGAAAAAAAGGCAGCAAGAGTGCTAAGTGAAAACGAAGTAATAGCGCGGGCGATGCAATGCGATGGGGTGGGACGGAGGAGCAAGAAATTTCACGCAGATGAAGTCGCGGAAAAGCGATATAAGAATAAAAGCGTGCATACAGGTTCAGACATGTTTGCCACATACATTGCTGAATTACGCACATGGTTGAATTATAAGTATAATGTATATAGATAGTGTAGCGGTATCTACAACGCCACATGCGAACAACGCGTCATACTGAGGTCACGCAAATCCTGCATCTCGCAAGCAGAGTTTACCGCATATACGCATATAACAAACAAACTTCCCAACATCAATTGTTAGGCAATTCCCCGCCAGACACAACACCCGTCTGGTAGAAGGATCCTCCCTTTTCTATGGAGTTTGAGTGAACTTTACACCCTGTTCCTCATACTTCTATAATAGCTTTAACCCGCGACTTCGTCGACATCGCATTCCATCACTCGTCCATGCTACTACTCACTTCGTTTTCGTTTAGCGTTTTTTCTGACTTACTTTACTATTGCTGGACTCCTAAGGGTCGTAGCGTGATATTACATGGTCTATAATCTCACTCAAGAATTGTGCTATCAAATGCAAAAAAAAAACAAATCCGTCTGGTAGTTCCGGAGATTACCCCTACATACATACAAACAAACAAAAAATACCTCTTTATAATATTAGTACAGATACATACATATAATAATCTATCTTGGCCTATTTTGATCTTGTAATCATTACTGTACCTAATACATATATGGGCAATCCGCGCAATCTATAAAATGGGTCCTCGCGAATCTCTTAGAAACAAATTCAAAGAAATTGATATAATAACTCTGCCCTATCTTTACGTTTTAGAAAGTATTTTGAATGTTCGCAAAAACTTCGGACTTTTCAAAATAAGAAGCGATTTCCATAATATAAATACACGTAGTAAAAGTGAAATTGTGATACCTAAATTTACATTAACTAAAACTAGCAAGTCATTTCTTATAAACACCATCCGCTCTTTGCCAACAAAGAGCGGATCGCAGAGCGGTTTGCTCTTTTACAAGTTGCCAATGCCGGTTACAGAACTTAGCGATGGAAAGTTCAAAACCCTCATCAAACGTGGCCTTATCAAAAAAGCATATTAAGTATAAGATTAAAGACTACGTTGAAGACAAGGTAGTTTGGCAATGATTTCTTCTGCACATGTGGCTTCCCTGGCACCTCATTAACGGCATAACTACGTAAATGTCTATTAACTGCTCTCAAATTACGATGTTTATATACATACTTCTTTGACATAATCTTTTTATTTATTTGACATTATATACAGACAATTCTAGTTTCAACTCTATTAGTGCTTGTAATAGCAGTCATGTCACTTGGGTTTAATAGGTTTATATATTTTTATCTGTCCTTTTGATGGATTCTTCCATATTTTGTAAATGTGAGGACTTTGTAGGCCTTATAGACTTTAGATCTGTAGACCATTTTTTATTTTATTAAGTACCTGGTACTTGTTGACAGGCCTACGCTGTCCTCCCATACCTACTGTAATTTGAAAACATTGTAAAAGCCAATTATTTTTAAAAGAGTAACTGTGGAGTTTCTTGTCGGCTTTTCTCCATAGGAAATCACCAATTGGAACCGTGCACCTAGCTTCTGACGTTTCGAAATCAAATATTTTGATTTAATATGCGAGGCTCTTTAAAAGAAACGTACAAGTAAAATAGAATACTTTAAATCACCACTATACTCTGCTTTTTAATTAGCTAGACTATAATCTCATTATGTAATTTTACATAAACAGATTACATAAATTGTTTTCCGCAGTAATTAGACAAATAAAAACATGGCGCAGACTACCCTTAATAAGTAAAGTTCACAAAGAATATAACAGCTAATGAAAGTGCAACTCTTTATTTTTAATTTTTATCCCTAACAGTTTTTAGGAAAGTCCTCTCTCCAAAGGCATTTTTTCATTAGGTAGGTTCACTGAAAAACTGCACATTTTAAGCCGGACTATTCTGAGAAAGAGCCATAGCCATGTTTTAAAACCTTTCACCATTTTTATAACAGCTTGTATCAGGGATGCCAGGTATGTACAAACTACAGTGTTGCTAGGTTTCTATTTTTAACGTAGCCTTGTACTATTTTGTTATTTTTTTTTTGTAATGTGCGGTTTGTTTGTGCAGAATAAAATATTGTTCTTTCTTTCTTTTCTTTCTTTGAATATCAGTTTTAAAAAAACTGTTTTTTTTGTGTGTAAACTTCACAGACGTGATTGGTATCGATATCTAAACACGATAAAATATATTTTCTCAACTCATACAAAACTACCAGCGGTCTTATCTCGTAAATCTTTTTTATTTTATCGTGTTTAGATATTCTACCTTTGTGGATGTTTTCGTATTATTTTTGCCATCGACACGCTAAGCAGAAGTGGAATCACGTCATGTATCATCATTACCTATCTGCTTCCATTCGTTTCACCCGCTGAAGATCTCCTACCTAGGACATGAGTTGGGTACCTAGGGTTACCTGGAAGTCTTTAAACAGACTCCGGACCCAGTTGGCCGGAGCAAGGAAAACCTGTTCAGGTGGAGATTCATAGACGACTCCGCCTTGGAGTGTAAATGTGGTGCTGTTCTACAAACTATGGGGCGCTTAATATCGTGTCCTACGTGTCCTGTCAGCTGCACGTTACAGGACGCTTGGAGACGCAGGAGAATTCATCGAAGCATTTAGATTGCTATCGACACGTTAAGAAGAACTACGAAACTATTATACCTAGAAGTAGCTAGTAGGTAGGTAGTGTTAACAAGTACCAAATAGATACTCGACGGTTATGACGTAGTGGTTGCTTAATTATTCTTAAATTACTTTCAAATCTTCTCAATAATATCTAAATAATATTCTTTGTATTTATTTTCCCCTATGTAGTTATTTATTTGATTTTTATAACAATAATTTAGTATTCATAACATATTGAGTAATTAACGGACAGTTGATTTGAATATGGCGGTTAAGTGTATAAAAAGGGAGGTAAATCATTTCTAACATTATTATATTGTGAACTAGTGATAAGGACGTTACTCTGCCTAAATACAGACTTGAGTGTGAATTATAGTTCGTGTTTAATTGTGTAAACCCTGCTACTGAACAATATTTCAGAAGTGGGATCGGGATAAAATGTCAGGACCATATTTTCACGGTTTGGGGAAACACAAACGAAAGTGCAGCGAGTCAACCAGTTCGGAAGATGAAAATAGTGCAATTTTTTTCTCTGAAGACCTTCATAAGACTAAGTCTCACAAAAAACGACATGTTGCTCCCAGTGATGCCGAAGTTATTCCTAAATTTCGACCCGAAGACAACAGCAGCAACGTTATAGGTTGGCTCCACAAAATAGACCAACTAGGCGATGTCTATGGCTGGGACAACACCGATCGAACATTTATCATGCAACTGCGGTTGCGTGGCGCTGCTCGAGACTGGTATGACGACCTTGAAAACTACAATTTGACATGGGATGGCTGGAAGGAAATGCTTCAGGTCGCTTTTCCTCGATCGACCGACTATGTGGACAAATTAGAACGTATGCTGGCAAGGACAAAAGAAGATAAAGAGTCGATGACGAAGTATTATCACGAAAAATTATCCCTACTGAAGAAATGCAACATAAACGGTGAAGATGCTATTTCCTGCATAATACGTGGACTACCTTCTGAATTGAGAGCTAATGCCAAAGCATATAGTTGTGGAACTCCTGAACAACTATACTATGGCTACCTATCTTCATTGGAAAATTTCAAACGAGTGGAGACATGTACTGTGCGGAAATCGACGAGTACGTGGAGAAGAGGAGCGAGCAACACCATACCAACCTCATCATCGGGTCATCAGCTCCAGCCGAAGATATGCTACACGTGTCGGCGGCCAGGCCACGAGGCGCGGGACTGCAGACAGCGGCAGCGCTGCGAGACCTGCCGGCGCAGCGGGCATTCGACGGCGGATTGCTGGTTTAGCGCCGGGAGTTCGCGACAGCAACCACAAAAGGTTAGCCAAGTTCTGCATATTACCTATGATATTTATGTTGATATTTACAAAAGAACTGTGATGGTAAATGGACAGCAGCTCCGAGCTTATATAGATACTGGCAGTAAAATCAACATGCTTTGTCTCACACAAGCTGAAAACTTGCAAATTAAAATGGAGCCCAGTGCAACTGTCATGAAAGGTTTTGGAGGAGCTTGTGTAAGCTCACTCGGTTCATGTTACCTAGGTGTTTTGATAGATAATGTAAAATTAGATGGAATAGTCGAAATAGTTAATTATATTGCATCAGATATTGAGCTATTAATTGGACAAACAATGATTAATAGTAAGAATGTTAGTTTAGTCACTTCTGCTTCTTCTGTACGTTTTGTTCCAAGTGAAATTATACCGGATATATTTACGGATATAAAATTAAATGCAGCGGACTTTATTGAAAAATTTCCAGTTTATATAAAGTATAATGTTATAATACCAAAGCAAAATCAATTATATATAGAAGTTTATGTTGACTGTAGACAAAACATTGGAAAAGAGCACACATTTTTAACGCACACAGTATGGATGCAGCTAGGTAACTTAACCTATTTAATACCTTCAGCTATTATTAATTCAAACCATTCTTATTTAAAAGTTGTAAACCTAGGTCATGCTGATGTCATTTGGGAATCTCATAGGTTGATAGCTAGAGCGGAGTTGGTAACAATGCCAGCATTTAGTAGTGAGTCTAGAGTATTAGCCATAAATAGTCCAGACACGGATAATATACAAATTAGCTTAACAGATATTGATAAGGGCCACCTTAGTGATAATGAAAGCAAACAATTACTAGAGCTTCTAAATAAGTATGCTCACTCATTTGCCAGAAGTACGAAAGACTTAGGTTGTACTGATCTTATAAGGATGCACATTCGTACAATGAATAACATGCCTGTTTGTTGCAAGCCCTATAGATTGTCGCATAAGGAAAATGAAATTGTTAATGGAAAAGTTAAAGATTTATTAGAAGCAGGTATCATTAGAGAGTCAATGTCTGATTACGCTAGTCCAGTGGTACTGGTTAAGAAGAAGGGTGGCGATTACAGGCTTTGTGTTGATTATAGGGCATTAAATGCTAATACTGTGAAAGATAGGTATCCTTTACCGCATATCGAAGACCAGGTTAGTAAGTTATCAGGCAAGTTCTATTTCACCACCCTTGACCTTGCCCAAGTCAGCCTTCATGAAGACTCAATACCGAAGACTGCATTCGTTACTCCATCAGGCCAGTATGAATTTTTGAAAATGCCCTTTGGTCTGGCCAATGCCCCAGCAGTATTCTCTCGTTTAATTCAAATGACGCTAGGTAGAGTCGATCAAAACATTGCCCTGTACCTTGATGACGTCATGTTACCTACGGAATCAATTCAGGATGGGTTTGTGCTTTTAGAAAAAGTATTACAATTATTGACCCAGGCAAATTTAAAACTAAATTTACGTAAATGTTCTTTCCTTAAACGTACCGCTACGTACTTAGGCCATGAGATTTCAGCTGGGACAATACAACCAGGCCAAGCGAAAATAAAGTGTGTCGCAGAATATAATAGGCCGCGGAATGTACATGAGATTAGGCAATTTATCGGATTGACGTCATATTTTAGAAAATTTATTCAAAATTTTGCCCAAATGGCTCGCCCCTTAACAGAACTCACGAAAAAGGATGTCAAGTGGCATTGGGGTTCTGATCAAGAAAATGCATTTCAAGGCCTCAAGCAGCGTCTGATTGTAAGGCCAGTTTTAGCTATTTATAACTCTGATGCAAATACTGAATTACACACAGACGCCAGCAAAATAGGCTTAGGTGGGATCCTTATGCAATATCAAACAGATAATAATTTAAAACCAATTGCTTATTTTAGTAGGGTGACAAGTAATGAAGAAAAGCACTACCATAGTTACGAGCTTGAAACGCTCGCTGTCGTTGAATCACTTAAGCGATTTCGAATATATTTAACGGGGATTAAAGTTAAAGTCATTACAGACTGTTCAGCATTAAGAACAACCCTTGTAAAACGAGATTTAATACCGCGAATAGCTCGTTGGTGGCTCACAATACAAGAATTTGATCTTGAGATTGAATATAGGCCAGGGGAGCGCATGAGGCACGTAGATGCGTTAAGTAGGAATCCCGCGACTAATGCAATACTTATGATTGAAAATTCCGATTGGTTAATAACCCTACAGATACAAGATGATAATACACAAAACATTATTTCTAGACTTCGTGATAACTCCGATTCAAATTTATCTGCAAATTATATAGTAAAAGATAATATACTCTATAGGAAAACTGTTGCTGGAGAGCGGTTTGTCATCCCTAAGTTAGCTAAATACGGTTTATTACAAAAACTTCATGATCAGATAGGCCACCCCGGTTTTGAAAAATGTGAAAATTCTATTAAGGCTCAATTTTGGTTCGAAGGCATGACTAGATTCATACGAAAATATATAAACTCTTGTTTACAATGTGCGTTTAATAAGGGCAACTAGGGTGAATTATATCCAATTAACAAGCCAGCTATACCTATGCATACGTTGCACGCTGACCATTTAGGTCCTTTTGCCAAAACTCGTAAAGGGAACACTTATATCTTAGTGGTTATCGACGCTTTTACTAAATTTGTATTTGCCCGACCAGCTAAAAATTGTAGTTCAGTAGAAACCATTCGATTATTAAAAGAAATTATTATGCAGTTTGGCTATCCAGTTAGAATAATAACAGACCGAGGAAAAGCTTTTACGAGTAGATACTTCAAAGAATTTTCCGAGGAAAATCAATTCAAACATATATTAAATGCTATAGCCAGTCCTCGCTCCAACGGGCAGGTCGAACGAGTAAATCGTACATTATTAAATGGCCTTAACACTATGTCCGAAAGCGAATGTACATGGGATAATAAGCTAGATGATATAGTATGGGGAATCAATAATACACTCAATGCTACTACTGGCTTTTCGCCATTTAACCTTATGTTCGGTCATACTAATTCTAGGTATCCACCCTTCCCGTCTGACTCACCCTCTACTTCTGAAACTCAACAGAACCAACTGCAGGCCAATAGGGAAACTGCTAAGCTCCGTATCGATAGAAATATGACTTCCATGAAAACGCGATTCGACAAAAAACATAGGAAATGTATTAAGTACACCGTAGGTCAACTAGTTCTTTGGAAAGGTGGTGTAGCTAGAGATGCAACCACTGGGGTTACTAGAAAACTTATTGGGCGATATACAGGTCCCTACAAAATATCTAAGGCCGAACAATCGTTGGACCGATATACAATCTCGAGTATAAAGGGCATGAAAGGCTATAAAAAGTTTAGTGCAGTAGTTCGTGGAGAAACTCTTCGGCCATACAAACCAACTATATCTGAGGATGAGAGTTCAGGCAGTGACCGAGAAGTAGACAGAGACGACTTGATTGATCTTCTTGAAAGTTAATTAACACAATATACTGATCGTTACAGATGTGTGACTCTTCATTATTTGAATCTTGTATTATCTTATAGCTAAGTTTAATGAACCAAAAGTGCAAGTAAAGTTTCCAAAAAAAAACAATACAGTGAATAGTTATTTCTCTGAATTTTACCTATCATTAATAATCATTTCATAATTTCACTATGTGACAATAATTATTGGCAACAAATCCACGTACTTGTATATAACATTAAGATACTATGTAGGTAAGGACAGCTGTGTGATCAAGTCCATCAGTATATTCTTATGGCCACGTGACCTAAAATCTATTAGTAAAGACTGCTATGTGATCTAGTTAATATTTATAAGGATGGCTATGTGATCAAGTCCATAATAATAGAGACAATAGGCAATTGCGCTGTGTGTACAAGTTCATGATAAGGACCGCTTTGTGATCAATAAGGACAGCTTTGTGATCAAGTCCATAACAGGGACAGCTTTGTGATCAAGTCCATAATAGGGACGCGGACGGCTTTGTGATCAAGTCCATAATAAGGACGGCTTTGTGACCAAGTCCATATGTTAACTATGTGACCAGGACTTCATTTGTGATAGCTGTGCAATACTTCTAAATGCGAGATTTGACCCATATTCTATAAAAGGAACTATTATATTATTAGGACGAACAAAAAAATCTTAAGGCTGTGTGATAAATGGAAAATGGAAGAACGTAAACCAAGGTCATTATCTAATATATTCAGAATTATATTTCACAAACAACAAGTTACTGCTGTACATTATTTCTATTTCAGGACTTCGGGCAAGCCGCTGAAGAAAGCAAAGAGGGCCGTGGGACACGGCCTATGCAGGATGGCCGAGTGTTAACAAGTACCAAATAGATACTCGACGGTTATGACGTAGTGGTTGCTTAATTATTCTTAAATTACTTTCAAATCTTCTCAATAATATCTAAATAATATTCTTTGTATTTATTTTCCCCTATGTAGTTATTTATTTGATTTTTATAACAATAATTTAGTATTCATAACATATTGAGTAATTAACGGACAGTTGATTTGAATATGGCGGTTAAGTGTATAAAAAGGGAGGTAAATCATTTCTAACATTATTATATTGTGAACTAGTGATAAGGACGTTACTCTGCCTAAATACAGACTTGAGTGTGAATTATAGTTCGTGTTTAATTGTGTAAACCCTGCTACTGAACAATAGTAGAAACTTCCGAAATAAAATAGAAAAGACAATTAATTTTAATCGGTCCCAAACTTTACCAAATCTTATAATTATGAAAATTTAAAAGAGCCTTTAACAAAAAGACGTCTACATCCGATATTCGTTTGCATAATTTGTAAGGAGGTATAATTTAAATTCTCATCAACTTTGATGTTCTCTCACAAAAATCAACCCTTGCCTAAAATTTGCACAAAATGTATAATACGCGGTACCAGATGGAATAGAAAATTAGTTTCGCTCTGATAAGGATAAATTACAGCAATTTCAGACGGAATTTTATAAAATATAAAAGTGTAGGAACTAAAAAATGTTTTTTGATTTAGAGCGGGCGCTAATTTAATAAATAGTTTGAGTTGAGAAAATGTTTCGCGAAGATTTTGGTAAGTAGGTACGACATTCATTTTAAACTTTCATAAGTAGTTTAATAAAAGTAAATTTATAGGGAAAAGCACCTATAGGGAAAAGACTTATTCTAATAGAAATGGTTTTGCCAACATTTTTGTTACTATTAAGTATTCCATTTTATTGTACAAATTGTGAGCACTAGTTAGAACTTAGCATTAAAGTGGGTCAGGATAACCAGAGTTTTTAATAATCAGTTTTTCAAAATTGACTTTTTCAATTTTCCGGCAAAGATAAACAGGTAGGTACAGCCGATCGATTCTGTAAAAATCTCACCGTAAAAAGTTAGGTGAAGTGAGCTTAGAGTGAGCTGTCAATCCTTAGCATTATTTGGAATCACTTCACCTAAGTTTTCACGGTGAGATGGTTACAGAATCGCACTGCTGTTTCTCTTTCATTCCACAATTAACATGAAACCAGCGCGTTGAAACGTGAACAGAAATCGTCTGAAGAACTCTCTTACTACTAATTCGTTTATTTAGAACGTTGTTAGAACTTCAACTCTATTTATTTCCTAGCTCGACTCGGTTTTTCTACCGCATACAATCCGAATTTCCAGTGAATGAGCATATCTCTGAGTTAGCATGTTAACGGGTTTTCAATACACAGCAACAACAGTTTCTAAAAATCGACATAACGTGCAGAAAAGGAGTGGAATGTAATTGTGGGCACGAGAATAATTCCGTATGTGTGTAGGATGTTTTACATTAGATGAAATGTGAGATATTTACATAATACGTGACTATCAAAATAAGTGTTGCTTCCTAAACTTTGGAACACTAAACGCTAAATCTGAGACGAGTTGACGGCTTTTCGGCACAAAACTAACAACTCATGTAACTTATGCCCGGGTTCTGGGTAAGTGACTGCGTATCTGGTAGTCCGGTCAAATTAGACCAAAAAACAGTGGTGAGGTTACAATAATTCACACTAGGCTGAAAATTGGTAGGATTGTTTAAAACACTATTATAATAAGTGAAATGTGAAAAGTCCTCATCAAAAATTACTCAGGGTCAAAGGTCACAAAAACGATTTTCAGAACAACGGTAAGTTTTATCATAAAATTAGCTCAGACAAAAGTTTTAGATGAGATAATTGTCTATAAAAAATGTCTCAATACTTTTTTCTAAGAGCCACCGTTTTTGAGATATAACGATTCAAAATGTTGAAAGACTTGTAACCGTCATAATATGCACACGTTCGTTTAATCGAACCTTAAGGTTGCTTTTCCACCAGAGATGTGCTATGCTACGTTGCTATGGTTGCGTTTGTTATTCACCAATCATACTCTTTAGTCCACATAGCATAGCACTGGTGGAAATGAATTCAACTAAGCTATGTTTTTATACGGAAGGATGCGTCCTATGGATGGGAGCTATGGAGTGGTGTAGCTATGTATGTGCAGAGTAGAGTACTCCCCGCGCATTTCCTACTATCGATGCGTCGCATTGCTCGAGTTGAGCATCTTCCTCGCACAGCTACCTCGCGGCGGCGCATCTTCATAGCACATCTTACTCGCTCCGCTACACAGCTTAGCATTAGTGGAAACGGTCGCACAGTTTCGTAGCTTAGCTTTCACATCCTCGCAGCATAGCTGCATAGCACATCCCTGGTGGAAAAGCAGCCTTAGCGTCATGTTATCTACGTTTGTAGTTTTGCAAACATTTCTCAATTCGTTCAAAGTGAACTGACAGTCATCGCTATTTTCGATGTAAAGGGAATATTTCCTCCATTGCCAGATTCGTAGATTCATCTTGAGGTCGACTGACTTTAACCCCAGTGTTCGGTTTCAAGAAGGAAATGAAGCAGTCATGATGATACTTAGCCTCAGCCGCAACTACCTTAATCGTATTCGTATTCTACTCGAGCAAGAACAGCTTTAGCCATAGCATCAGAACGAGCCTGAGCTGTTTCTAGAACCAAATCTTTGAATGTAAGTATCATCATGACTGCTTCATTTCCTTCTTGCAACCGAACACCGGGGTTAAAGTCAATCGACCTCAAGATGAATCTACGAATCTGGCAATGGAGGAAATATTCACTTACATCGAAAATGGCGAAGACCGTCAGTTCACTTTGAACCGTTTTTTATAGATAATCATCTGATCTATATTTTTTGTTTGAGCTAATTTTATGATAAAACTTACCATTTTGCTGAAAATCGCGAAAAACCCGTTTTTGTGACCTTTGACCCCTAGTACATTTTTTTCCAAGTGTCGGATCGATGAGGACTTTTCACATTTCATTTATAGTGTTTTGAACAATCCTACCAATTTTCAGCCTAGTGTGAATTTTTGTAACCTTGGATGTCTAAATTGACCGGACTATGGGTTCGATTCCTGCGCAAAAAATATAATACCATACCATTGTTTTTGCATGTGATGTACTCCGGTCACCAATCCATTCGCCAACCTTGGTCATAATAATATGATGAATCTATCTATGCTTCATTCAGCTCATCGTCTGCCTATCCTTTTCCCAACTATATTGGGGGTCAGCTTCCAGTCTAACCGGATGCAGCTGAATACCAGTATTTTACATGGAGCAACTGCCTATCTGACCTCCACAACCCAGTTATTAGTAATACGATACTCGTGGAATAACTGGTTATCATGCTTTTGGGCTTCTGACGACCCGTAATGACTGTCAAAGATCTACGACTGACAGCCGGGATCAACAGCTTAACGCGCTTTCCGAGGCACGTAGAGGTCTTGGTACGTAAAGATGGTCACCCATCCTCGGACCAACCGCGGCAAGCGTACATTGACCTGATATATCGAACCGTGCGGCTGTTATTTCTTAGCCACGAGCCACTCTTCCTCATGCAGCTAACATTGTATTTATATAATATACGTATACAATGTGGCGATTAGATTATCACATTAATTGAAATCACGTACTAATGCTAAATAACGTATTTTAAACATATACATTTAAAATAATTAATAACAATTAACATTCTAGCAGTTGGACCTTTGTTTTTCGTTTAGTAATTTATACTTAATTTGCGATCATTTGGTAACAATACCATAAAGTTTTTGTTCAATTGTTGATACCATCGCCCCGCGGATTTCTAGTGCCTTATTATCAAGGGTGGTTTATGTCGTGTCAATTTTTAAGCTATTTATTTTGTTTGAAAAGTTCAGTTTCTATTTTTAGTTAAATTAATTATTTTAACAATCGCCACTCTGTGTGTTAATATTTGATGATATATTATATAATATATTATAGGTATAAGATGTCACACGACATACTTTTCTCTTCTTGTTCTCACACACTATGATCTACACAATTATATATTTAACATTTCTTCCTTCGCAAGTCGGCTGGAAGAAATTTCTAAAGAAATAAACAGTACTTTTGTACTCAACTATGATATGTCGTATCTCTACATATTTAACAATGTGTACATACATCCTACTAATATTATTATTAATTCGAAAGTTTGTATGGATGGATGTTTATTACTCTGTCACGCCAAAAGTACTGAACGGATTTGGATGAAATTTGGCACACAGATAGTTTATAACCAGGATTAACACATAGAATGCTTTTCATCCCGATATTCTTTCGGGATCGCAACTTATGCGGGTGAAACCACGGGGCGCAGCTAGTAAATAATAAAAGAAATAAAAAAATAACAAATAAGTCAATCCTCATGGTCCACGGTAAAGCGAATATATTTTTACCCAATAAAATGAAAAATACACAAGCAATCAACGGGAATCGCCTCTTACCCGAACACAAATTTATTTATGGGTACGCAAACATTGTTTTAAAGGTTGTTTAAAAAATACATAAATCAATTTCACATTTATTTTGAATACAAACAAAGCGCAGATGAAATATTATTGCGCGGATTTCCGTTATCGAAATAAGTTAAGCGGGGCCCTGAATATAAAAACAGTTGAAAACTACATACATGAGGACATTGTAAGCATAATTGCTACCAACCAAATGCGAATGCTAGGATACTTGCTTACTCGAGTACGTATTGTTTCCCAAATGACTGTTGCAAACATCTGGCCAACATCCGATTTCAATGTTTTATGGATGGAAATGGGAGTTATTGTTTCATGAATTTAGAAGGTCGCAAACAGCTAGCGTGACTCTATGATTTTTTAAAGAAAAAAGCAGCCCTTTATTTACTTCATTATTATTTACTTAATTTTAATACTTTGTTTTATCTATAAAAGATGTGGTTAAGTACTCTCATAATATTATTATTTAACTAATTCGTAATTAAATATTAAATTAATTTTAAATATTTAGATATATGTATAAGTAATTACAATATCGAATAACACTACACAATAGACATACCAATAACATTTTTTTTATAATATTTACATTTCCATTAATTTAATATAATCACAATTTTCTTTTTTTTTAAACGTTGCTCCACTCTAGGAATTACTCCTGTATCGTGAGTGCTTTTACGAATATCTAAACTCACATACACAAACAGCCAGACCCGGAACAACCACCTGTAGACAATACAAATATTTGTTCCGTGCGGGAATCGAACCCGCGACACGCAGCGCAGCAGTCGATCGCTCAGCCACTGCGCCAATCGTGTATATGTCGGAGTTATTCGTTTATTCGGAACGCCAGCGCCATCTCGTGGCGCTAGACAGAGTCTAGCCTGAGTTTGTGGAGGGGTGCGAGAGCGACAGCTACAAAAAGCAGTGTGAGCCTCGAGAACATCGAAACATTGGACATCGTACGAACAACATGTGCTTAGAAACTGTCTCGCGTTCCGTATCGTTGAGTTGTGTACAGACGCCAGCAGATCAAGCTACCCGAAACTGTAAAATTTTCCCAATCAACCTTGAACCTTTATGCTTTAGCTATAAAGTTGAAAATCTATTAAAGAAATTTGACAGATTGTAGTAGCTTGATGTGCTAGCGTCTGTACCTACAGTGTGTAATTCGCTAGTGTGACTAACTTGTTCGTAAATTATAATCTGATTTGAACTGCAAACCGTTTTTCTATTGTGCTATAACCAACACAACCCATAGTACGCCCACAGTAATTAAAATATGCCTGATGTTAACGAAAGACAGACATACCTTCTCCGACATATACAACATATAATAAAATACATCGATATCGATTATATCGACACTCATCCATCCTACCTACATTAGTGATTATACTTTTTAATTTGGCTATTAGACCACCTACAATGTCTTTGACACTATTCAGCTTTAAAAATTCTATTTCATCATGTACCTTACCGCGACTTCGTCCGAGTGAAATTTCTTGTTTTAACATAAAATAGCAATCGCATTGCATAGCATCCAATAACGGTGCTTCGCTACTTTGTTTACGCTGAGTATTATTTCTGACTTATTTATTTTGCTCGGATCGTAAGGGTCATAGCGTGATGCTAAATGGCCTTCCTCAAAAATTGGACTAACACAAACAAAAGAATTTTTCATATCCTCCGGTAGGTCCAGAGATTATTGCGTTCAAACGAACGAACAAACTCTGCAGCTTCCAATGTTTCACCCAAAACACTATCGACAGACTTTTAAAAGAAGCAGAAATAAAGTCAGTTTGTTTTTCTTGTACAAACGTTCCAATATTGCTAACACTGCATTCAATGCTAGTTACATATTCAGTGCAATGATAACGTTAGTTCTCTCCGCGTTTTAATTCTCTTGGGAGCTAAAGAGAGACTTACTTAATCGAATGTCAATATAGTGGATATATTCACTCTTGTCGACTTATCCGCATAAAGCATGAAAAAATATAGACACCCAGGTATAATATTGTGGGACTATTTTCAACTTTTAGCTACTATCCACACAGGAATTCTCAGCAACCGGCCCGGAACCGGAGTCCAGATTTGTGCTCGGTTGTCGCAAAAGCGTCAGTGTAGACAAGCGAAATTTTCTTAATTTTTTGCCCTATACAGATTTTCAGGTTGTAGGTTGATTCAATTATTCTCAGAATTATAATTACTAAAATCATCAATACCTCAGGCTAATTCTTTCAGTCTAAACTTAGAGAGATTGATAACTAGCTTTGATTGACTTATACAACCCAGAATAGAAGAAATATTTCGATTTTCGAAAAAGAGCATTCTTTTGTTTTTATACTTGCGCTGTTTTCTTGGAGCTGTCGTTGTTAGTATTTCTTTTTTTGCAATTATGTAACTCTATGTGCTATTAAAATATTTTTTATAAGAAAGTATCTTGTAAGAAAGTAATGTGTGTTAGATCGGCTCTTAAGCATTGTCATTTAAAAAAGAAGTGACATGAAAAAATCAACCTTATTTCAATGACTCAAAACTCATTTTTTAATGCCATAAAAATGTACTCTCCTCTACGAGCCGGTCTGTGTGAACGGACACTAAATCTATACTTTATACTAATATTATAAAGAGGTAAAATTTGTTTGTTTGTATGTAGGGGGTAATCTCCGGAGTTAATGATCCAGTTGTAAAAATGATTTCACTGGTAGAAAGCTACATTAATTATGAGTGCTATAGGCTATAAATTATGTTTACATCATGCATTTTACTTGAGCTCTCACAACTATTGTGTAGCAAGTCGGAAAGAAATGCCTCTTAAAACAGAATTATTTGCATGCGCTGCCTAAAAAGTTGTATATAGGTAAAAACAATGTATGGCAATCTGGTCCGCCTTAAATAGTTCTACAAAAAAGTCTGCGACTCCATATTTCTATGTTTTATATTTTATCTTTTAATATCGCTTTTATGTTTTAAAAACGTATTTTTTTGACATGCTTACGTTTGGATGAAAATATAATTTTTAAATATGAATCCTTATCAACATAAATGATTTTTTAGCACAAGGACATTATAGAGATAAGATTTGCCCTTTATAGTATGTCAATTGGTCATAATTATAGTTTCGGAGATAATAGAAAATTAATAAAACGCAAAATGCCGCTAAAACATTTACGAATGCAACTTTCATACCGCTCTGTATATGCTTTGTACAGACTTTTTATCCATTCAAACATAGATGGCGTTGTGCAAATACGTCATTTTCCTGGATCGCGGTGTTCATACTTTACGCGGATTGATGAAATTGTCGGTATTGTCATTGGGTGATGTACGAGTAAAATGGTTGGATGTCGTTCTATTGATTTCTATTGGTTTTGGTGGTTTGTTGTCATAAATACTTCATTCCTTCTCCTCCTCGTAATTCTGGTGTACGATTGTTTCTATTTCAAGTTGAGGTAATAATAATAAAGCTGAAGAGTTTGTTTGTTTTAACGCGCTAAACTCTAGAACTAGTTACCAGTCTGATATGAAGAAATATTTTTGCATTTGATTGATAGCCCAATTCTTGAGAAAGGCTATTTAACATTACGCTGCGACTCTTCGGAGTCGAGTAGAAAGAAAAAATGTCCAAATGATGAAATAACGCTAAGCGAAAACGAAGTATTAGCACGGGCTGTTGTCGATTCCACGCGGACGAAGTCGCGAGCACAGGCTAGTGTGTAATACTTCGGTTTAAAATAGCAAGGCTTGCTCCGAGAAACAATTTAAAATTGAAATCCTGGAATCACTTTATTGATTTAACAATGTTTCGAAACATAATTCATTTTATAATAAATAATGTTACAGTTCAATTAAAAACAGATTTTAAACCACTTTTACGCTCATCGTTTTCAATTAAAACATAATTTCTCGGAAAAACTTGTTTTAATGAACATATTGTATTGTGCTCCTGCTGAATCCTACATCTATGGTTTCATCACTCCCGCGCGCGTCCGTGTGTAAACGATAATTTACATAAATTCATGATTGTTTAATTGCAGTAAGTGTCAAGTTACTGTAGGTACATGAAGACATTATGACAACAATGTCTATTCATTATCATTAAACTGCAAACGGATGCAGGTGCTAAGCTGCTCCAATTGACTGAAATGAGAATATTAAATTTCTTAATTTTATTACAATTGCGTAACACACTAACAGTAGGAATGACTTTCCTTTATGACAGTTCAACAAAATTCATAGCGTTATTTACTTACGTTGTTGAGCAGACAATGTTTTCGAACATACGTACTTAGCAATGTATTAGCAATATCCTTCATAAGGGCCGGTCTCGGTGGCAACGTCCATTTTAAAACCGACTTCAAAAAAACTCAAACTCAAATCATTTATTTCAATTAAACCATTTCAGGCACTTTTGAATTGTCAAAATTAAATAGTTGTTCAGTTAGTCAGAATGTTGAACCTAGTTGCCCATTCCAAAACGTAGAACTCTGTGGAGAAGAACGGGCAAGAAACTCCACGGACACTCTTTTAAATCAAGATATTACTACAAAATCCTGTGTACATTATTCTTATTGCTTCTTTAAGTGAGAACAATGTAAAAAATAAAAAATTTAAAATGAAAAATAAGCCCTGGCAGTTAAGAGATGACCAGTGTCAACCGACGGCCCCCGTTCACGAACATGACG
The DNA here is from genome assembly GCA_951799955.1 of Apamea anceps. Taxonomy (NCBI): domain Eukaryota; kingdom Metazoa; phylum Arthropoda; class Insecta; order Lepidoptera; family Noctuidae; genus Apamea; species Apamea anceps. The sequence continues at coordinate 14,823,206 of OX637504.1, read as the reverse complement.
CGTGGATCAGTACCATCCAGCTCAACCATTTCGTAGGGAACCGAATGATCCAACACACGCGCCACCACCAGTGAGACATTTAAGTGAGCATGACAAAACAGTCATGATAAAAAATGAAGAGGTACTCAATTCGAATGCTTTCTTACATACATGTACGTCTTTAAAATAAGAACAAAGTATGAACGAAGATCAAGCACTTCAATATAAATCTTACCCAGCCAGACTAAAGTAACTATTTTTGATAGCAATATGGGGAAAGAGCTTTTCCTCAAGTTGTAATAAACGAAAAAAGTCCTACCCTCTTCTCATTGCTATAATACTACTTATTTGTTTGTTGGTTTATTGTTTCTCAAAAAATATACAATATGACAGTTGTCAGTATTTGCGAAACTGCACACCAGTTTGTCGGTCGGCACTAGGTATATCTGCCTAGCCTTTTCCCAACTATATTAGGGTCGGCTTCCAGTCTAACTGGCTGCAACTGAGTAACAGTTATTTACATGGAGCGACTGCCTATCTGTGGGGTAATTGCGTAACACACGATCAGTAGCAATGGCTTTCATTGTGACAGTTCAACAACATTCATTGCGTTTTTTACGTTGTTGCTCGGACACGTTTTTCGAACATATCAAGCAATGGATTAGTAATATCCTTCAAAATTATTCAGATTCTGATTAAAAATGGGTTACGCAATCAGGGTGCAAACCTCTGTAACCCAGTTACTGGGTAATACGAAACCCCTTAGTAAGACTGGTTTTCAGACTTTCGGGCTTCTGACTATCCGTGATAACTGTCAAAGATCCACGAATGACAGCTGGAACCAACGACTTAACATGCTTTTAGAGGCACGAAGGGGTTTTGGTATTTAAAGATGGTCACCCATCCACGGATCAACCGCGGCAAACGTAGCTTAACCTGATCGATCGACCCGTGGGGCTGTTATTATTTAGTCACAAGCCCCTCAAGCTAGGGTAGCGGGATTGTCCGAAAGGGTTACCGCTGCCCTGGAACATAAAGGGCTAAGGAAGGAACACGGGTGGGTTTTAGTCAGTAAGAGTCTGACACTCCCTTCTGCTCCACCCAGAGCGGGAGGAGTCATTTGATGATTTCCCATCCTGAAAAAAAAAAAAGAAAAGCCCCTCAAGCTATAATACTACTTGTTTGTTTGTTTATTGTTTCTCAAAAAATACACAATACCAGTCATCAGTACGAGTATTTCCCAAACTGCAAACCAGTTCGTCGGTAATTATGTAAATAAATAGGCACTACAATGTACAACAAATTGATTGATCAAGAACAAAAGAACCTTTAAAGCTCTTCAAAGTTAACAGATATTTAAAGCACCTAACCGCTTGTTGTCAGCTTGCCAAAAAGATAATTAAGAATTGAATCCAAATCACTGCATTCAGTACAATTATGGTAAGCAGCAACAATAGATTGTAATTAACAGTTTGGTTCGGTAATTGAATAATAATCGAACTGGAATTTCGGTATAAAACGTAAATACATAGAATAGGCAATTCTATAATAAAATCAGATTTTATTAAATTACTAGCTGACCCGATGACACCCATGACATATGGCGCTGAAACGTGGACACTGACGATCGGGCTGGTCCACAAAACCGGAGTTACCGACATAGCTTGCAGAGTAAGCAAACTGAAGTGGCAGTGGGCTGGCCATGTTTGTCGAAGGACCGATGGCCGGTGGAGCAGACGAGTCCTGAAGTGGAGACTGCGTATCGGCAAGCGTAGTGTGGGACGCGCCCCAGCTAGATGGACGGACGACCTTAAGAAGCTGGCTGGGACAGACTGGACGCGGAAGGCGGAGGACAGGGTGTTGTGGCGCAGCCTGGTAGGGGCCTATGTCCAGCAGTAGACTGCGATAGGCTGAGTTGATTGACTAGCTGACCCAACATACGTTGTCCTACCCTTTTCATCATACATCATCTTCTAACCTTTTCCCAACTATGTTGAGGTTGGCTTCAAGTCAAACCGGATGCAGCTAAATACCAGTATTTTACACGGAGCGACTGCCTATCTATCCTTCACAACCCAGTTTCTGGGTAATACGATACGCCTTAGTAAGACTGATTGTCAGAATTTCGGGTTTCCGACGACCTGCGGCTGTTTTCACTTAAACACAAGCTCCACCTATCCTTTCAATCATTCATACAAAATTCTCATAGAATATGCACTTTTAGTTTTTCCCGGCAACTTTTCAAATGTATTGTTTCCGTAAAAACCTGATTCGGACTATTATAAACATTTTAAAATAAAAATTTGCCAATTCGGTCCAGCCATTCTGAAGTGATGCTCTTACCAACGAACAGATTTCATTTTTATTTACATAGATTCATACTCACACTTAACGATGTAATATTTAGAATATATTGAAATGACTGCCTCGTTGATCTAGAGTTCACAAACGCTATTACTGAGTATGGGGTCTTTTTTTTTTTTTTTTGAGGATGGGAAATCATCAAATGACTCCTCCCGCTCTGGGTGGAGCAGGAGGGAGTGTCAGACTCTTACTTACTAAAACCCACCCGTGTTCCTTCCTTAGCCCTTTATGTTCCAGGGCAGCGGTAACCCTTTCGGACAATCCCGCTACCGAGTATGGGGTCTTAGGTTCAATTCCCGGATCGGGCATAGTGTTATTGGTATTTTTCTATCTGGAATTTCTCAGTAGCAGACCGGGGTCTGGATTTGGTTGATGGCTATATAATAGGCTCGCCCCCGTTACTTGAGCCTTAAATATAGGTAGTGAAATGTAGGTGTATAAAAAAGTGCACCTCTGCCTTACCCTTCGACAATACAGGCGTGATTTATGAAATTACTAAAGACTTTCATAATATAACATTTAGTTGGACAAAAAGTGGCCTACATTTCGCCAGGAACAACTATAGAACTAAAAACGAATCGATTATAAATTGGTAATCGAGTTGTTAAATTTTTCATAACGATTGTTTTATTATACAAGGCAGCACAATCAGCCAGCTATTTGATTGTACCACGTTCGTGATGACGAAGTTTTATTGACTCTGTTGGAACATGCATGCAAATAACCGTTATATTTTTATCAAAAATCTGTTATGTAAGTATTAAGTTAATGGAGGCTCGAGTTGTATTAATTTATTAACATTAAGTTTTTTTGGTAAAACACAATATTGCGTGGTACGCGCAAGGCTGCAGTAATAACTTAGCAATTTTTTATCTTCCTTCCTGTCATATACTTCTGAGGTTTAAGAATTTTCTTATAATTAGTAAATTTATATAGCATTAAAATAATATGTAAGTAAATAACAACTAATACCCAACCCTGCCTATTATCTAATTAATAAATAAAAATAACAACATTATAACCTAACTTAACTAAAACTATTCACAAACTAAAATATAGCGTCGAAAAATTCATCCGCATCGCTGTCGACTGGTACCCAAGAGACTGGCGGCATTATCTCAATCAACTCAGCCTATCGCAGTCCACTGCTTGACATAAGCCTCTCCCAGGCTGCGCCACAGTACCCTGTCCTCCGCCTTCCGCATCCAGTCCGTCCCAGCAACCTTCTTTAGGTCGTCCGTCCATCTAAATGGGGGGCGTCCCACACTACGCTTGCCGATACGTGGTCTCCACTCCAGGACTCGTCTGCTCTACTGGCCATCGGTCTTTCAACAAACATGGCCAGCCCACTGCCACTTCAGTTTGCTTACTCTGCAAGCTATGTCAGTAACTCCGGTTCTTTTCCGGATAATTTCATTCCTGATTTTATTCTTCAAAGAGACTCCGAGTATAGCTCGCTACGTAGCGCGCTGAGCCAGACCTTGAATTTGTGAACCAGCCCGATCGTCAGTGTCCACGTTTCGGCGCTATATGTCATGACGGGGAGGACGCACTGGTTGAAGACCTTAGTCTTCAAACACTGTGGGATAGGCGACGAGAAGACTTGACGGAGTTTTCCAAATGCTGCCCAACCCAACTGGATCCTTCTGTCGGCTTCTTTCTTTCTTTCTTTTTTCTTCTGGATTATTTGTCCCAGGTAGACATAACATAGTAATTCACAACTTCGAGAAGCGACCCTTCGATGTGAATTGGATTCAGCAAGACGTGCGAATTGTGCATGACGTTGACACAACATTGGGACATTAGGTTCTAATACACCTGGAACACAACAACAAGTGCACTGTCTTTCAATTTGACAATTCGACAACATTCATTGCGTTATTCACATCGTCGAGCAGACAAAATTTTCAAACATGAAGCAATGGATTAGGAATTTCCTTCAAAATCTTTCCAATTGTGAAAGAAAGTGTGTCACGTCATTGGGGCCGTAGATGGGACTGAAAAAAAGAAATAATAAGTAGGTACCTACTAATATAGTTTCAATTATACAAATAAGCGAAGTCAACTTCTATTGTTTCGGTTTCCATACACCGGGCACACCTCGCAACAGTATCAGTAATCTGATAATAATTTGGCTATAATTTACGTTTAATTACATCTCTAACTACAAAATAATATGAAATGTTCGCGTGCGCAGTAGTAATTCACGCTTTTCGAAGGAGCCAGCCACCTAATTATTTTCAACTCCCCTGATTTCATGACTTTGTTGTGCACGTAAGTATCGTGGTCGTTATAGTTTTATTTCTCTTTAATAGAATATAAATTATATATTGCAAGCAAGCAGTTTGCGTCTGAGATAAGAATAAGAATATATTTATTTGCTTTAAAACATGGTACATTAAGGTCTTATAAATAAAGTTATGATCTTACATGTTTCGCCATGGACTGGGATAGAATTATTTAAACTTGTTAAATGTAACTTTATTATATTAATTTGTTAAAATTAAAATTATAACATCTATTCTATACTTATAATAAATCTGTAGAAGTGAAAATTCTGTACATTGAAAATATCAAAAAAATAAATGGCAGGGGGTGTTACTAGACCGACACCGAACCCAAAAATGTGATTACAAAAATTTTTGTCTGTCTGTCTGTCTGTCGGTCTGTCTGTCTGTCTGTCTGTCTGTCTGTCTGTTTGTTCAGGCATCACGCAAAAACTACCGGTTCGATTACGATGAAACTTGGTATAATTATTCTTTAATATCCTGGGCACCACACTGGGTACTTTTTATCCCGGAAAAGTATATACAATAAAAAACAAACTTAATTTTGCGGTTCGATCCCTAGACCGATTACTGTACCAACCACAAATTATAAGTTTGTCGATGGTTACGTCACCCGCAGTATTATCTGTGCGACCTTTTTATTCCTTTTAGTGTTTAGAGTTATTTAGGTTTAATTTTATAAGTCGTAGGTATAGATTTTAATTTTATAGTATAGGTAGTATATTTGTTAGTGTACGTAGTGACCGTAGGTTATTTTATAATACTGTTAGGTAGGATTAGTCATTCGTATAGATATTAGTTTTTAGGGATTTTGCTTATTTATTGAGTTTAGATTAGTTATCATCAGAAATAGGTTTATTTAGGTAGGGTATTTTTTTTAAATTAGGTAGGTACTTAGGTAAAGATATCATATAGGTACCCTCTTAATCACCACTAATGAGACACAATTGGTTTTCTATTGTAATTAGCCACAAAGGGCCCGCGAAATGGATGGCATCCTGGGGAAGCACATACATTTTATCCTGTTAGCACGTTCCCGTGGCATAATTTCCGACATCCACGCGGGCGAAGCCGCGGGCAGAAGCTAGTTTCTAATAACATTGGTTGTTAGGGTTTCGTATCTATTTGAACATTTAAGAATAATAGATATGTTAAATATGATGAATATAAAGTAATATAATTAAATCCCAGTATCATATCTTATATTTATCTGGTATTTTTTTCTTCATATTCATATACATATCATATATTTTTCTCACTTACGCTATAAAAACAATTACCAATAAGTAATTTGTGTACTTTTGATTTAAAGTGTTTTAGAGGGAGTTCCCTTATTTCTTTTGGAATATTGTTGAATACTTTAATTGCTGCAAAGCTATTCTTATGACATAATGTGCTTTGACAATGTAATATCTACTACTTCCCGAGACTTCGTTTACGTTTACCGACTTAATATGTGTCCTATGTATTAATATCCAGGTTATAAACAGTATTTATGTGCCAGATTTTATCCAAACCTGTTCAACCGTTTTTACATGATTGAGTAACTAACATCCATACATACAAACTTTCACATTTTTTATATTAATATAGTAGGATTCAATAGCAATTGCTATAATAAAAAGGGGTTGTCGGTGTTTTGGGGTAATGAACTTTCATTACCCCAAAACATCGACAACCCCTAATGAAACTCTTGAAAACGTAAGTGAGAACGAATACGCACACTTACAGTGGCGTGGGGGCACTTCATAAAGCTGTGCACGTATTAGCAAGCTGTGGAACATAAATAACAAGCGAAACAATTTACCTACAGTCTGAGGTATTCTTACAACTGTTTAGTTTGTTCAATATATACCAGCCGGGATACGTGCTGTGAATCCGACGAGCTGGATTCTGGTGAGGCAGGAGTGACGCAGAAGACTTGCACTTCAGGAGGCTTGAAACCAGAGCAGGTCACAGAATTATTTTTGCTTTTTGTAACCAGTATACCTATCTTTTTTTTACTGTTGAGATTGCTCACCTGAGGGAACACGCGCGCACATGCCAGGCATCGAGGTAAACCACCAAGCAGTCCGCGATGTATCGTAGTGAGATATCCTTCGGCATGAGCGTGCGTGTCTATTAGCATGAATTTACATGGAGGCGACATCGAGGTAGCGAGCTAAACGGCGACCGTGAGGTATCACAGTGAGGCATTTTCGGCATTTCATTACCCTTAACTGCTTACAAAAAGTGTAACTAGATGAGGCACTGTATAAAATGGACGACAGGCTGCTTTTTGTGATAATCAAGTTTGTCTACCCTGAGTGAAGGCACTGTCTTTCAAATTGTTATGGGAAACCTTCAGCTGCTGTCAACAATTCCCTCAACCTATCTGCAGGTAAACCATCCTGCATCTGACTACCACTATCTTCATGGTAGTCAGATGTATCTTCTAATATTAACATAGGTAAGAGAAAAAAAACGTTTAGGGTCGGGAGACAGCCGGCAGGAACGAAGTTCAAAATGAAAATCCAAGATGGCGGCTGCGAAAAAATAAAAAAAAATCGATGCCTCCATCTTGGATTTTCATCGGCTTTAGCGCCAATGAAAACCATAAAAACGACAACCCTGAAAAAAAATCGCATCCACCATCTTGGATTTTCATTTTGACCTCACTATCGGCTTCAACACCCTCGAAAACTAAGAAAACTATCTCTCTCTCTGTCTTTTGTATATAATAAAAAGTCGCATGGACAGAGATAACGCGTTTTCGTTACGCGACGATTTCTAAAAGTTTATTCCTACCGCAAGCTCCGTAAAAGAACTTCGTTCCAAAAAATATTAATGTAATATTAGTATTATTCTACAATTTGTTATGTACCGACGACAGCAGGTCAAGCTACCCGAAACTGTCAAATTTTCCCAATCAACCTTGAACCTTAATGCTTTAGCATTAAAGTTGAAAATCTATTAAAGAAATTTGACAGATTGTAGTAGCTTGATGTGCTGGCGTCTGTACTTTAGGTAGGTACTTGTTTAGGTACAGACGCCAGCATATCAAACTACCCGAAACTGTCAAATTTTCCCAATCAACCTTGAACCTAATGCTTTAGCGATAAAGTTGAAAATTGTTGAAGAAATTTGACAGATTGTAGTAGCTTGATGTGCTGGCGTCTGTACTTTACAAAACTCAGACAGTGCAAAGCTGACTTGGTTTTCTGCCCTTTTCTGTGCTGTGGTAAGCCGTGGTTTATGATGCGATGACTGTTCTGTATTGCTTGTAAGTCGGTGTTAGCTGCTATCACGATTTTATACGTCTTCATTGGCTGGTTAGCATTCTTTTGCGGATATCGAATATTATGGAAGCGGTTGTTTTTTTAGATTTTAGAAATGAGGGAGATATTACGCCTTTGTGATATAAATGATTGTAGGTATTATTACCTACTGTAGATAGTGGAAAAATAATGAGTGCGACTAGCGGCATCAGATTTACATTCTGTGATCTATATCTATACTAATACTAATAATAAAAATGAAAAGTTAGTTTGTTTTAACGCGCTAATCTCTGGAACTATCGAGTCGATTTTGAAAATTATTTTTGTACTAGCTGCGCCCCGTGGTTTCGATCCCGTACGAATATCGGGATAAAAATTATCCTATGTGTTAATCCTGGTTATAAACTGTCTGTGTGCCAAATTTCATCCAAATCCGTCCAGTAGTTTTGGCGTGAAAGAGTAACAAACGTCCATCCATCCATCCATACAAACTTTCGCGTTCATAATATTAGTAGGATTTGATAGCCTAATTCTTAAGGAAAGCTATAGGCTTAACATTACGATAGAATTCTTTGAACCTAAGTGTGGGTATTATGAAAAAAATAACGAAATATGTTTTACTAACAGAGTTTATTTTACGATGTTGGCGGATGGCTAAGAAAAGATAAGATATATTTATTTGTTCAAACCTGTGTACACATCTACTACATACTATCTATATCTATAGTAATCTTCTATCTACCTATACAATAACTAATAATAACGCTGAAGAGTTTGTTTGTTTGTTTGAGCGCGCTAATCTCTGGAACTGCCAGTTGGATTTGAAAAAATCTTTTTGTGTTTGTTAGCCTAGTTCTACGCTACGACCCTTAGTAGATGAGCAAAAACAAAAAAGTCAGAAAGAACACTGAGCGAATACGAATTAAAAGCGCAGGCTGGCGATGTGATCCGATGGGATGGGTCTGGGGAACAAGAAATTTCACGCGATCAAAGGCGGGCAAAGCTAGTTTTCGAATATTTTTCATTAAGAACTTAAAACGTATTTGACAACGACTCGAATTAAAAGTATTTATTGCGACTCGTACAGGAAGATCATAAAACTAAACTAAACTAAACACAATCAAAAATAAAACAAACAAATTATATTTTTAAAAAAAGTAACAAATTAAAAAAATATAACAAAGATTAATCGTGACAATTCATAAAAAAATATAAAAAATCACCCTAAGTTTAACCTAAGGCTGCATACACATTAACTATCGCACGCCATACGTTACGCTGTAGCTACGTGCAGGCTTCAACGCGTCGCCCGCGAATATCTCATTTTATATTGTTGACGTAGATGTTTATGCAAAACTCGCACGCCGCTCGTGAGCTGCATCGAGAAAACGTACGCGTTTCCCTCCCATTTGACAATTTGTACGCACCCTTTTACCGAAAAATGGGCGACACTTCCGTATTATTCAAATTAATTTGTATCGGTTAACTTTTGGAATCGCTAGCGACGGAAATTTGGTACACGTGGATGTGCAAAATGTTATCTTTTACTGCGGGTTGGTATAATTGCTGATAACAATTAAACTTTATGTTGCACAGGAGCTTTCCGTATTTGAGGACGATATACTCGTAACGGTGACCCCTTCGAACAATATACAGTTAACTTTAGAAACAATTTAATGAAAACTTCAGAAAAATAAAACTAACCTTTATTTCTTATATAATAATCTTCTATCAGTGGTTCAGAAACAATCATCTCTATCTAACTATTCAGTTATTAACGTCCCACTGCTGGACATAATACACATTTATAAGATGCATTTAATGTCGAAATAAGGTAAAACATTTTTTTTTCTTTATTTTAATAGTGACTTTAAATACTGGTAAATACAGGTAAAATACTAACATTTTATGGAGCTTGCAATGTCCCACTGTTGGACATAATACACATTAATAAGATACGTTTAAGTAGACTCATTCAATTTCAACATAAGGCAAAGCATCTCGCGTAGGCAAAGTATATTTATAAAGCTTCATTAATTTGTAAATTGCCCTGGTAATTCCCAACAAGAACATTTGCAAAGGGGATGTCAACGTTTTATCTTTAATGAACCCTGCAATGAAATAAAGAGTAATTCAGCACGTTTTTAACTTTGCACGATAAGAAAAATGCGTGATTGCTTGACTCAATTACTTAAATGGGAATAAAAACGTACGCAAGATTACATTTACTACGAAAATTTTGAAAAGAAAAGTTTTGACTCGTTATAAAGGTTAGGTACAGCCTAATTCCTATAGTCGAGAGCCATTAAACAGAAATGTGTATAAATAATTTTAAGAGCTGTAGCGCAAAACGTTCTAAGTCCGGTTGAAAATTTCCGGATTGGCAATGTGCCAACATTAGACAGAAAGTAATCTGCAAAACTACAAGCCCCTGAATGTATTCCAAATATCATGTTTAAGAACTATAAATTACTTAGCTGTAAGCTCTATAACCCCGCACGATAATGACATTGGATATAACTACGGTACTAACACTTAGGCAAACACAATATTTTGTAAAAGCCTGCGGCAAATCCCACTAAGTCCTAGTTCGGAATCGAACTCAGAAAGGTAATAAGGCAATTTTCTTGAAAATCCCTAAACGTAATAATGTGCCGAAAACGTTTTCTAAATTTACACATATTGTGCTCTCGACAGAATCGCCCGAGTAGCGTACGATCAGAATACTCAATGCGATAGGGTGAAATATCAGATACTTATAGTTACAATGCCCTTACATAAAAGATGGCACGTTATTGCGTCACTATGGTTAAATAAATATGATAGTTAAACTGTAATAAAACTCAATCTTAGAGAGCAGTGGTGTCCCAGTGGTACCGGCTCAGACTTACGAGGACGGGTCGTGGATTCGAACCCAGGCGTTTTTGAGAGCAGTGAAATAAATTACACAAAGTAAAGCACCTTACTTTGTGTAATTTATTTCACTGCTCTCAAAAACGGTGAAGGAAAACATCGAGAGGAAACCGGCATGTTCTAAAACCAAAAATTCGAAGACACGTCACATCTACCAACTCGCACTGGGCCCGCGTGGTAGATTATAGCCCACTCCCTCTTACAGAAAGGAGGCCTATGTCCCAGTAGTAAGAACGTTAGAGGCTGATTATGCTAAAACTCAATATTCAGAACTACTCGATAGCTACGGAAGCTATGTGTAAATTGTATAGGCAAAGCTGTAAAAGATGCGGCGTTCAAATAGCTAAATAATTTTATTCAGATAGACCATTTCGGGTGTAGAACATGGAGTAAATTTATTATTTGAGCAGCGAGCCGCGGACAAAGGATTTAGGTTTGCTGAATTATGCAAATAAATTCACCATTCTGTAACATTTGTTGGCAATGTCTTTATTTCTGTAGATTTCTTAAAAGGCCCTCAAGACTAATCCCGCTTTTGGCTTTTGAATCCTCCTAAGTTGAATGAACGTGCGTAAATACACCTGCCTGAAAGTATTTACATATTATATGTTTATGGAATACCTAACTTTAAAAGGCCTAGTCTTGTATTTTTTCTATCCAAGATTAACATAAATCTTTTGTGGTAAATTTATGTCTTCTACTTTTATACACGATTTTGTTTTCTGATTAAATTTGGTGGTCCACGTCTTCGTAGATTTTTATTTAACCTTATAAAATGTATTATTGGTATGCAGTAGATTCAAAACTTATCTTTCCCATTTTTATTACACCCGATTGAGTTAAACAGACTTTTAATTGAGTCGCTGTCAAATTCACAAAAAGGTTACGTCATAATTTATACGCAAAAGCCAAGCAAAATTCCCCCACAGTTTAATATTCGTAAAGAAGCCTTCACAACTAGGCTTGCACGAACAACTTGCACCATTACTACATTGGGAAGGAGCTTCCCGAAATATCCCCCAAATGAATGTCGAGAGAATCCCTTAAGAAACAGTTTTTGAATCCCAATGGTATATTTTCTCGGAAAAGACGATTCTTCAGCCGTTTAAGGCAATATAAAATGTTCTAGGGCGTTCACGCTTGATTTTATTCTTTGTAAAGATTTTATTCTGTTCTTGTACTGCGGAACATCTTGTAATTACGGAATTGTGTGTTTATATTACTTTAGATGAAGCAATAGTGTAACTTAATAAAGATACGAAACAATGCGAGGCTGAATACTCAATTTACAGTGTCGGGAACATTCGTGCTGGGCGTTGTGTGTTTACAATGGGACTCGCCGACGGCGCGACCACCCGGCCGCCCGTCCCGTGAGCACCTACTTGCCACAGTTGCCACACAGATAGTGAGGAAAGCTATCGGCCGTCTCTTCGACAGCTCTGTAAACCGAGGTTCGGAATCAATTTCTAAGTATTTTCCTCAAGGGTCCAACAGGAAGCAGGCATTATGCTTTAGAAAGCAAACACTGATATCCTCCGGGATCGGTCCGCAGCGATCTATTGATCGTCCCGGATCACTGGCTATTGTTTCTTTTAACTATGTGCCAACGTTTGGTAGCGGTTTATTTATTATCTTTCAAAAGTGTTCACGATAACTGTTGGATTATAAACTGTTTTACATACCTAACTAAATATAACAAAATTTATCAATAACCTGCAGAGCTTGTAATAAATATGATTGGTTAAACAACGGCCCGGCAAAATATTGCGTAGGCATGCAAGTGAATATCAACTAGTCTGAATTTTACCATGAATATTGTATTTGGGTTTCCATACAAATAAAAACTAAATACCAAATAGAACTAATACATTACCGAAAATAAAACTAACATTACTTTGGAGAAAGAGAATCACAATGAAACCGGTAGTAAAAGTCTAATCAAGATACTTCAAGTTTAGTTTCTTTGTCATTGCTAACGACGACTCATGGTTTTTCCCCGAGTAAAGCGATCGATCGAATACTGGACTATCATTTAGGGGAAGAGGCTATAAACATCGAAGCACTGCTTGTTTCATTGAATAATAGAAAAGCTGGATGGTAATACAAATACATTGATGGACAAATAAAACACTTCCCCGTACGTGACTACCAACGTAATTACCGAGTCGCTCCATACGTCAGTAACATTCGAAACTCATTTTGACATTGCCCTAAATAAGAATAATATAAAAGCTACTATTTTTCTTAAAGATAAATATAAAAAGAAACGTGCTTATAGAACCTAGATCGACGAATTTTTATTATGACGATACGCTCCAGCACAAACACGCTACCGACAAAAATCTTCTACCTTTTTAAATCTCCCCGTCTTAACTGACAATAAAAATAAAGAGATCAACGTAAGATAAAATGTTTCTTTTCGTACCTTTATTTTCTTTTCGATGCCTAAAATCTTCAATATTTTTTATTGGAACACGGCGAAAACTTTATTTAAAATTATGTAAAATAAAAAATGAAATCTCCGATTAAATCCGGCGAAGTTTCTCCAATCCTTCTTAGATGCTTGATTCTGTGTAACGAAGCATAATGGTTCATTTTATTTGCATAAATTTGGATGCGAAGATTTATGTCCGCGTCGTGTATAATTAGAAATTGAAATTAAATTAGTTTCGTTACTTCTCAACTCGAGTGTCATTTCAATTTTTTATGACGAATGAATTGGAAAAGGTTTTTCGGTTGAATTAAATCTTTCGATTGACACGGGTGAAACAGAATGGATGAATATTTAGTATAAGTTGATTTTTTCACCACCAACGGTCCGTTAGACAAAAAAGTATATAATTCTGAGTTAAATAACAATAAATCATTAGCAGAACAGAGAACTCTTTACATTTTTGTTGCAATAAAAGCAACGTGCAGTGGTTATTTTATGAACAATGTTAATAGGCAGGTACTTTCTGACCATTTTCCAGTTTTTATTTGTAGTTATATAGATAACATAAAAACTTTACATAGGTTCTGAAAAAACCTACAATAAATAGCTTTACAGTGAAAAAAAAAAGTGCAATGAAGCCTATTTTAGTACGGCCACCCAAGCCGATTTTCAAAAAACTTTTTTGCAAAAAAAAACAACCGACTTCCAAAAACGACACTACAAAGTGAAAAATAACTTTAATTTCGGAAGTCGGTGTCGTTCGGTTCGCATTTTCGTTGTTTGCCACCGACTTCCGAAATTAAAGTTATTTTTCACTTTGTAGTGTCGTTTTTGGAAGTCGGTTGTTTTTTTTTGCAAAAAAGTTTTTATTTGTCACTTTTTAGTTGTTATTTTTACCAGTAATTTTGGTTTAAAAACCAAACTACTAAACCGTTTTCTCTATGGGACCATTTGGGAAGTATACCCTTTCCAACAAAAAAAAGAATTTTTCAAATCGGTTAGCAAGCGACGGAGTTATGCGCGAACAAACATAAAAAATATATATATATATACATACATCCGAATTGAGAACTTCCTCCTTTTTTAGAAGTCGGTTAAAAATAGCCTTGGTTGCCATAGAAACCACGTATGACATATTGTGAGGCTTATAAACAAAATGTCATATGGAAAAAGCGTGACAAAAAAACTGCGTAACATTATAAATAACAAATGTTTTTATTTTTGGACAAATCAATGAAAATTTGATGTTTTTCAGAAAGGACATGTGTGTAGTTCTCGCAACCAGCGTGTGTGTACAGTGAACGAAATTTATTTTCGTTCACTGTGCGTGTATGACCAAATGTATGAACGTGCGAAAGGAGTATGTCAGGATCGTAGCAGGTAGCGATGTGTAACTTCTGCCTACCCCATGGGAGAAAGGTGTGAGTTTATATAATGCGCATGAAAATTTGGATATTTACTTAAACATTTCTATAAAGACATAATATCTAAGGTGGTTTACCTTACTGGATTGTATAAACCTACATACTCGCATTCAAGTTTAAAACATTCCCTCGCTCTTAGTGTCGTTATAAATTAATAAGATTAATTACTGTTTAATGACTTTGAGGGTACTTGGTTACTGTATAGACACTTGATGAATTACAATCTGATAATAAAGATATATCACTTTATATTACACTGAGTAGCTTCACATTATTTATTTCTAGGGTTAATTAATCGGATTGACATTATATAACTACATATACACCCTTTTGTGATAGTTAACGAGATAAGTTAAGTTCAGGTTACGGTGCAAAAGTGGGTCGAATTGGGCCAAGCGAGTATAAAGCTATGTTTGAGATATCTATCAAATGTTACTAATTACTATAAAATTAAATGTTGATAACATTTGTCACGACGAATTTTACAAGCTGCGAAATCGATTAAACAATTACATAACATCGTTACATCACGCCTTGTTACCCTCAAAGGTTCGGCACAGGTGTACCTAAAGTTCATACACATTTCGCCAGATATGTCAAAGTCCCATGTAATAGGGGCGAGCCTAGTGCCATCAACACAAATCCAGACTCCGGCTGCTACTGAGAAATTTCAGATAAAAGCCCAACAACACTTTGCCCGACCTCGAAATCGAACCCAGGCCCTCATGCAAGGCAGACATTAACTAGTTAGTCTAACGGCCGAACCCAATTACCTATCTATCATACTGGAGGATACTGGAGGTAGAAACACCTATCTATCTCTGGTTTTAACGGTCCAATAATCTATATCAGTAGCGATCTGTATTTAACTGAAAATAGGTTATTGGGTTCGGCCGTAAGTATAAGGTCACCATTTCAAGGAGGAGAGTCTTTAACAACTTAGGTACGTTTCATTTGACGTATGTAGGAAGGTATCTGTAACATCCAGTATCTTTTGTAAAATATATAACAAAAGAAACATAATATTAAATCCATATCCATTCATTTAGCAAAACATATTCCTGTTCAATGTTGACAGTGTACTCCTCAGTTTGCCACGCTCGCTTGTGTCGGTACGCACCGGCGCTTTCCTAGTTCATATATAAGTAATGCGTACGCCGAGAAATTCCCTGTCGGCAGCCCCGTTTACTAAAACTTGTTTCTCAAGTCATGTGTGAACAGACGTCTTACTAAGTATATTACACATCTGCATAGCTTTGCTACCGGGATACTTATTCTGCACTACGGTGTAGAACGGAAAAATCACTAAAATTAATATCAAAAGTTTTATTAAAGTTTACGATCATGCGAAAACTTATTTTATTCCACAATTTACATACCGATGTTGTATAAGATGTTCTGCAACGTTTTATTTGGTAAAGTTACAAGAATCTCAAGCAAATAGCGCTAGGGTCGTGTTCGAGACAGTTATTCGTAGCAAAAGTGCGGAAACAACGTTTCCCGCTCGACATGAACCGAATTGCACTCCCTCCCTGCTTGTTTTCACATTTTATTGCTCTTTCTTTTGTCGGGTTGGTTACACTTGCC
Organism: Apamea anceps; assembly: GCA_951799955.1. Lineage (NCBI taxonomy): Eukaryota > Metazoa > Arthropoda > Insecta > Lepidoptera > Noctuidae > Apamea > Apamea anceps. The sequence goes on along the minus strand of OX637504.1, from coordinate 14,806,960 downwards.
ATAAACTGATTTGAATATTCCCTCACCGGGGTTTAACAATAGCAACTGGTGAAATAAAGGAGGGAATTTGTTAGGAGATTATTCTAAAAATATTTCATTAGATTCTCTCGCATAATACGTGGGAACGTTTTCTTGATAATAATTTATTACAATGCTGGATGACCTTTGAAATGCGATTAATGTCGAGAATTAAGATTAATCGCCTTAATATATGTGGTTTGTGAATCTATCGAATTCTTCATTCATTACCTATGCTTAAATACGAGGGGTGAAGGATTACCAGCTGAATGTTAACTAACTAAAATAAATCATTGCAGTTGTAATTGATGTTAAATACTATCTGAATTCTAAATCTTTTCCCAATCATTTAACCTTCATTTTATAGAGTAGGTATCTATAGAATACATACAGGAAAAAAAATAACGAGTACGTAAACTGTATTCAGTTATTTATTGTAACATAAAACGGTGAAAGCCAGTTAGTTAAAGACACCAACATATAAGTTAAGTATTATACAAGAACGAAAAGTATACAACTAATCGATAGTCATACGCTCATCTCATATAAATTCAGCATATGATTCTAGAACTCATACATTTTTTTTTTTAATATTTGCTGTTTTGTCAGAAATTTCGTCATGTATTCGTTTCATAATATATTGAACATTATGAAAAGACGAAATTTTTCTACGCTAGGTCTAAAATCATATGCTGAATTTATGGTTACAGATTGCGCACTAGTTTTGTTTTTTTTTTTTTAATGTTACCCCACTTTAGGAATTGCTCCTGTATCGTGGGTGCGTTTACAAACATTTAAACTCACATACACAAACAGCCAGACCCGGAACAACTACCTGTAGGCAATTAATAATAATAATAATTTATTTACTCAGACAACCATTGATCCATTACATTAATATTAATACATTTAAATTGTTAGTATGAACTTAAAAAAACTATGTTAGTATCTAATAACTAAAAGAGACTTAGTCTTTTGGGTGAGGCTCCACACCATTGGGCTATCTAGCTTACTGCTTATTACCTCCAGGATGCTGTTACTGCTCCCACAATCCAATTGCATGTCAATAAGAACTGACAGATGATAAAATAATTGTAATTAATTAATTAAATTATTTTATTAATTGAATTACCTATTTTATATTTCTATTATTTTTTCTTTGTGATTGTAATGAATTTTTTTATTTTAATTTAAAAATATAAATGATTTTAATTAATTTAAAGATGATTGCGATTTTGGCTAATGAATTTAATTTTATGTATTCTGGTTATTTAATTTTAGTTATAGTTAATAGTATTAGTTTGGCATGTATTGATCTTTGATTACTAACATAATTTTTAATGATACTAACATGAATATGGATCACTGTCAGATTTAAATAAATAATAATAATAATACAAATATTTGTTCCGTGCGGGAATCGAACGCGACACGCAGCGCAGCAGTCGATCGCTCAGCCACTGCGCCAACCGTCTCAGAATGAAATTAAAAAAAAAAATTATGTTAAATTTCTTTCTAGTTAAAACCAATTTCAAACACAACACAGAGAAACGAAATAATAAGATTACGGAGCAAAAAAATACCAACACTACTTTTTTAATTGACTAAAAATAGGCTGTAAACAAACTAAGTTCCAGTCTGTTTCGTCCAGCCACAGTTTCATTGACATTAGCTAAACTTGAGGGCTCCCAGTTTTGTACTCGTTGTGTTATTTCTTGGTTGTACGAATCAAAACGCAAGCGGAGGGTAATTAGACCCTCAGCAAACAACAGATATAGCACAATGAGAAAGTGAAAATGCTCGCTTTGAGAAAGGAAAACGAATTGCTGGTTGAAAATTATCTGTTACAAATCTGAACACTTTTGTCTTTAAATTTACCGTGATGTCTTGCTCGGCAAATATTGTATTTGCTCGGAGCATAATGTATTCATTTGGGTCGGTACACGTGTAACATTCTTTTGCCTTCGTGTGAGTATGACAATAGCTAATTTCGTACTGAAAATAAGTACTGGCCAGTCATAAAGGTTGCTAGCAGAACAAAGTACACACCTGAACACTAATGGATCTAAAGGCTGCGTCAGCGAACGGTATGCGCGTTGCCGAATTTTGGGCAAAATAAATTTAAAAAATTACGTAATATCATTTTTGAAAGGGGCCCGTGGCTAAATAATAACAATCGGTTGATCGATCAGGTTAAGCTACGCTTGCCGCGGTTGGCCTGTGGATGGTGACCATCTTTACATACCGAGACCCCCCCTGCCTCGGGAAGCACGTTAAGCCATTGGTCCCGGCTGTCATTTGTGGATCTTTGACAGTCGTTACAGGTAGTCAGAACCCCGAAAGTCTGACAACCAGTCTTAGCGAGGGGTATCGTATTACCCAGTTACTGGTTTGTGAAGGTCAGATAGGCAGTCGCTCCATGTAAAATACTAGTATTCAGCTGTATCCGGTTAGACTGGACGCCGACCCCAACATAGTTGGGAAAAGGCTAGGCAATTAATGATGAAATGACATTTGACAATTTTTCGAGTTATTTTTGTCATCGACACGCTAAAGCGAAGAAGCTATACAGTCTGAAGAACTTATACAGTCCTTCCACAGTTATTCTACCTCTGATTTTGCATCACTGTCATCGTCACAGTGATCTTTATTCTCATTTTAATCAGAGGGGCAATTCTCGTAATTTTAAGAACGTTCAGTCTGATCTCAGTCTCAATCTGTCAAAAAAACCTCTTTAGGCCCCTCGCCCACGGCGACTTTTTGTAGCGATGCAGTCGTGCGTTTCGTAAACGCGCGACAGCATCGCTACTAACGCTACGCTACGTTAATCGCATATGCAACGCGCTATAGAAGCGATGCCAACGCGCTACAGCATCGCGACTGTATCAATGCAAACGCGCGACCGTTTCGGACGACATCGGGAAGAGCGGGTGAAGGGTGGCGCGAGTGAGTGCAGAACCGAGAATCAGTGCAACTCGCATCGCGACAGAAGCGCGACAGTATCGCGTTTGCATCACGACTGAGCATCGTGGTGTGGGCGAGGGTAAACAGCTAGCGACCGTATTGCGACTGTATCGATGCGAACGCGCGACAGCATCGCTACTGCATCGCTACAAAAAGTCGCCGTGGGCGAGGGGCCTAAATTCCCTACATTTTAACAAGTTTTTGACATTTGTTTGTCGCTGAGATGAGACTGCGACTAGATTTTGAACGTTTTAAATTACGAGAATTGGCCTGCAGGTTATTGTTGGGTTGCTGCCACTGACAGGTCTGTCAAAATCACTGTGATCTTTATAGGCGCTACAGTAAGGTTGCTGGGGTAAAATAACTGTGAACTGATTGTAGCTCGCGGTATGCTGAACTACTAAAGTGTGCTCACTCGTGGTAAAATTTTTAATGAAACACAAACTATGTAAAAACGAAGCTACACAGCAGATAACATACCTCCTTAAATATAATGTATTATACTGCCTTTGGTCTACTGGTCGCAAGCTCTAGTATGGTGTCCTGCCCCAGCAGTCTCGGCATTCATAGCGATCGCTTTACGACCGAATTCGGTCGCAAAGTCCTGTCACTTCATACATTTCACCTGTCAATCCGGGACTTTGCGACCGAATTCGGTCGTAAAGCGATCGCTATGAATGTCGAGACTACTGGGGCTGGGTTCGGTTCCCAGGTCGGGTAAAGTGTTATTGGGTTCCTTCATCAGGAATTTCAGTAGCAGACCGCAGTCTGCATTTGTGCATGGTTGATGGCAATTGGCTAGCCACTTATAACATAAACTTAAACATAACTGACGAAATGTGGGTCTAAAGTTGTCAAAAAATAAAACGCCCGTTTTGACATTTAAGAATGCGTTCTTGACACCTGTCCGTTTCATACAAACGAATACTTTTTTTTGCGAATTTGATGTTTATTAACTACTAGAACTGTCAATGTCAAAACGGGTCTTTTATTTTTTTGACAATTTTAGTATTATAGGTACACCTCTGTGTAACACTTCGCGGATTACAGGTGTGATGTTATATAATTATACAGTCCACCAGCTGAACAATTGCTTTACAAAATGTTGTTTGACTAGAACTAAGCAGGCGGTTCGCTGACGCATCGATGGCTTTAATTCCCATCACTACAGTTTATTTACCCTGGCCAGCGGGATTGTTACCCGTTATTTATTTATTGTTTCGATTCCCCTCTCCCCCACAGAGCTTAGAGTTGTGAAGTATTTCTTATCCTTCACAATATTTTTGTGGATTTGCTGAACGTGGCCGTTTGTCGTATCTTATAAATCGTACTAATCAAACTATTCGCCCAAAGTCGTCAAAATCTAATAGTTACGTTCTAGAACATATGGACTGATAAAAAAAAAACAAAATATGAAAAATCTTCGACCGCGTGGTGGTCGGAAATTATCCAGCGTCAGCACGGGATCGCACTACCGGGATAAAAAGTCCCCTATATTCTAACCTAAACTAACCCAAGTGTAAGCGACGCAACCCGCATAAGTACTTTTTGCTATGGACTTTTTTGTAAAAGGTCAAATAATTTGTTTTCTTTTTAGGGCTGATTTTTCAATCGACAGATAATTTTTATTCCTGGAATAAAATTGACGTCTACCAGATTTTATATAAAAGAACTGTCAAAAATTCAAAATTATTCCTTGGATAAAACTATCTGGCGTTGGAAAAATCAGCCCTTAGCCATCTAAAAGCATTTTTTTAGTTTTACGATAATAACGATAGCACAATTCTTTCTGTTATTTGCTTATTATAGTTATTTATTCGTTTACGTTATAATTCCGCTATTCTCTTGCACGTTGAGCTCTTTATGACCATAATCACCACCATCACCATCACCACCATCACCACCACCACCACCACCACACCACCACCATCACCACCATCTTCTTTTTCTTTGTGTCACTTGCACGACTGTATTTTAAATCTTGTTTTACCAAAACTCTACCACTTCCATGACCATTACACCAAGTCATGGTCTACCTGTGTGCCAAACATTGAAATCCGTTTAAAGACAGACGGACAGACAGAGATACTTTCGCATTTATAATATTAGTACTGATGCTACTCTACTCGACTTACCTAAAGCCTGAAAGGGACATAATGTCCGAACCATGTGAAGTCTGACACAATATTTTCAAAATAAAATAACTCGCCGTGAAAATTTAGGGTAGAAGTATGCGTGCAATCTAAATCGAATATCTAGGTTATACATTTACTTGAAACCCTTTTACATTTGTTTTAACGTTTGGGCATAAAGTTACTCACAAAATTCATGGCCCTAATGTTATCCAGCATATAAGCTGTTATAGTGGTCGTAAGCAAGTAATTTTGCATTTCTTTTCTGTGGTAAGGTGTAAAAATGGAGTAAAATAAAAAGAGAATTAAACTAAGCCACAAAAAGGTTTTCGTTCCAATACAGCTTACGTACTTTTAAGTGAGAGAATGTAATCCTCTTTTACGTATGGTAATACGAAAGCTTCCAATGAAAGAACGAAGATACTTCAACAGGGATGAAGGCATTTTTTCTTATTTAAACTCTAAAACATATTTGCTATCGTGCTAACAATATTACAAAAGGTTTAAAAACTTAAAAATTTGCCAAGTTATAGACTTTCTAAAATAACTGTTAGACAAAGACTGCGCCATCCCAGAAGGGTCGTCAGGACTAATGTAACTTCATACTAGCGCCATACATTGTTAGTACGGACGGGAATAGAGGTACTATTCCTGTCCAAAACCTTTTAGAGCGTGTAGCGTGTCCATATTCCCATCGATTTTAGAGTTTTTTTCGATTATATCATTGAACTATCAATCAACTCAGTCTATCGCTGTCTACTGCTGAATATTGGCCTCTCCCAGACTGCGCCACAACACCATTTCCTCCGCCTTTCGCATCCAGTCTGTCCCAGCCAACTTCTAGGTCATTCAACAATGCCTTCATTGAAATTACATTATTTATTCGAAGATTTCTAATATTACTCATTATCCCTTTTAAAGAAAAATCCACCGCACTACAGGTATCTTTACACATTTCGGCGGCTTCCGTATCATAATAAAATCATACAAACTGTATGATAATTTCCGGAATAACATTAAATGTCGCGTTTTGGGGGTTCCTTGTAACGTTCCCTTAATATTTTATTTAAGAGGGTTAATAATTGACATTAGACACAGCAAAGGGCTGGCGTGAGTGCTTAATTGTGAAATTAAAATTAAACTGTTGGTGATCTACCTTCCGTCGTTATTAAGGTGTATAGAAGGCTCGCTGACCTTGTGTATGTGGGCGGAGCTAAGCGCTCTACCCCCGAATACGTAAAACGCGCGCGGTGGCGCGCTGTACTAAAACGACGATCAAAGAATATGCAGAGGCGCAGAATGCCGCACGCAGGTCGTCATTTTTGCCTACGATTCCAGAGGGGAATGGCGGATGCAAAGCTGATATATTTTGTATAGATTGATACTTATGTTACGTATATTTTAAGTTTTTACTGGACATAATTTTTAGCAATTTTTCATTTAGAAATTTTGTTTAAAATCATACGTGAGAAGGGACTTAGTTCCTAACGGGGGTAAAACTTTAAAAATGATATCGAGTATTTTCTTAGGAATAGAATAACATTTTATTTGCATAGACTGTAGGTCTTCTTAGGACTTACATAAAAATGAGATTTTATAAAAATGTGATCCTGTTTCATGAATTTGAATTATTATAAATCAGTAATAAATATGCGCGTCTGTCTGTGTTAGTGCAAATATTTACGAACGAATTGTATCAGTGTGCGTTTATTGACTAGCTCGCTGCAGATGGCCCATTTCTATAGTGCGCGTGGACGCTTACGATAGTAATACAAGTAGTATGTAGGTATCTAAACTAATATTAAAATGAGAAAAGATTGGATAATTGGATTTGATCAAAATAAAAATCCAAAATGGCGGCAGCAAAAATTTTCAAATATTTCATCATGGGTATCGTTTTCATACTTTTCGAGGGTGATAAAGCCGATAGTGAGGTCAAAATAAAAATCCAAAATGGCGGCTGCAAAAATTTTCAAATATTTCATCATGGGTATCGTTTTCATACTTTTCGAGGGTGAAAAAGCCGATAGTGAGGTCAAAATAAAAATCCAAAATGGCGGCTGCAAAAATTTTCAAATATTTCATCATGGGTGTCGTTTTCATACTTTTCGAGGGCGATAAGGTCGATAGTGAGGTCAAAATAAAAATCCAAAATGGCGGCAGCAAAAATTTTCAAATATTTCATCATGGGTATCGTTTTCATACTTTTCGAGGGTGATAAAGCCGATAGTGAGGTCAAAATAAAAATCCAAAATGGCGGCTGCAAAAATTTTCAAATATTTCATCATGGGTATCGTTTTCATACTTTTCGAGGGTGATAAAGCCGATAGTGAGGTCAAAATAAAAATCCAAAATGGCGGCTGCAAAAATTTTCAAATATTTCATCATGGGTATCGTTTTCATACTTTGCGAGGGTGATAAAGCCGATAGTGAGGTCAAAATAAAAATCCAAAATGGCGGCTGCAAAAATTTTCAAATATTTCATCATGGGTGTCGTTTTCATACTTTTCGAGGGCGATAAGGTCGATAGTGAGGTCAAAATAAAAATCCAAAATGGCGGCAGCAAAAATTTTCAAATATTTCATCATGGGTATCGTTTTCATACTTTTCGAGGGTGATAAAGCCGATGGTGAGGTCAAAATAAAAATCCAAAATGGCGGCTGCAAAAATTTTCAAATATTTCATCATGGGTGTCGTTTTCATACTTTTCGAAGGCGATAAGGCCGATAGTGAGGTCAAAATAAAAATCCAAATTGGCGGCTGCAAAAATTTTCAAATATTTAATCATGGGTGTCGTTTTCATACTTTTCTAGGGCGATAAAGCCGATAGTGAGGTCAAAATAAAAATTCAAAATGGCGGCTGCATAAATTTTCAAATTTTTCGTCATGGGTATCGTTTTCATACTTTGCAAGGGTGATAAAGCCGATAGTGAGGTCAAAATAAAAATCCAAAATGGCGGCTGCAAAAATTTTCAAATATTTCATCATGGGTGTCGTTTTCATACTTTTCGAAGGCGATAAGGCCGATAGTGAGGTCAAAATAAAAATCCAAATTGGCGGCTGCAAAAATTTTCAAATATTTAATCATGGGTGTCGTTTTCATACTTTTCTAGGGCGATAAAGCCGATAGTGAGGTCAAAATAAAAATTCAAAATGGCGGCTGCATAAATTTTCAAATTTTTCGTCATGGGTGTCATTTTCATAGTTTTCGAGGGTGCTACAGACAGCCGATAGTGAGCTCACAATGTAAATCCAAGATGGCGGCTGCAAAAAATTGTTTTTGTTTTAAATCATACGTGATAAGGAACTTCGAATAACTTCTGATCAAACTAAAATTATTAAGTAACTAATGATTACTTGATTTTAGGTACAGACGCCAGCACATCAAGCTACCCGAAATAGTAAAATTTTCCCAATCAACCTTGAACCTAATGCTTTAGCGATAAAGTTGAAAATCTGTTAAAGAAATTTGACAGATTGCAGTTAAGTAGCTTGATGTGCTGGCGTCTGTACACGATACTTATTTGACAATAATATAGTGTGATGAGTTGCCAAATAAACAATGTTTTCTTATCACCAGACCGCATGAGTGAGTGTCTCCATCTCGTAGAGTCTTAGCATAATGCTGAGCGATGGCCGTTTTGCGTGGATGTGCGTGTTTACCCCCGAACTTGTTTTAGACAGAGACACTCACTCATGCGGTCTGGTAATAAGAAAACATTGTTTATTTGGAAACTCATCACACTATATTATTGTCAAATAAGTATTGTGTACAGACGCCAGCACATCAAGCTACTTAACTGCAATCTGTCAAATTTCTTTAATAGATTTTTAACTTTATCGCTAAAGCATTAGGTTCAAGGTTGACTGGGAAAATTTGACTGTTTCGGGTAGCTTGATGTGCTGGTGTCTGTACCTAAAATCAAGAAATCATTAGTTACTTAATAATTTTAGTTTGATCAGAATAACTTAGGTTATTCGAAGTTCCTTATCACGTATGATTTAAAACAAAAACAAATTTTTGCAGCCGCCATCTTGGATTTACATTGTGAGCCCACTATCGGCTGTCTGTAGCACCCTTGAAAACTATGAAAATGACACCCATGACGAAAAATTTGAAGATTTATGCAGCCGCCATTTTGGATTTTTATTTTGACCTCACTATCGGCTTTACCACCCTCGAAAAGTATGAAAACGATACCCATGATGAAATATTTGAAAATTTTTGCAGCTGCCATTTTGGATTTTTATTTTGACCTCACTATCGGCTTTATCACCCTCGAAAGGTATGAAAACAATACCCATGATGAAATATTTGAAAATTTTTGCAGCCGCCGTTTTGGATTTTTATTTTGACCTCACTATCGGCCTTATCGCCCTCGAAAAGTATGAAAACGACACCCATGATGAAATATTTGAAAATTTTTGCAGCCGCCATTTTGGATTTTTATTTTGACCTCACTATCGGCTTTATCACCCTCGAAAAGTATGAAAACGATACCCATGATGAAATATTTGAAAATTTTTGCAGCCGCCATTTTGGATTTTTATTTTGACCTCACTATCGGCTTTACCACCCTCGAAAAGTATGAAAACGATACCCATGATGAAATATTTGAAAATTTTTGCAGCTGCCATTTTGGATTTTTATTTTGACCTCACTATCGGCTTTATCACCCTCGAAAAGTATGAAAACAATACCCATGATGAAATATTTGAAATTTTTTGCAGCCACCGTTTTGGATTTTTATTTTGACCTCACTATCGGCCTTATCGCCCTCGAAAAGTATGAAAACGACACCCATGATGAAATATTTGAAAATTTTTGCAGCCGCCATTTTTGATTTTTATTTTGACCTCACCATCGGCTTTATCACCCTCGAAAAGTATGAAAACGATACCCATGATGAAATATTTGAAAATTTTTGCAGCCACCATTTTGGATTTTTATTTTGACCTCACTATCGGCCTTATCGCCTTCGAAAAGTATGAAAACGACACCCATGATGAAATATTTGAAAATTTTTGCAGCCGCCATTTTGGATTTTTATTTTGACCTCACTATCGGCTTTATCACCCTCGAAAAGTATGAAAACGATACCCATGATGAAATGTTTGAAAATTTTTGCAGCCGCCTTTTTGGATTTTTATTTTGACCTCACTATCGGCTTTATCACCCTCGAAAAGTATGAAAATGACACCCATGATGAAATATTTGAAAATTTTTGCAGCCGCCATTTTGGATTTTTATTTTGACCTCACTATCGGCTTTATCACCCTCGAAAAGTATGAAAACGATACCCATGATGAAATATTTGAAAATTTTTGCAGCCGCCATTTTGGATTTTTATTTTGACCTCACTATCGGCTTTATCACCCTCGAAAAGTATGAAAACGATACCCATGATGAAATATTTGAAAATTTTTGCAGCTGCCATTTTGGATTTTTATTTTGACCTCACTATCGACCTTATCGCCCTCGAAAAGTATGAAAACGACACCCATGATGAAATATTTGAAAATTTTTGCAGCCGCCATTTTGGATTTTTATTTTGACCTCACTATCGGCTTTATCACCCTCGAAAAGTATGAAAACGACACCCATGATGAAATATTTGAAAATTTTTGCAGCCGCCATCTTGGACTTTTATTTTGATCAAATCCAATCTTTTCTCATTTTAATAATAGTTTAGATATGCCTACTACTTGTATTACTATCGTAAGCGTCCACGCGCACAATAGAAATGGGCCATCTGCAGCGAGCTAGTCAATAAACGCACACTGATACAATTCGTTCGTAAATATTTGCACTAACACAGACAGACGCGCGTAGTCGATCGATAGCCGGCTCGATAGCTATGTCACATCTGTAGTACCTCTAACCATCGATTTTTCAGTGTAAAAATTTTTCCAAACATCAAAGCCGTTTAGAAGTAATATCGAAAATGAGAAAAAAATAGCGTGTTGGTAAATATTTTTTTAAGGCAAAAGTATTAGCCATACGAAAAAATCCTATGTCAGAAATGTTGTTCATGAATCTATAGCAAACATATATTTTTTTCAGATCTTTTAATCAAGCCGTTAATGAGAAATATTCGTCATAAAGTGACCGTATTACGGTACTAAACGAGAGTAAGGCCCTTAAACCCTCAAGTGTTCGTACAAATAATATTATAATAATATTGTGATCTGGTTTATATTGTTCCCTGAGAGCTGTTATACCTACCTTGAAAGGATTAATACAACGATATATTTAGATATTCGAAAACATAACATATGTAGGAGTGGGCTATGAAAATATTATTGGACAAATAGGTCAGGCTATTCATAGAATCCAAAACCAATGGTTTTAGTTACCTCCGTCAGTTCGGCGTTTTGCGGACGTCATGCCAAATCCTGATGCTATTTTTAACCGACTTCAAAAAAGGTGGTTCTCAATTCGGTGGTTTTTTTTTATGTTTGTTTCCTCAGAACTCCGTTATTTATAAGACGATTTGCAAAATTTTTCCCTTTTTGATTTGAAAAGATGTACTTTCAGATTGGTCTCAAAGAAATTTCATCAAAATCGGTTCAGTTATTTAGTTTTTAAGACTTCAAAAAGGAGGAGGTTCTCAATTCGATTGTATGTTTATTTTATATGTATGTTACGCGATATCTCCGGCAATTGTAGATACATTTCCAAAATTCTTTGGAAATGTATCTACAATTAATAATGGATAGGGTGTGCCTCAGGGTTGATCCCGTATAAATTTTATAAGCTTTGCTTGGCTAGTTTTTTAGCTTGGCTAGTTGGCTAGCTTCAATAATATCTACGTATTTTTTCCACTTAGTATATATTGATGATGTTATAATAACTTCCTGTCACAGATATTTACATAGCAAGTAGACAAATATGTGTGTAAAACCTTTTTTACAAAAAAAAAAACAACCGACTTCCAAAAAATACTACTAAGTGAAAAAATCCTTTATTTTTGGAAGTTGGTGGTAAAAAAACGAAAATACAAAACCAAAGATACTGACTTCCGAAATTAAAGTTTTTGAGAGTTAAATTATCAAACCACATATGAAGACAAAATCGCACTACTAATATAATCTAGCATTATTTACGTTGACAACCTATAGAACTATGCCTGCTGTTACAACTAACTTAGCAATTAATTAATAAGCAGCCTCTTGCTGAAGTAACAATGTACACAGAGGCCATCTATAGCAGAATACTTCTAAGGAAGTTTATTACGTAAGTAATAAAAGGCGGTAATTGCTTCTTTTCTCTATAAAGGACAGACAAAAGACGGCACTGTTACTGTTTTAGCGCTTCAAGCGCTTAAAAGCGAAGAAAAAAAAGAACCACTACTTATTGAAGATTCGTTTTCAATTCACCAGCCGCATTCGTTTTCAATTTCTGGATAATCGAGATCTTGCTCAATTGAACACTCGATTACTCGTTTACGGGACACCCCTCACTGTTTGAGTTTGCCGAGTTTGATTGGGTTTGCGCTGCAGTGGGATATTATCGCTGAATAAAATTAATTCTCAAGAAATAAAAGCTTTTGGGAGTATTGAACATAATCTATTTCGTTGACTTCGTTTGAGAGAGGAGGGACTAGAGAGAGAAGAGGAAGACTAGCTGTGACCTTGTATGTCGGAAAACAAATTGGATTTCGAGGGCGTTTTTTTAATCTTCCAGTGAAAGTCCTGGCAAAATCAATCCAACCGTTTCGGAGATTAGCATGAACACACAGACAAAAAATAATTGTTATTTTGTTATAAGTATCGTATATACTATAAGCTATTATTTTTTTTTTTTTTTTGTCATAAACAGACACTCCAATTTTATTTATTTGTATAGAATGTATAGCTGGACACATAATTGTTGAGTGTTTGTGTGAAATGGGTGCTTCCTGCTTTGAAAAGTTGTTAATGCTATAACAGTGGCATGTTTTCCCGGAAGCAGTTAACGGACGCTTAACAGCCTGGCCTATTATAGTGTATCAGAAAGGTGTGGTCAAATTTAAGGGTGTGGTACAGACCAATAAACTGAACCACTTTCTCTATAGGACCAACATCATGAACAAAAACATCAGCTGTCCCGTACAAAACTTCAATATCTACACGACCAAAATGGGATGGTTAAAATTTTTTCTCGATTACGTTGTTGGTCTTCTAAAGAAAGTTGTTCAGTTTGATGATCTATACCGCACCCTTAAATTTGACCCCACCTTTTTGATACATCCTGTATTTATAGTCTGTCTATAGTGCTCTGCAGTGTTCGAGTGCCCATGGAGAAGAGATGGAAAGTTGTCTAATTAGCAATCCACCAACCATTCTAAATAACGAAGTTGGAGCATTAAATGTCCTTTTTATAACAAAATATAAATACAATTTTGAATAGGGTAGTCAGCAACGGATTTTCAGAGACTTTAAGCTTTGTAAGTAAAGTTTCATTTAAGTAAGTTGTACTCTGTAAATTGGTTGGTTTTATCAATGTCGTACAGGCGTTCAGTTTAAAAGGCTTTGAATACTATATTTTGGTATACAGTGTGACGATTAGGTTATCACATTAATAGAAACTACGTATTCTACATAAGCAATTTTAAACATAAACAGTCAACATAAATAATAACAATTAACATTCTGGCCGTGGAACCTTTTTTCATTTTAGTATTCATCAACATTCAACTTAATTTGTCATTATTTGGTAAAAATACCATAAAGTTTGTGTTGAATTCTTGATACCATCGCCCCGCAGGTGTCTAGTGTCTTATTATCAAGGGTGGTTTATTTCGTGCCAATTTTTAAGCTTGAAACATTCAGTTTTCTATTTTTAGAGCTGATTTTTTCATCGCCAGATACCTTTTATATAAATAAAATAAGGAATAAAATTAACGTTTGACAGTTTTCGTATGAAATAACGGTCAAAATTTCAAAAAAAATCCTCGAATAAAGTTATCAGATGCTTGAAAAATCCGCCCTCAGTTAAATTGATTATTTTATTATTTTAACAGACTGATAACAACTTGTAATAACCGCTATACTATTAAAGGCAGATTTTTCAATAAATATTGCAGTTTGACAGCTTTTGAGTGGAAAACTGTCATAATGAACTGTCTAAGAAGTTATTTTTTATGTAAGTGCTGTGTACGCCTGTAAATGACTAATTCACCATAACTGAATGCTTATGTTATTTTTATTATGTTAATGGGTTGTTGGTGTACAGTCACGAGCACCAATATGTTAACACTTGGCAACTTTCAATTGCGATTTTTTCGCTTTTCTTTTCGATTTTTGTTGAAATACGACACATTACATAAACCTATTTATTCGAAAATGCTATATTCGTAACAACATAATATTTCATTAAAAAATGAAGGAGTAAATCGCTTTCGAATAAAGTCGAGTGTATACATACTTTTGCTCGTGACTGTACCTAACAAATATAAAAAATATATATATATTTAAGATAAAAGGTAGATACCGGACTATCGAAAAATCTGCCCTTAATGTGATAACCTAATCGTCACTCTGTATTTATAAACAGTGTGAGTATAACTAGTGATACAGAATTGCTAGTGCAGATACGAAATAACGTTGCCGTCTTATAGAAAAGTTTCATAACTGTTTAATAAGAAATGTTAAAGTTTCTCAAAACTGTCTTTCTTTAATTAAAATGCTCTCAATATTGAGGTATCGACTTGGCTGACAAAATGAAATGAAATTATTTATTCTACATAGTGTCGTTTTGCATCCTCGTCAAATTTAAGGAGGTAACTATGCTACTGATTCTTGAAACGAATCAATAATAAAATAGGTAGGTAGGTTTTTTTTTCTAATTTTCGTAAATCGGCGTGTGTGGGACACGCATTTTAAAACGCGGCCTGTGTGAGACCGCACTGTAACTGCCCTTTTATACACATAAAAACGCGGCCGCTTATACGATACCATAACGCGATTCTGTTCTTTGAAAGTGGTGTATTCTGAAATACTGTCGAACTTAAATAACTAAAAAAACGAGTATGTATTCATTATTTACCAGGGATCATAATTTTATTTGATCATTTATGTCTTTCGTAACAGCCTCCTGAAATTTGACGAGGATGCAAAACAACAGCTTGTATAAATAGGATATCGGAATCACTTTCACACGTCATATTATAAAAAATAAATAAGCCAGATGAGGTCGGCGTTTTCGTCTCCGACTACTCTGAGAAGAAAGGCCGAAACAAACTCAGACGTCAGTCTTTTAAAGTCCAGACATAGTCTTGTTCAGATCATATAGATTGATATCTGAAATGGTCGTTTGAGGAAAATACCACACAGATTTGAATGGACCAGTCCGGTTAGTGCAAGCATTTGTCAGTAATCGGGTAGCTCAACTGGAACTTGACGTCACAAGTTTGCCATGTAACTATTTCTCGGTTTGTCATATCCAATTTTTGCCCAAAGCATTGATCTTCCGTATAGACGTCTATGTAGAGTAGTAACACATACTTCCACTCATTTAATATTCAAGACGGAGCCGAGAATCTGAGAAATAAAACCGTTTTTGCGATCATTCAATCTGGCAGGCAAGAGTTTTGATTTTCGAAGGCGATTCTGCATAGCTTCATTGAATCGAAATTCGAATGAAATTATGGCCAGTATCTTGTATCTTTAGTATTTAATTAAGTCGAAGGAGTGGCGAACAGGACTTGGGTTCTCGAGATCCTATCCCCGATCTGGGTTTTTTTACTTTACTTAGAATTTCATAAACAATATTATTTCTGGACTTTAAAAGAGACTGTGATCTCAGTTTGTTTCGGCCTTTCTTCTCAGAGTAGTCAGATAAGACGCCAACGTCATCTAGTTTTAAAAAAATATGATTGACGTGTAAAAGTGTTTGTACAAACAATTTTCCACGTCAATCATATTTAAAAAAAAAAAAATCATCAAAAATCATTTATCAATAAGCAGTTTTGTAGTACCTACAGTCATTGTACGGACTTTATATACAGCCCAGTTACAGGAGGAGATGGATTTTCCCAATCACTTGGAACTTTTTTCACACCTTAGCCAAGAAATTGTGCCATTCGGTCAGCTTTGGGTATACATGCATGTGAAATCTATAAAAAGATATTTGCTTACCCATCAATTGTAGAACGTCCTTATTATTCATAGAAACATAGCTACTTTATGACATAGCTACTAGCGACCCGCCCCTGTTTCACACGGCTTCAAACAAAACATCAAGTTTCTTTTTATTACATGTAAGTTAATTCATTCATGTATTATACACATCAATCTTCCAGAATAAATTTACTTAATGATGGTGAAAACCTCATCAAAGTCCGTGACGTAGTTTAGAAGAACAACGCGGTTACACAGACAGACACGAAAAGCGACTTTAATTTATAATTATAGATGATTGCTATCACACGGTAAAGACGTTATTAAAGGTATCTATAATGTCGTTTCCTAGTACCTATCTAACAAGCAGTCTATTACTTTGCCATTTTCTAAGTCTGTGTAGTTCTAAGAATAAGAATAGTAAATTAAATAATATGTTTAGGAGGTCAAAGTAGAAATGATTAGAGGTTAGATTAAAAACATAGACTTGTAATATATTCTTCTATTTTTCTGCTCCCCTTAAGGGCATGAACTATGTGAGTATAGCTCATGTCGTGATAAAAGTATACAGCCAGTTGTCAAGGTTGTGCGATTGACTGCCCAGGAGCGTACGTTTTAGTATCACTTTCCTCATGAATGCAAATATTTATTACTAGCTGACCCGACGAACGTTGTCCTATCCAATTTTCAAGAAAAGGTTTTCCCGAATTTGAAAATTTTCCGGGAAATTTTCACAGTTCTTCATTCCATAATTGCGTAACCCACTAACAGTAGGAATGGCTTTCATTTTGACAGTTCAACAACATTCATTGCGTTATTTACAAACTTTTCGAACATATGAAGCAATGGATTAGCAATATCCTTCAAAATCATTGAGATAATTGATTGTGTGTTACTCAATTAGGGTGCTGATTCTGAAAGTAATGATCTTATCCAACAAATAGCATTTAATAATTTTTTATATAGTACATGCACACCATGTAATGGTTTTGTAAAGTATAATCGACAGGTAAATAAGAACGTTTAACATAGAATAGAATAGAATACGGTTGTTGATCACTCAAAGCATACAAGTTAATTACTCAGGCTCTACTTGTATAACGAGTATCTATTTAGCGTGTTAATCTTTACTTCACCCTAGTTAGACTATAAAGTTGGTGTTTATAATCCGACATCAAACTCGCGTTATTTTTTGAAAATCAAACAACGATTTAAAAGGTTATCTCCTCTGTGCTACCAACACAACAATTGTTTCTTTATTGTCATCATCATCATCATGAATAAATAAATCATCATTATATTTATGAGCACATTAAGTCCCGGCTATCATTCGAAGATCTTTGACAACCGTTACAGGTAGTCAGAAGCCCAAAAGTCTGCCAAGGGGTACCCAGTAACTGGGTCGTGAAGATCAGATAGGCAGTCTTTCCATATCAAATACTGGTGCATTAGACTAGTAACCGACCCCAACAAAGTTGGGAAATGGCTAGGCAGGTTGATTTTATATTTTTTTAGTACTTAACACAGAAATATTTAAAATAATTTGATTCCAATTAGAGACACTCACACCATATTAAAATTCCAATAAAAATACATTAAGTCAATACATACCGAAAATGGAGTCCGTTTTATTTAAGCATTAAAATTAAATACGTGGAATCATTTCCGTAAAATTATTTAGGATTACGAAATTAAAACAATAAAATTAAAGTGCCTTCATTGTTTCCCAAAAATCTTTTAATACCACTTCATACCGTTTCGCTGTAATAATAATTGTTAAATCGTAACCTACTCGACAAAATGTTGCTTTTTGTAATGTTAACAACTGTTCGAACAATTCATCGAACAAATACTTTTATGTACCTACCCTACTTTTTGCGAAAAAAATCTTCATGTAAGCAAATGAGCTCTTATTTGACTTTCCTGAAAAGATTACTGGTAATTATAAGGAAGTCTAATTTTGAACTACATATTAAAAATAATTGCAAATAAGATAAGAGAATTCCTATCGCAGGTTGTGGTTTGTCGAGACGATTGGTCACAACGAATCTCCTAAAATGCGTATACGAATGGACCAAGAATCATGATAGAGGGCACCCTACAGATGTGATATACATGATTATGAACAAGCGTTTGACCGCGTCCCCTTGCGACGTCTACTCCACAAACTGGAACACTTTGGCATACGCCGCAGTGTATTAGCCTGGATAAATGATTTTCTTATGAAATGAACATTCCGTGTGCGTATTGGAGACGTTCTTTCTACGTCTCGTATAGTACTCAGCGGTGTTCCTCAAGGATCGGTGCTCGGTCCACTGATATTTATTTTATACCTGACAGACTTGAAAAACACGCTCCGCCTGCCATTTTCGTTATTTGCGGACGATACAAAGTGGTTTGGGAATCCTTATGACCAGTGGCAAGATATCCAAAATGATCTAAGCGCTATATACAAATGGACTTAAGACTGGTTGTTGATGCTGAATGTTTACAAATGTACCGTTTTGCACGTAGGTAAAAACAATCCACGAAAAACTTATCGTCTCGGACTCTACAATCTCTCAGCTGTTGAGTCACAGAAAGACCTGGGTGTGGTTATGTCCAACGACCTGGGATTGTCAAAAGAGCAAATTTGAAACTTTACATCATCCACAAGGCATTCAAGTGCCTGATGCCTGGTCAAGTTGTACAAGACCTACATAAGACCTTGGAATTCGCTAATGTCACCTGGGACCCTCATTTTAAAAAAGACATCACTATACTTGATAATGTACAAAGAAGGGCAACCAAGATGGTTCGCACCATGCGTAACCTACATTACGAACAGCGCCTCAAAGACCTTGACCTTAGCACATTGGAACAGCGCAGACAGAAGGGTAGGCTCATTGAAACGTACAAGATACTTACAGAACACTACGAAGTGCCCAGCCTTCAAGACCTTTATACACTGAATGCGAACAAACATTTGCGTGGGCATTCCCTAAACCTATGGGAAAATTCGTCAAAAAAAGCCCTTGAAGCAATTCTTGTCTAACCGAGTTGTAACAGCCTGGAATAGACTCCCAGAAAATATAGTGAACGGGGAGCCGTTCACTATATTTTCAGTGTATGGGAACACACTGAACTGCTTCAAGAATCGACTGGACAGATTAAATATCTCCAAGCTATACGAACCACACGCATCACCTAATCAGCTGCTAGTGTGTCTAACCAAATAATAATAATAATTCACAACTGTTTCGATGGCCTCCTGGGTTCGATTCACAGATCGGGCAATGTTCAATTTTTCCATATGGAATTTCTCATTCCAGCCAGGAATCTGGTTTTGGGCCCGGTTGATGGCAATAGGCTCGCCCTCTATTACATGGGACATAAACATAACTGCTGAAATGTGCCTACACATCTGCCTAACCCATCGGGGAACACAGGCGTGATCATATTTTATGTTCTTTATATTTCATTTATTTTTCTCATTGGTAGTGTACTTCAAAGAGAACAGGTGCGTGGTATTCACATACACCGCGCCGCGCGTGTAAAACCAAACGTGAGAAAAGTACCTAGTAATTAAAATTTATTTTTTTGTACCTTGTATTTTGTTTATATTTATATATATGCGACAAGACCGCCCATTGTATTACCCTTTGTAAAATTTCTATATTTATGTCTGTAATTATATGGTGTACATAATAAAGAGTATTCTATTATATTCCATTCTATATGCTGATGCTGTTGCGACTGTCTTGTGTTTGCAGTGCCTCAGAAAAGTTCGCGATAACCCATACCGATGGGTTACATGCCATCATCCGTACAAAAAACTTTAATAATTTTGTTTTAAAAACCTAACTGCTGAACCGTTTTTGATGAAATTTCTATGGGACCAATCTGAAAAAAATTATACCATAGTTTCCATTCCTCGTTGTGTCTAGTTGATGGGTAGTTTTCTCATGAATTCGTCTTTAGTTTAAGTTACTAACAATAGCATTTTAAGTGCAAATCTGCTACTAAGAATTTAAGGATCTTTTAGGCGTCCGAAATAAAATGATATTCTTTTATTTATATAATTTGTTATCATTTAATTGTGATTTTTCTGTGTATGTATTTTGTAGGTATGTAAGAATCTTAGCACGTGGCGCTCTTGCCTGAAGAAGCGAGCTAAATAATTATGAACAATATTATTTCTTCAGTAACATGTTCGTCCTGAACATACAAATAAACTTCTCAAAACAATATTGAATAAATACAAAAACCTGTCAATCTGTAACTATATACATTATAAAATTAAAAAAATCGAGGCTGTCTGTGTTACCGCGTTGTTCTTTTAAACTTTTCGCCATAATTTAAAGATTTTATTTCGGAAGATTTATAAATTTAATAAATTAATATTAATCTTATATATAAAAAGAAAATCTCACTCTCGTCAAGTCGTAAAAACCGTGCAAAGCAGAGGCGGGGTCGCTAGTATAATTATAAAATTAAAATGCAGTCACAATAACAAAGGAGATTATGACATGAAATTGAAGTTACTTAAGCTTTAACGTAAATAGGTTCCCTTATACAGTCTGAACCCGTTGAATAGTTAATTACATAGTGCAAGTTTTCCACTTAACGCCTCGGAGCACCCTATCTGATGGTACTGCGATTTATACCTTTTAGATTTGAGGCGATAGGAACGAGTGGGGTTAACTTGACATGTCGTAACAACTGATTTGGATCATTTTAAGTAACTTTATATATTCTTGGTTACGGATAAAATGGGTTTCGGTAAGTTGCAACTTTGTATTAGAATGTTGTTGGATGTATGTGTTTTATGGTGTACTTAGTAAAGAGTATTATACATATATCCATTTATCTTTTCATACCATCATCATTTAAGCGAAACACTTAATACATAATTGTTTTCCCCTAGTCATATATTTTATTCATATATATTTTTATGAATTACAGTAAACCACAATTAAAAATTTTTGTTTTGATACTATTACAAAAAATTACAAATAATGTTGTCATAATAATTACTTTTCCATTTATGGCCACCTTAATAAGGGGAGGGCCCTTATTCCGTCCGAAAGGGTTACCGCTGCCCTGGAACATAAAGGGCTAAGGAAGGAACACGGGTGGGTTTTAGTCAGTAAGAGTCTGACACTCCCTTCTGCTCCACCCAGAGCGGGAGGAGTCATTTGATGATTTCCCATCCTAAAAAAAAAAAGGGCTCTTATTAAAATAGTAGCCCACCGGTATCGGGAACAAGCTACCGGCGGTCAGGGCTCCAGAGAGAGGAAACTCCTGACAATGCAGGCCGTGTCCAGAAGCACCGCTTTCTGAATCAAGCCCAAGGGCTTGATTCAGAAAGCGGTACTTCTGAGGAGTACCTGAGGAGGCTCTTGGCTATTAGTGCATTGGCTGTCATGACTATCGGCACAATTATACCTGAGTCCATATCCCACATGTCGACAACCTCTGCACAGTTAATAAAGTAGCGTAGATATTCTTTCTGACCCGGAAACCACACCGCAACAACCGGAAATCACAAAACAATATACACACACTACACAACGATAAATCTTTAGACACTATGTCATTCACAATAGCCACTTTCTGTAAAAAACGTGAATAAAAAAAATAATTTATTATATTAAAAGAGTTACAAAGAAACCATCAAGTCACTAGTGAAAAGACAGTTTTACTTTGTAAAGGGTGCTTACAATACCAAGGTTTTATTAAGCATTTCCCTTTGGCCTTTTAAAAGGCTTCCTTAGCTGCAGTTTAAATTATTTTTTGGAAAAGAAACTAGTTTATCGGTTAGATTTAACAACGGCACAACAGGGACGCACAGTCAGGAAAATTTATTGTTAAGCAAATTCACATTCTTCGTCAATTTTGAGTGCACCAATTCAAGTGCTTGGGCCACTGGGTCTCTGACGACTTGAGTGACAATTTGGACATTGAGAGGGAGCGCAGAGCGCTGTCTGTCCGGTGTAATATGTTGGCTCGCAGGTTTACGCGATGTCAGTCGCTTTACGAGTACACGTGCAATCTGTGGACCAACTTTACGCAACAGACGTACAGCGCACTGCGCATGCAGTACAAGAATGCTTTCAGGATACTGTTAGCGCTTCCGCGGTTTTGTAGTGCTTCGACTATGTTTGCTGAGGCGCGGACGATGATTTTTTCGCGATCATAAGAAAACGGGACACTTCACTATTATGTCGCCTACAAAGCAGCTCGAACAGTCTCCTGAAGATGTTGTCCGAGCGGTGGGCCATGTCCCTGATACAGAGGTGGATGCAGCTTCATGTTAGCGCCTCTCCTCGTATTATTTTCCATTGTGTGTATGTTTATATTGTCTGTGTCTAATTTTGTAATTGATTATGTTAAAGTGTATTTTATTTATATTTGTTTTAATTGTGTAATGTCTTTGTCTAATTTTTGTTATTCTTGTTTTATTTTAATGTTTTATTTGATTTTAATTTTGTAATAGTTAAGGACCATGGACATTGTTTGAAATAAATTAATTGAAAATTTCCTTTTCCCTGTTATACTAAGCCATTTGATTATACGGACAATTTAAGTTGGTTAACAATTTTCTCAACAATAAAATTAATTTCCTTGTTTTTCAAACTTTATTTTGACAACTCACAAAAATTATTTATTACTATTTGAATGTCTTTGACAAGTTTGACATATCTCTGGACCATTGGAAAACGTGGCAGGGACCGAAGCCAACTCGCAGAGGATGGAGGATTAGATAATTTTAAATGATGAGGAGGCACCAACCGACGATTATCCCTGTATGCACTATGCAAGTGCACCCAAAGACAATTCTCGGTTGGTGCAGGACTATTGCAGAACATAGAAACAAAATATATTGGGCTATGGGTTTGGGTGGCTATAGTGGATCGGTTACTTTGAACTATTAGTATAACCCTGTGTTGTCCAACTGCAGGGCATAGACCTCCCTTCCACATTTCCCAGTCTACTGCAATTGTGGGCAAATCCTTTAAGAAAGAGTCCAGCTCATCCCGCCATCTCTTAGTGTATTTTATTGCCAGATAAAATTATTATTGACAACGTACCAACACAGTTATCTTTCCAAAGAGAAACAACTTCTGACAGTATTCACATTGCCAACGTTAACGAAACAGTAACAACATTATTTCATTGTGTAGGCACCCAATCGGTGGGCAAAGCAAACATTCCCAGCGAAGTTGCTTTCTGTAAAGTCTGCTTTTCCCTGAATTTATGACGTCATCAACTGCGGCGCCACGTCAACTATCGATCTGTTACCGCGAAGGAACATAATAAATGAATTTCTAATACTGGTCACTTTAAAAATTCTTTGAACAGTGCCTCCATCGTTTTTTAAGTAGGTAATACGGTAGAAACGATTTAGGTGTTCTTAAAGGCTCCATAAGTTGTCAGATTGAACAAAGTTACGAATACCGACGCTTAGTAACAACTCGAAGCACTTAATCTGTACGTAGAGATGTCAAGTTTTCCTCTTTTATTCACTTAAACAACAAAGGTAACTAACAAAGTCACTTCAGTTGAAAAGTTCATTAGAGTTTAATTTAAATGTTTTAAATGTTAATGGATTTCAAGGGATCAACAGCTGTCCGTGTCTAAACTGTTAGTTTCGGAGCTTATCCGACGAGAACTTTAATAGTTTAAGCGCTTATATAAGATTAATAGCCCAAAGCTCTACCTGTCTCGAATTGAGGCGGTCGGTTTGAAGTAACAACTAATCTTTAAATTACTAATGAACTAGTGTTGGGATGCAAATATCTTAAAGTTGGATACAATGTTGCGTTGAGTGTACAGTTATAGATAGTAGAGTAGTAATAGTTATCTACTTGTATTTTTTTTGTGCTTGTGTTCAAGTAAATGTATTTTCCTTCCTTTCTTTTTTCATCTCTAAACAACACATTTGAAATAAACTATTTTCAATTAAAGCTATGCAATCTACATAACTAATATGTTGAAATAATAATTTCAATTTATTTCATGTACATTCAAATGCTTATATACACTATAACACAACGGACAATTTACACTGGGTACTCAATTAAATGACTGAGTAACTAACTATACAAAAAAAAAATTAAGGCCTGATTTTTCCAACGCCAGATAATTTTATCCGAGGAATCATTTTGAATGTTTGACAGTTGTTCCATACAAAATCTGTCAGACGTAAAAAAACTGAAGCTATTAAAACTGAAGTTATTAAAACTGAACATATTTCAATCTTCATTTAGTTATGAGGTTTTTGGTCATACATAAATGATAAATAAATGATAAATGATTTTATTTTGTAAGTAGGTTTGTACAAACACTTTTACACGTCAATCAAATTTTAAAACATACATAACCATGTGAGTCCCATCATGATAATACTCGTACACAGGATAAATAAACGCTTTGCTACTAAAAACTATGGACTATGTTGGCTAACAGAGTTGTAAATAAACTTGTAAATTTTAACAAGCTAAATTTTATACTAATACTAGCTTTTGCGAGCGGTTTCGCCTGCGTGGAGGTCGGAAATTATCCCACGGGAACGTACTACCGAGATAAAAAATATCTTATGTGTTAATCAAGGCTATAAACTATCTGTGTACCAAATTTCAGTCAAATCCGTTCAGTAGTTTTTGTGTGAAAAAGTAACAAACATCCATCCATCCATCCTCATAAACTTTCGCGCTTATAATATTACTAGCTGTGCCCCGCGGTTTCACCCGCATAAGTTTCGATCCCGTGGGAACATCGTAATAAAAAGTATCCTATATGTATGTTAATCCTGGTTTTAAACCATCTGCGTGCAAACATCTAAATCCATTCAGTCGTTTTTGCGTGAAAGAGTAACAAACATCCATCCATCCATCCTCACAAACTTCCGCGTTTATAATATTAGTAGGATAAAACAAAAATAAAGCACTTGTAGCCGTTGCATAATGTAATTCAATATCCGTCGGTATGGTAGGTTTTCCTGCCCAATTTTTTTGACGGAAAGCTCTCTTGAGCTTTGAAGGAAAACATAGAGAAAAAATACCGGAAAATGAACTGTGTATTCTAAGCACATGTCAATATTCGAATAGGGGTCAGATTTCAGTGGTTAATTTGGTCGAAAGTATTAAAAATATAGTAAAAATCTATAATTACCTACATTTTGGACATGACGATACCCCAACACAAAGTCAAAATTTTTGTTACAAAGGTGCTTATTTATAAACGTTGCTTAACCCTTCGTATACTGGAACGTGGATCCACGCAATACACAATGACAATTGAATTGCTTCTGTAATTACGGCATTAAACCGGTTAAAGTTAAGCAATAATTACCGACTGTTTATCTAACCATACATTTGACGTTTATAAACGTCTAAGGTTCTGGAGTGGCGACCGCGTACCGAAAGACGTAGCGTTGGAAGGCCTACCACAAGGTGGACCGACGATCTCGTGAAGGCCGCAGGAACCCGTTGGATGCGAGAAGCAGAGAACCGGTCAAAGTGGAGGTGCTTGGGGGAAGCCTATGTCCAGCAGTGGACGTCTTTTGGTTGAAATGATGATGATGATAAAATGTCTTTAAACTTTAAGCAACAAAAATAAAAAAAGGGAAAAATGTTATTATCATAATAGATTTTATTTGTCAGAACTTGTTTGTATCGCTTCGCCTGAATTACAACTGGTGTCGTGAAAATAATTTAAAGTTTAAATGCACAAATTAGAGTTTCAGCTGAGAACGTTCCCGGTGACTGCACATTTCAATCTACTTTATGGTTTAAAAGCATCACGTTTTAGAAAACATCGTTTGAATTCTGGATTTGCTTATTTGTATGACTTATTAAGCAGTTTTACGTAAAGTACTTTGCTTTGTAAACTTGATAAAGCTTTTAAATTTATTAATGACTTTTGTTAAAACTTTTAATTTTATTTATTACTTTTGTCAGTTATATTTTTCTCATTGTTTTCGGTTGATACAATTGACTACAAATGACTTTATTTAGTACATACAGTAATTTGTCATATTCTTTTAATACTTAACTATTTAAAATAATTAAAATTATTTATTTCATTAGGTATTATTTATTTCTAACTATTTTTTTTAAGAATTTTAACATTATAATTGACAAAAAGGATATTCCTTTATGTACTAAATGATAAATAAACAAAAAAGGATTATTTGCTATTTCTGGAAGAGTACCTATATTCCTAACAGTTCCCAGCAACATAACATTGAATAACGTTTTTACAATAACAACCCTATTCCAGAGATTTCCAGACCACCTAATACATAACAAAGCTGAAAAAACATAGCCAAAATAATATTGGAATCATTTTCCATTGCAAAACAATTCCAATACGTCACGAGAACCGTTACATTCAAGTTTAAACAGCGTGAGACGCGATAGTGTGGTTCTGTACCATTAATCTGTACAACGTACCCAACAAATCTTTTCTTCCAAACTTAGGATCCATCCACGTCTACTTTCCTATGAATAATACATCCGTTGCCTCACAAGAAATGTCCATATATTTGTTTAGGCATCATAAATAAGTAGCAATTAGGATAATGATTTGACTACCCTCGTCTGGCTGCGTCTTAATAGAAGCAGTTTGTTCTCTTTGCTGTCATAGTTTATCACCTTGTTGGTGGTGTCTGCTTGTGTTTAAGGGGTTAGAGTATTTTTGGCTGGAGTCTTAAGTATTTACCAAGTTACAGTGAGTATCATAATCTTTATTTTACCAAAAGAATGACAACCTTACAACCAATTTTACAATAGCACTTATTTTCTATAAATCTAAAAGATTAGATACCCACTCACAATAACAACAATAAATTCACAATAATAAATTCAGAAGGTCAATTCTCATAATTTAAAACGTTCAAAATCTAGTCGCAGTCTCCAGTCTCATCTCGGCGACAGGCAACTATCAAGAACTTGTCAAAAATGTAAGGAGGTATTTTTGACAGATTGAGACAGGACTGTGAACATTCTTAAAATTATGAGAATCTCCCTTCATGTGGTTACGAAACCGATTCACCCTGGCCCCCACACTAGTTATAAACTGTATTACGGTGGAACAGTTTTCCTCGATCTCAGTTTACAATATATTAACAGCGAATAGTATTAGATTAGTATTACAATAAAGTGACTATTATCAATTTGAAAAGGACCTACTGCTGTCTCTGTCGCGAGGGCGTATGAATTCCTTCTTCATATTATATTCTGGTTATCTCTAGGTTTACAATGAGATTTGTTTTATAGTAATAATATAGGATTTTACTGCTTCGCTTTGATGTGAAGAGAAATCCCCGCCTCACGATATGTCGGAGACACTCACCGATACGGATCCCCCTCCGACTTGCAAGCGTCTCCCAATCCAGTCTCTTATCTTCGGTCCGCAAGGGCACCGAAGTGTTATCACTATGCCGACCATCAAACCATCCAACTTCTCATGTGCAACTAGGATATCTGTAAGTTTAAGTACCCATGAATCTTAGGGTTAAGTATTACCTATCTGTTTCCATCAATAAAGCTATTTATCACAGTTATACAATTACAGTATTCTAAGATGAACTTTACTTCAAGTTCTCAACAACAATTTTGTGACACCTATGTGCTAATCAGATACTAGGATTCTTTCCACGTCTGCAAGAGCACGCATTCCTGTTCGACTTCGGCCCATCGCCTCGTCTGGAATGCTCCCCCTTTATACTACCCATATAGTGTAGTTTCTCATACGTCCGTCGACGTTATGCCCGTCGGCATACGAAGGCCATGGGGGACCGAAGAGATTTATAAGAGAGGTTGGCCCATGACCCTTCCTATAAACTCACATAGCTTTTCATGTCCGGACACTAGCCCGCGTGCGGTCGCTGTTATGCCCCCAGCCCAACGCTGAAGGCACGACCAACACACTTAGGTTTAGGTGTCTCAAGTAGGTAATTTGAGTAGGTAAAAGTACCTTCGTATATTTAATTACTAGAACAACAGATAAATAATACTTAGCTTTCCAGGTGGCGCGTATCACGGGTGACAAGAATCTACTTATGATCTTCTTGTACTGTATTTACTTTACAATAAACCACATTAATTAATCAGACTGAATAGGCTATACTCATATTTCAAATGCGGCGTCGTTTGGTAGCGTCAAGTTGTCAATACTGATTTAGTGTTGCTATTACATTAGTTCTGTGCAATTATATATTTACATTTTGTAGGTTTGGAACATCGCGATTTCATCTTTCGCGACACTCCCGACGACGACAGAAGTTACATGTGTTCCATCAAGTCTCGCGTCCACTCTCGGATCTTTTCTCGAGCCTTCAAGGACGCGTCTCTCACCTCCCTTACTTCAGGAGTTTGTGCTATCTCAACTGTATTAGTGCTTTTAGGTATGCTATCACTATGGTGTTTTTCATCAAGTATTGTTGGTTCATCATTTCCTGAGGTAAGTGTTCTCTGAGTTATTTCCCTTTCTATTTCTTCTCTATTTATGTGTTTTTCTGTTTCGGGTTTGTCAACGGGTTCTGCGGTTTGTGGAGTTGTGGATATTTCTTCGGTAAGAATAGTTGAGTCGAGTTCTTCTAGCAGAGGTAAGTCATCCAATGTTGGTGTGACATCTTCTCTTTCGAACTCAAATATGACCCTTTCTTTTCCAGATATATCCTCTTCAACTTCCAACGGATAAAGATGTGCGATGGAACGAGTGAATTCCGTATCATTCACCTTTACTCGTGCCACTCTGCATTGACCGTCGGCTCCTTTCAACAAAGATGTAATTTTTCCAACCTTCCAGTTCTCTCGGTTCTTCGTATCTCCTTTAATCTGGACGATATCTCCTAATTTTGGAATTTCTAATTTTGTTATCCTTGGTTCTTTAAGAGAGTGTTGGTATCTCTCCCTTAGACTTGGTAGGTACTGGTCGACGAACATTCTCTTAAACTCTTTCAGCATGTTCTGTCCACGTTTCCAACCTTCCACTAGATTCTGTTTTGTTACTGTGCCTTCTTGTGGAAATTCTGCATCTGAAGGTGTTGTCACAATGCATTTATTCAAGGTTAGAAAATCTGAGGGTTTGAGAATATCCTCTAGATCAGAACCTACACATGTCAGAGGGCGCGTGTTTAATATTGCTTCTATCTCTTTTATGATTGTACTTAGTTGGTTATCTGACAGTAAACTTTTCGTCAGAGTTCTCTTGAGACAGTGTTTGACTAGTCCAACAAGTCTCTCATAGAATCCTCCATGCCACGGTGCTAACTGTGGAATGAATTTCCATTCTATGTTATTAGTGATGCAATAGTTGTCTGACAGTATTTCTGCAGTTAATTTAAATTGTAGTGCGTTATCTGAAACTATTCGTGTTGGTATTCCTCTGCAAGATATAAATCTTCGTAGTGCTAATAGACATTCCTCAGCCGTAAGATCCTTAACGACTTCCAAGTGTATAGCACGTACTGCTAGACATGTATACAGACATATCCATCTTTTTTCTGATTTATTACTTGTCTTTACTTGAAGAGGACCCAGATAATCTATTCCGGTATATGTAAATGGTGAACTATAGTTTACTCTTTCCTTAGGAAGCGCTGGAGTAGTTGGTAATTTGAATGGACCTCCTCCATGTTTGACACAATTTGTGCATTTTCCTAATATTTTCTTTACTTGGCTTCTTCCTTGGAGAATCCAGTACGATAATCTGATCAAACTTAAGGTGTGGTTAACCCCTACATGATAGTTTTTCTTATGTGTTTCTAGGATCATTGTGTTAGTGAAATCACAATCCTTTGGGATTAATATTGGATATCTTTTATCGTAAGACCAATCGGCGTTTTGTAATCTTCCTTTGCAACGTAGGATATCGTCTATGTCGGTAAATACTCCTAAGTTTCGTTGTAAGTTAGTATCTTTGCCCTCTACTTCCTCAGGGAAATGTTCCTTTTGAATCCTTTTGATCTTTTGTGTATGTGATAGTGTATCGTCCTCACAGTGTTCTGTGGAGTTGTTTCGTGATTCCTCATCTGATTGATTTCTCCGTTCCTGCTTTTTTGAGATATTTTCTCCACTCGTGAGATCCTCCCCAACAGGAAACGAAAAGCCATGTTCCGCAGAAGAACATGTGGGAATTACTGCGACTTCGGTTTCATTAAGTAAAGAAATTTCGGCTCTACAACCTTTCGGCCAAGTTCTGGAGTGTTCCAGTAGAAAACTTGGTCCGGATAGCCATTTCTGCTTATCTTCCATGGAACTCGTGGGTCTAGTAGCCACGTCTGCTGGATTCAATCCTGTTGGAACATATCTTACTGTTACTGGTGTATTTCCCTTTATTTCTTCTATCAAACTTGCAACGAATGGTGGTAGTAGTTTGTTGCCGTAATACCAATCAATCACTATTTGACTATCTGTCCATATAGTGTTTTCTGTAAATTCCAAGTCCAGGAACTTGGTTACGTACTTCAGCAACCGGCTACCTATTAGAACACCTAATAGTTCAAGTCTTGGGATTTTCAAATTGTCCTGATCCTTGATGGGCACCACTCTTGATTTTCCTATTACGAAACTCAATTCTTTTCCTTTAGAAATATATACAACTGCAGCATAAGCTTTGGTTGATGCATCCGTGAAAGCGTGCAGTCGAATATTGTCATCGCCAGCTTGTTTGAAGTATTTCCTGTGGTAAAACAATATTTTTTGTGTCTTCCAGTTGTTCTCTAATAATTTGCCATTCATTGGTCAATTCTTCTGGTAATGGGGTATCCCATTTGAATTTACGTATCCACAGATTCTGTAGTAAAAGTTTTGCTGGTAATAAATTTGGTGCAGCATATCCGCATGGGTCGTAAATTGACGCTATGTTTTTTAGTATTTCTCTCTTGGTAGTGGCTTCTGTAGTCTTTCTTGGTCTCAATCTGATCGTATCTTCTCCTGTGTTCCAATTCAGTCCTAATACTTTAACTTCTACGTCTCTGCAGGCATCCGATGAGGAAATGCTTCCTGAGAATCGTTTGGAATTTGAACTCCATTCTCGAAGATTCATTGACATTTCTTCAAATGTGATCTTACACGACTCATACAACTCTGTTGCTTCTTGTACAGATTCTACTCCTGTGACAAGGTTATCGACGTAGATGTCATTTACTATGCGTTTTAGACTTTCCTCATTGGAACGCAGTAGATGATGTTTCAAAGTAGCAATTAGAAGAAATGGACTTGATATCACTCCAAATGGTACGCGACAGAATCGTAAGTGTAGGATGTTATCCTCCGTGGCCGCCCCTTTTATGTCTTTCAACCATAAGAATCGAGTTACGTCTTTGTCCTTTTCGTGTAATGCTATCTGTAGAAAAGCCTTTTCTACATCTGCTGTTATTCCTATTTGATGTGACCTAAACCTTAACAACATTCCGGTCAAGTCTTCTAGCATAAGTGGTCCGCAATGTAAACATTCATTTAAACTTTTGCTATGCTTGGTCTTTGCCGAAGCGTCGTAGACTATGCGAGTTGGCTTACCCGGATGACTAACACCGTGATGCGGTAGGTAGTGTACAGGATGATCTACATCTTCGACTCTTCTTTCATTGTCTGGTACCCTTTCAATTATTTCTTTTGCTAATTGTTCCTTTAATGTAGTATCGTACGCTGTTAGTGAATCGGAATCTAATCGTTTGAGTAGGTTGACTAGTCTGCCTTTGGCTAGGCCAAAATTAGTCTCTAAATTAGGTGGGTAATCTATCCATGGCCAACTAACGGTGTACCTATCGTTTACTAGTTCTATGGTATCATTGAACTGGTTGATCACTTCTTCGTCCCTAGTCAATTTTGGTGAATCGCATATCCCAATGGATTCTAGTTCCCATAAGCATTTGAGGTTTCCATTGTATAATGGAAGATCTGGTGTTGTCAATTTGTGTTCTACTCCCTGAAAGTATGTTATTACTGACAACGTGTCCGTGGATTTCGTTTTAGTTTTTCCAGACAGTATGTAACCGAATTTAGAGTCAATCAAGAATAAATTACTTTCCAGTTGAATTTTGTCTTCAAGGATGAATGAAATGTAGAAGTCATTGCCGATCAATATGTCTATTTTGGGTGACAATGAGCCGTCGTCCGCCAAAATTAGATCATCTTTGTGTTTACCTATGTCGATACCATGGAAAGGAACTCCATTTGAAATATGAGGAACAACGTTTGCTTCTATTTGTAAAATATTATTTGTTTTTGTTTGTATCTGTAACTTGACTACGGGGCTTTCTATTACTTGGGGAGTTTTCGATCCGAACGTGAAAACTGATAAGGTACTTTCCTCTTCGATAGGAAGGTTCAATTTTAAAGCTACTTCTTGCGTTACATAAGTACGTTGACTACCCGAGTCCAACAGTACTCGACAGGTCTTTTCACCTGAATTATTGCCTTTACGTTGAGCCTTAACTATCGCCGTTTGTAATATAGTGGAGCTTATAGATAATAATAATAATAATATTTTTATTTAGGTCCTTTTACAAAGTAATACATTTACAAACTTATAAATACTTAGTAGTACCAAGTTCTTAACAGATTAGCTTAAATACTAATATTAGGCTAGTTTAATTTATACGTTTTTAATTACCTATGAAAGGTGCGTTGGTACTGACATTATAACTTGTGGCGACCTGCCTGAGCTAGGCTAATAAAAACCTGTGTTTCAGGCCATCCCCATACTAAGCGATCAGCTGATTATTTGTCCATACATAGTTAGAATGATATCCTACTTCTAGTAGGTACTAAATACAATTAAAAATCACCAATTTAATAACTACATCATTATTGAAGTACTTCTAGAAGTCTTTCTGTGTCTGTGTAATCAAGTTTACCCAAATATTCGCGTATCTTCAGACTACAATGTTTGTGACTGGCACTATAAATATTAAGTACTCTATTGAGCTTGTTATATAAATCGGGTCATAAATAGACATAGAAACGGTTTATAAAGGCATGTCTAGTTCGAGGCTTTATGTAGACCAAATCCTTCCTTCTATTGTCAGAAGGTACTGGCTTGAAAGCGAGTTCAACGTGCTGCCGTAATGTAATGTGCAGTATTCCTACCCGGTGATATAGTTGGTGCAGAGTTTTCTTTTATTCTTTTTAGTTTGATATTCATTTCCGCTAGAACCTCCTCACCGTTTAACTGTACTTCACTAAAGGAAGTGACCTCTTCCACAGAAGATTGCATTTCGTTTATTGATAGACTACTGTTCAACTCAGTTCCGAACCTTTTCACCGTTACTTCTAGCTTACCTAGCACTATTTCTAAATTTTCAGAATTTTCTTTATTAACGTTATCTTTATAGGTGAGAGCTTCTTCAGTCAGTTTAGAGATAGCATTGGATATAGACTCAAGTCGTCTTACAAGAATTTGTTCCATTTTGAAATTCTGAAATAATATTTTACAATTTTATACCCTGTATCCTAAGTTAAGGATTTACATCGTGTACATCGTTAAATCTCCAAATCGCGTGGTGTTCGCAATATAATAAAAATGAAAAAAAATAAAATTTGGTTAACACCCTGTATGAACAAAGTTTATCTAAAACTTCTTATGGACAAAGAACTTTACCAACACCTGACATATAATGGAATGATATTTTATTAATGCCCTGTATATATAACAAAGTTTTAAGTGACACCCTGTATAAAACAGAAAAGTTTTTATTGACACCCTGTATAAAACAGAAAAGTTTTTATTGACACCCTGTATAAAACAGAAAAGTTTTTATTGACAACCTGTATAAAACAGAAAAGTTTTCCAAGTTAAAAGCTAGGAATATTTCACTATCTATAGGATACTACATTTTCCATAATAAACTCAGCCAATGAAATATATGTGCAAGGAAAATTCCCTTGTACCTATGAAGTTTCAGTATTAACTCGGAATATATTCATGCTGTTCGACGGGTAAAACTGGTTAGTTTAATTATTTTAAATTTTCCTGAATTTATTTAAAATTTCTGTGTCATCCAATTATCCCCTCCTGACCTTTTCTTTCATTCTCCCCTGTTAACCACTACACACTTATTTACAAACATATTAGGTACTAATATCATTTATGTATGCATCCATAAATGATACTAGAGTTTACCTACATCAACTTAGTAACTAGTTACTTGGTACACTTAAGTAGTCAACATGAAACGATGCAGTCAGTCAGGGATGATGTGTATAACATGACAGAAGTTTAGACACAAGTTATAATATACAATCCAGTTTCCTCCGCCAGCATATTTTATCAGTTCTATGAGCACATGTCAATTTTATGCTTAGTTCTTCAAGGTAACTGGTAAAATGAACTTACAATGAGTGTTGATGCACTTTTCCTTTTATAGTAACAGTGATCTATACATGAGATGTGAGGTGTGCAGAATCAGTTTCATGCATCTGCCTTCATTTGCCAATCTGTATGGAGAGTATTAGGTATAGATAAACAGTTTTATGCAAACTCATACATAACAATGCTGTCTTTAGGTAAATTTTAACACACCAGGTGTTTCCATTACAACTTGCAAAAGTTACTCTTTAGCTACTTAATCAGCAGACACAATAGTAAACAATGACATTCGTGCCGAATTTGGCACTGGTGTACTTGAGCGCCTATGTAGTTTTAACAAGGCATACATTAGGTAATTTCCTCTATGTGTTATAGCTTGTAAATCGTAAAATAGCTTACCAGATAATCTTTTTAGTTATTCCTAAGTTATGTTAAGCTTTCTTTCATTCACTTTTAGAGGCAGGTATAACTTTCTTGGAATTATTTCGCCCAAACAATTCGTGAACTTCCTAGTTATGATAGGATCACCTTTTCACAGTTGAACGAATTACGTGTACTATTCACACACTACGTAACAGGTTTCTAATAATTTTATTGCTGTAAAAGAATGTGGCGAACTAAGTAAGTTTTAGTTTTTTCAATATTCAGTCTGACACACGAGACGCTACCCTTTTTGCATGCCATCGCCATTTTGAATTTGGTGAAAATTTTCACAGTCGAATTTCGTAATTCGTGAATATTGGAATTTTGTCAATTGTTTAGTGTAGAATGCTTAATATACTATTCAGTAAATTACTTTTGAATTTTACTTGAACTGTATATAAGATTCATAAGTTCTAACTCGTTAAGAGTAGGATAATCGTATGTTTATTTGAGCCCAACGCATATTACTTCCTGCTTCCTGTCAAGGAGCATTAGTCATTCTGCCAAACTTGTGGCAAGTTTTACCAATATTATCAAATCCGCGCCAATTTCAAATTAGAATGTTTACTTGGATCAGTTGGCTCATAACGTTGCACATTATACGTACACACGCTATGTACCCATTCAATTTGCAGTAACTTCGAGATCTTTCCTCTCGGCCTGCCGTTCATCTCATTATACTTAGATAAATGAACGCTTACTCAACATCACCTTGACGCTCGAATTTTGGCGCCTTTAGGTGGATTTTTGTGTACATCCGCTTATTGAACGTTAGTTCCAATCGGATTATATAGATGTCGCTGACAACCTGATTTATACACAATATCTCCAATATAACAATAAGAGTCTGGATTGGTTTTATGCCTTGGGATGCTTTTTATTTGGAATGCTTTGAATGCTAGCTTCTTTGCGATCCCAGCATCTCCACCATGTCGCGAGGGCGTATGAATTCCTTCTTCATATTATATTCTGGTTATCTCTAGGTTTACAATGTGATTTGTTTTATAGTAATAATATAGGATTTTACTGCTTCGCTTTGATGTGAAGAGAAATCCCCGCCTCACGATATGTCGGAGACACTCACCGATACGGATCCCCCTCCGACTTGCAAGCGTCTCCCAATCCAGTCTCTTATCTTCGGTCCGCAAGGGCACCGAAGTGTTATCACTATGCCGACCATCAAACCATCCAACTTCTCATGTGCAACTAGGATATCTGTAAGTTTAAGTACCCATGAATCTTAGGGTTAAGTATTACCTATCTGTTTCCATCAATAAAGCTATTTATCACAGTTATACAATTACAGTATTCTAAGATGAACTTTACTTCAAGTTCTCAACAACAATTTTGTGACACCTATGTGCTAATCAGATACTAGGATTCTTTCCACGTCTGCAAGAGCACGCATTCCTGTTCGACTTCGGCCCATCGCCTCGTCTGGAATGCTCCCCCTTTATACTACCCATATAGTGTAGTTTCTCATACGTCCGTCGACGTTATGCCCGTCGGCATACGAAGGCCATGGGGGACCGAAGAGATTTATAAGAGAGGTTGGCCCATGACCCTTCCTATAAACTCACATAGCTTTTCATGTCCGGACACTAGCCCGCGTGCGGTCGCTGTTATGCCCCCAGCCCAACGCTGAAGGCACGACCAACACACTTAGGTTTAGGTGTCTCAAGTAGGTAATTTGAGTAGGTAAAAGTACCTTCGTATATTTAATTACTAGAACAACAGATAAATAATACTTAGCTTTCCAGGTGGCGCGTATCACGGGTGACAAGAATCTACTTATGATCTTCTTGTACTGTATTTACTTTACAATAAACCACATTAATTAATCAGACTGAATAGGCTATACTCATATTTCAAATGCGGCGTCGTTTGGTAGCGTCAAGTTGTCAATACTGATTTAGTGTTGCTATTACATTAGTTCTGTGCAATTATATATTTACATTTTGTAGGTTTGGAACATCGCGATTTCATCTTTCGCGACAGTCTCACTATAATATTTAATTATTTGGCATATTGCTAATCTCATTGCCGGTAAACAAACAACCTCTACGGTTAAGTTTGCAATAACTCAATACTCTAACGGCCCATGCCAGGAGTTATTTTAGAAATAACGACTTTTTAAATTAAATGATAAAAATAACTACACAGAGAACGCGGACCACCCACTGAAAGCTATTCGGTCGAAGGTTATATTAGCTGTAGGTAAAATACCATTGTTTCAGCCAATAAGGCGGCATGCAATTCAAAGAAAATGATTAGCCTTCATTAGATTATTTCCTAGAACTTTAATGTTCGTAGAAAATTATAATAATGAGAAAAGGGGCACTTGTACTTTTATTCTAATATAGGTCTTATAGAGAGCTGTTTGTGAAGGAACTCGTCCACGGAAATACGAGCATATCTATACAAGAATATTTTGGCGCGTGACAAAGTCAGAACTTACGCAGACAAACTATATAGCAATGTACGAGTAAGTACTACAGTCTTTTCATAGTACCTCAGCAAAGACAGCAGCAATATATTTAATTCTAGAGTATAATAATGGCCAATAACCTAAAAAATGGGTTCCGAAAAGAGCGGGAAGCCTCTAACATGGTGGACGAGTCCTTTTTGCGCTTTAGTTTCTTCGAACTAAAGAAACTAAACGTGATTGGCTAAATTTGCACAAAACGTACGAAGCCAAAAGAAAAAAAAAACATCAAAAATATAAACTTTCTTCCTTCATTCTGCACATAATTATTACACTGATTATTAATCAAAGTAATTACATACCTTTCTTCTCGCCTCCGTACCGAAAAAAGCATCCTTGAATTAAGTAAGTAATTATATAAGAGATGGGGTAGTTCTTTTTCTATTTGATCTCCGAGATAGTAATTAAAAGAAAAACATACTGTATAAAATATGTTGTGTATGTATGTTACCCTAGTATTTATGTCAGTACGTATGTCGAAATTTATTAGGTTAAGATTAGCAGCTTGG
The DNA here is from genome assembly GCA_951799955.1 of Apamea anceps. NCBI lineage: Eukaryota > Metazoa > Arthropoda > Insecta > Lepidoptera > Noctuidae > Apamea > Apamea anceps. The sequence continues at coordinate 14,769,023 of OX637504.1, read as the reverse complement.
TAACATTTCGGAATAATAATTTTATTGACTAAGGGCTGATTTTTCAATCGACAGATAATTTTTATTCGTGGAATAAAATTGACGTCTGACATATTTTGTATCGAAGAATTGTCAAAAATTCAAAATTATTCCTCGGATATAATTATCTGGCGTTGGAAAAATGAGCCCTAATTCAAACATATTTTTCTTACGTAGTAGTTAGTTAGTGTACTCATGATTTGTAATTAAGTCAACATATTTTTTAGTAACATATTATTAAGTCAACATCATCATTCTCCTGCCCGTATCCCAATTTATTTGAGGTCGGCCCTACGTCAACATTATTAAGTCAACATAATTATACCTATATATATTTTTTATTATTTATTTTTTTTTTTTTTGTGGTTGCCCATTCGTAACGGCAGCGAGTTACGAGTTGTCGTAGGTTCGAATTCAAACAGGCGCTTTACTTTGTATACATTATTCCATCACCACTGCTCTCGAAAACGGTCAAGGAAAATATCGTGAGGAAACCGGCAAGTCTTAGAGCCAAAAAATCGAAGACATGTGACATTTACCAGCCCGCACAAAGCCCACGTGTGGATTACGGCCCACTCCCTCTCGCAGAGAGGAGGCCTTCCCAGCAGTAGGAACATTATAGGATGATTATAATTAAATATAGTTTCTTATTACATAACATACATAGTCAGTTTTTTATTGATATATTTTAGTAAGACATTGGAATAACAGTTCTACGTAACTCCTCGTCTATAAGGCAAGCTTATTATGTTCGGTAACAATAAGAAAAGTAATTGTGTCTCGTTAGAGACAGTTGAGCTCATATTATATTACTATGGTTTGTATTGTTATGTCTTTGTAGCAGTTCTCGTTTTACCTACGGCCCATTATACCTACGGCAACATTTACCTACGGCCTATGAAAGTCTAGTTCGCTACGAATACCTAAAAAATGTTATCAAAACCATAGATGTCACGGTCTTATCGAACTATATCTATACAATAAAGTTGTATTTTGTGTCTGTGTGACCGCTTTGTTCTTTTAAACTACACAATGGATGTTGTTGCAGTTTTCACCTTTATTTAGGTAGGGAATTTGTCCCCGAATGTTTTTTCGTATAAAACATTAATATACAGGGTTATTTTAAATTTGCTAGCTAAACTCCGCAAACGCAATGAATAATTTTAACTTTTTTTTTTTTGGGGGGGGGGCGATGACCGCTGTTAGTTTTGTTATTTGAAGTATGACTTGAGAAAAACTGTTTTCTTATGTTTTATCGTGTTTAGATATCGATACCCATCGCGTCACATCGATAAAACACAGAAATCTCGATGTTTAGTCATGTTATCACATTAGTAGATTGTCCCATGTGACGCAAGGGCGGCTTTTTTATTAGCCATTAATGTCGCTTTGCTGGGCAAAGGCCTACTCTCTTCCACCTCCAGAGCGCCAAAGACAAATATTTATTCAAGGAGTCCAGCTCGTCCCGCCATATCCGTCTGAGCCTTCCGCATGTCAGACGATCAATGGGCCAAACTTTCGCCCCAGTGGGTCCCGCTTAATGGTCACTATTAAACTCATAATTGTAAATGATGTGGTTAAAATTAAGCAAATAAATTATACAGCCAATACGAGTAATAAGTTAATAACTCATTACGTTGCCATGCGGCTGTTCATAGAGCCATTTTTTATTTTACTTCAGTCTAGCTAGAACATACCATACACATACTTACTACATACACATTTTACTTAAACTTAGGACTGATTTTTCAATTATCTGCTAACTTTATTCGAAGAATAATTTTGAAACTTTGACAGTTATTTCATACAAAAACTGTCAAACGTCAATTTTATTCCTCGAATAAAAATTAACTGGCTATATTATAGGGCAGATTTTTCCAACGCCAGATAATTTTATCGGAGGAATAATTAAGAATTTTTGACAGTTCTTCCATACAAAAACTGTCAGACGTTAAATTTATTCCGCGAATAAAAATTATGTGTCGATTGAAAAATCAGCCCTTGGTAACCCCATACAGTATAGGTTATTTTAGCGTAAAACACTTTATACTGTTAACGTTACGATAATTTCATTTTCCCAGAGGAAATTGTCTGCGAAAACAAATTTTAAATTAAATATCGGTGGTCTTTCAAACTATGAATTGAGTTTACGAAATAAAAACTTAAAACAAGTCAAATTGTACCGTACAATGAACTCGGGGAAACTATTAGAAAGTTCCCGGAACAACGCTCGTGGTGCCTTGGCGGCGGGAGGCGTGCCCGTGCCCCACCTCTACGAAAGAAAAGCGACAACTCCTTCCACTTCACACTACATTTCAGTCTTTCCAGAGAATTCCAACCCCCCCACTTCTTACTACCGCAGCAATGAACACGCAAGTCTAGCGCATTAGAAAGTCTCAATCAGGAGTGCAGGGGCCAAGAACAGTAATGCAAAAAACTGAGTTCAATCACTTTGTATTCTTATGAAAAAGATTAAACTTACAAAATTAGTACGAAGAAAATTGGATGTCTGTAGATTTAAGTATTTTAATTGAGAAGTCCTGAAACGTTTAAGATCAAATTTTGAAAGAAATTGCATTTCTTTGACTTTTCTAACGTTGTTAGTTTTTCTCTCCTTTGATATAAAAACATTGTAATATTATAATAATATGTATTTATTTGCATAAACATGTGTGTACAGACATAAATTATTATTCATGTATGTAGGATGACAATAATACATTAGAACTACATGTTTGCCATTTGACATGGCGTGCAAATATTAAGAGTAATAAAAATTTACATACTTAGTGAAATACATTATTCAATCACATCACATGTAACATAAAATCACTAATAAACATTTTAACAATATTCAAATAACGAAGATAGATTATAGGAAACTTTAAAAATTATAAAACAAATTAACTATTATGAATTTAGGAAAATCCGTCTAATGGGAAAATACAATAAAACTGCTACACGAACCAATAGCATCGACATCTACTCTAACCCTTTGCGACAATTCCGATCGAAACTTCTAGCCAGCCCCAGCAGTCTCGACATTCATAGCGATCGCCTTACGACCGAATTCGGTCGCAAAGTCCCGGATTGACAGGTGTAATGTATGGAGTGACAGGACTTTGCGACCGAATTCGGTCGTAAAGCGATCGCTATGAATGTTGAGACTGCTGGGGCAGCTCGGAGTTTCGAGTAACCAGCTCCGAGTCTCGAGTCGTCTGTGCGACTCAAGTCGTCTGTGCGACACGAGCCACCCATTAATAATTGTATTTAAGTACTTCCTTTCCCTTCCCTGCCAACCTCCTTCTTTTTCTTGCATTTTTTTTTAATTGTTTTTGTATTTTCGATCGTATTTGTGAACATTGCTCATTTGAATTTTTAATGCTACTTTTTCTTTCGTTTATATCTTATATTGTGTAATTCAAGTAACGATATCTTGTACTTACTATTTATTTCTGTGCTAGTACTGTGCACTTCTGTAAGTGACGAACTCACAATTCCTAAAACTATATGTGATTTTTGTTTGTGTATGTCGTAGTGAGTAAGTCGTTGAAGTACCATATAAATAAATAAATAAAATGTAAAAATTTAGGAAAATTAAATCTTTCATAAAAAAAATAAACATAACTATAAAAAATTATATTATGTCAACTGGACAACGAATTCACACAAAAAAAACCCTAGCACATAAATTAACAATCTTTATCATCTAGAAAGTCAGTTACAGAATAGTAAGCCTTTTTTATTAGAAAGTCTTTAAGTTTATTTTTAAATAATTTTATATTACCTCTTATACTCGTGTTATTGGGGAGTTTATTGAACAATTTTGGTGCCATACCCAAAAAGCTTTTTGAGTAGAGTGCAGTTTTGTGAGACTTAAAAATAAGTGTGTTTGGATGGCGCTTAGAGCGAAGTGTTTCATGGAGATGGAAAATATACAGACATGGTAAGGTCAATATTATTAATTTTCTGAAATAAGGCTGGCAGCTATCCGTGACCTTAATTTGGCACATAGCTCGTAGGCATTCCTTCTGAGTCTTAAAATAATAATAGTTCTCTATCTGTGCAGTTTCCCCAGAAGATAACGCCATAGCGTAATGTAGAGGTCACGTACGCATTGTACGCAGTTAGAACTGCTTTCTGAGACACAATTTTAGTTAAATTATGTAGTGCGTATTGCAGTTCAAACATTTGGATCACTAGAATTTTAAACCATAATGTGGTGTGTCAAAACTGAAGTGGAAAAATGTCAACCACATAACTTTTGGAGGCCACTGTACATACACACCTGCATTGCGATTCTGTAACCATCTCACCGTGAAAACTTAGGTGAAGTGAGCGTGGAGTAAGCTGTCATTCCAACTTATACTAGGGATTGACACTATTGACAGCTCACTCTAAGCTTACTTCACCTAACATTTCACGGTGAGATTTTTACTGAATCGATCGGCTGTAGGTAATCCTTCGTGTCTCAAGACGGCCATCCCTGACCTACAAAACTGAGACCCGAAACAAAACGGATAGATAGGATTGTCCATCAAACATAGACAAAGGTGAATTTGGGACTCCATCAAAATGCAAAGGTCTATTAGAAAAGCCGTAAGCCTTCTTTGATCTCATCAAACAACCTTCCGGACTGGTCGCCTTCTTTAATATTCGCCGGACGCCAAACAGATTATCCACTTTTCTTTGCCAGCTTTTAGCATTTTTAATGAGAGATTTCCAGTGAAATTTCCAATGTTCAATTTAAGCTTGCTCTCTGAAGGTGTTAACGCTGAATTGGTAGGTGTTCTTTAATTTCTTAACAAAGAGTTTGCTTTTAAGTAGATTGATGTTATTACTTGAATTTTAATTACGGGTTGGAAACTAATTAGGTACTTATGAGATAACGCCAAGCGGTTAGTCGCGACCTTAGCTGCGACGTTAGCCGCGACTGTTCACGTGACCAGAGGGCTGGCTTGTTTCTTGGCCAAAGAATTAGCATCACCATACAACGTGGCAATGCTGCCAGCCTTTTGGGAACTATTCCTGTTGACAAGGATGCGGACGAATTTTTTGATGCCCTATGATTATTTTGCTTATTTTTTCACATGTACTTATGAAATAGAATTTGATTGTTTCCTTGCTTACCTTAGGACCAGTATCAGCTTTACGATAAAAATTCTTGATCGTTTGTCTCGCAGGTTATAATTTTAGTGCGCTCTTTTCCTTTTTCTTTATTTTTGTTTCCTTTTGTCAATTGTTAGTATGTGAGACAGCTGTATCTCTCTTTGTTTGGTTTTAAACTAATAATTTAAAACTAAACTTTAAGATCGTTGGCCTTGTAGGTAATAATAATAAAATGCTATATTTACCTATAACTGTTTGTTATATTTAGTTCTTTATTTTCCGTTCCTTCCTGAAATTTCTGTAGTTTATACGTACGTTGATAAATCTTAATAAATAAATAATCAAAGAGATACACAGCCAGTAATTACATATCCACGCGTACTACTGACTTCTGTCTGTAGGTACCTACTACTTATTCCTAAAATTAAAATAAAACTTATATAATTATCAGCCGTCCGACTCTCGTCAAGTAAAATGCTCTTGTATTCAAGTGGGCGACTGAAAATAATACATTTATTGAAGCGTACTATAAGAATGCTCAAGTAAAAAATATATATTTTATGATTCATGGGAAAAATATCAATAGTAGTTATCAAAACTAGAATGAAATGCGTATTTGTAACACAATTATTAACTAGTAGTCATTACCAGAGACAGTAAACCAAGCACAACATCCCATAAACAAATAAAGAGCATGACAAGATGCAAACAATTACATAATGGCTTGTATCCGAATGAAGCCAGCTACTAGCCGTCCACTTACTGTAACAGGAGACATGTAACATATACGTTAAACACAAGTTGCAACCATCATCTGTATTCTGGATGAAACTAGAATTTCACAATGAATTTTGCAAGTTGACAAAGCGTGAAATTGTTTCTGGCTTGCAGGCGTCAAGCTGACGTAGTACTACTCTTGGACAGACGTCATAAGTTCCGAATATTGTACGGATTAAAGGTGAACGCACACGTATAAGCGCTGCACAGGATCAGTATCACCTCACCTCATCGTCTCGTCGTCAACCAGGCGACAACCCAACGAAAGCACGTAACCGGAACGGCTCAGCACCTCCAAGAAGTTAGTTTTGCTCCGAGAAGTCTCGGCGGCCACGGCTTGCCTGCCTAGGGCTGAGTGAAGGTGGCAGCGACCCTACGTCAGCGAGACGTCCCGTAGACTTGCCGTAATGGAGTTGTCGGCCCGCCGCATGCGGGACTTCAATCAACTCAACCTATCGTAATCCACTTCTGGACATCCCTAGGTGCACCCTGCCCCCGCCTGCCGCATCCAGTCTGTCCCAGCCAACTTCTTAAGGTCGTCGCTCCATCTAGGTGGGGGTGTCCTACACTATGCTTGCTGGTATGCGGTCTCCACTCCAGGAATCGTCTGCTCCACCGGCCATCGGTCCTTCGACAAACACGGCCAGCCCACTGCCACTTCAGCTTGCGCTTGCTAAGCGGGACTTACGGCCGCAGAAAGCTCAGTGACTGCTGTTTACTTGCAGATCCAAAGCCGGGGAATGCCTTTCCGATGCTTAGACGTGTGCGTTGCAGTATGCAGTGTTATAGAAAGAATGCTAAACAAAAATATTTATTTTATCTCAAACATTGTGTCATACATAAATTGAGACAGCTCGGGTAAACTATAATAGTTCTGTCTCTCTCTTCCCTTAAATGGTAGCTTAACATTGATGAGGCTAATAAATAGAGGATTTAAAGAAAAACCGGCCAAGTACGTGGCGACCACCTACAATGAAGGGTTCCCCTTCATTGTAGGTGGTCGCCACGTACTTGGCCGGTTTTTCTTTAATTTAAATTTGGTGGAGGTAGTTGGGGTGAATTTGTCCCAAGAACCAACTTAACTTTGTAGTTGAAAAACATGGTCTCCCATGCATCAATATATGTCACGGACAATTCTCCAACTGCAAATGTAAGCTTGTAATCGCAAAAAAAAAAAGTAATAAAACTTATTAACAATTTTGGGACCTTGTTTCTTGCCAAATTTCATGATTCAAGTACCCATGGACTAATTTTGACTTAATAGCGAGTATCTAAATACGTCGCATAAATAGCCGTATTTTTTTATTACGTTGACTCTGAAGCTTGATTTTTTTAGAGCTTCAAGAAACCCTAAACCTACGTACCTATTAGATATTAATTTCAACTTATAAAGTTGAAATTAATATCTAATAGGTCACCACACGATTCTGAGAAAAATGGTCTTGACCGACTGACAGACGGACGGACGTTCTCTCTTTTTGAGCAATAGCTCTCGATGTGTCAGGTGTGCACGTGTGTGTGTGCGTGGGGGACAGTATGTCTTAGCTTACCCTGAAGAGGTGATGCAGATCCCGTGCAGTGTTTATAGGTACGTATGCGTTGACCTTAAATGTGAGGCATTCCGGTGCTTGTTACGAGGTGCCACCGGACGTGGCGACCTAATGACGTTAAGACTTTGTGCCGCGTGGAATGAATACGCATACAGCTATAGGAAGTTGCTGGACGGACTATACGGAAATAGGTTATGCTGCAGTGGAAATATTGCTTAAGGTAGGTAGACAAGTAAGGGAAGAGGGGCTGACTGTGCGTTGGAAGTACTCGGTTAACGTTTATCAGCCGTGCAGGATCTTATAATGCAACCCAAAAAAAAGTGGCAATAAGAATACTGTTACCTAAGCAAAATCCCTTCGGTTCACTTATTTTGATTCTAGAGGCAATTTATCTGTAAAAATTCCGAATGATAAAAGGGTATAAGATACGGAAACTAAGATTCGATGAAAGCGTAAACAATCGATATATACATATATAAATAAATAAAATTGAAGTTTCTGTTTGTAATGTCAATATAACAGCTTTTTAATAGTAGTAATAGTAATAAGTAATATAATAATATTGCTGTTCCATACATTTTGACCGCGTAGGTATTGCACTTTTCTATGCAACAGAAGGTTTTTTTTTTGATAACCGACGAAAAATTTCGACGCTATATGCTACGCTATCATGTGCTGAATTCATGGTTACAGTTTGCACGTCGATGTCAAAAAAGAAGACAAACGCATAAATAAAATGATTAAACCAATGTAATTGAATAGTCGTAAGTACCTACTATGAACAAAACTCCGGCAGTAGTACAATAAAATTCTCTGAATATATTTCAACATGTATTGGGTACTTCAACAAAAACACGGATGAATACTACCTATAAATTACGAAACTGATCAATGTATAGTATTTTGTTACCATTGCCATTGTTCTCGAAATCGACTACTATTACCATTTCGAAATATCTGGGAAAATCTTTAAAAGATAAAAAGCAATACTATTTTTTATCTTTTCTATATTTTCCTACGCTTGGCGAGATTTTATTGCTTCTGATATTTTAACAAAACGTAACATCACGCCTTTATCCCCGAAGGGTAAAGCAGAGGTGTCCCTACAATACTTACACTCACAATTTGCAATTTATGTTCAAGTCCCATGTAAGAGCGGGCGAGTTTATTGCCATTAACCGGACACAAATCCAAACTCTGAGCTTTTTACTGGGAAATTCCAGATGGAAACACCCAGTAACACTTTGCCTTACCCGGGAACCAAACTTAGGACCTCCTAAATGCTTGGCAGTAGCGCTTGCGACCACTACACCAACGAGGCATTCTGACGAGCAGATATTCTATTTAATTTTAACCAGCAAGAGTGTACCGGCAGGTCGCTGCAGGCACAACTTGTCGAAATGGGGGATTACTTACTCAGTGTGAGTGCGATGCCTCTAATCAGACAATACCCCATTTGCTGAGGTGCCTTAAGTGCCCGTTCACCTGCACCGTGGATGACTTAATGAATGCCACTGATGACGCAATCAACGTGGCCACCTACTGGGCTCAAACAATATAAAATATCTAAGAAGAGGACCATCGACACGAAAAGAAGAAGAAGAGAATTTGAAACACGCTCAATTAAGTATTTTTTATCCTGAATTTTTGTTTTATTCAACCAACTGTAGAAATCTGACGTCGATGTACGGAAACTTTGATATTAGAATGGGGTGACTCGTGGCATGCTTTAAACAACTAATCGCGTGTCGCTTGAGCGTGTAACCGACATTACCTAGAACCAAAAATTCGACGACATCTGACATCCGCCAACCCCCACTCGGCCAGCGTGGTGGATTATGGCCCACTCCCTCTCACAGAGACGAGGCCTGTGTCCCAACAGTGGGAACGTTATAGGATGCTTATGCGTTTTTAAGACAGTTTCCTGAGATGAATACCTAAATAGTGGCAGCCTAATCGCTGGACCTGGTCACAGCTGACGGAAAATGACACTAGTATTCAAGTCTAATGCATTCTATATACATAATATACCATCAATATCGGTGACAATACAAGAAAGGATATCAAATCATACTATGTAAATATAACTACTTTTACAGACAAGTAGTTGTTGTTGTAGTTGAGTGAAGCTGCAATTGATCCGTAGTACCTCGTGCAGATGAGTGAACGATTTATGATGTCTGTTTTCTGTCGGAGCCTTCGAGGAAACAGCAATTTCTTGGTTCCGCGGTACCAAGAATCTAGCTTTTGATTTACAATGTAACGTTAGATTCTTAATTGTAGAAAGCATACAAAAATTATACCTTCCTTTAATTGTGCCTATGCTCAAGAGTGACAGGGGTACATAATAAATATATATCTATACTCATACTAAAGCTGAAGAGTTTGTTTGTTTGATTGATCTCTGGAACTACCAGTCGGATTTGAAAAATTTTTTTTGCATTTGACAGCCCTATTTTTGAGGGAGGTTATAGGCTATTTAACAACTGGCTACGACCCTTAAGAGCCGAGCTAAGGGAAAAAAGGCAGTAAGAACGCTAAGCTAAGAAAACGAAGTAATAACGCGGGAGGGCGATACAACTGGGTGGGGCAAGGAAACAAGAAATTTCAAGCGGCTGAAGTCACAGGAAAAACCTAGTTATACTATAATACTATAAGGTTATTTTGGCGCGTAGCCAAAATCAGAGCTAACGCCGCATCTTGTTTTATGAAAACATGACAAATGACATTTCACAAAATAATTGCACAAATGTTTACCAACAGCGTTCTTCGAGAACCTGTCAACGTCCTTCGAGTGGCAAAAGATCCTTGTACAGTGCCTTTCATAGTTATTTTACCTCTGAAAACTGTAACCCAATAGCAATCTTACTATAACAACAAGACAGATCAATGTGAGATTTGGCAGATTTGATAGCTGCAGCAACTCAACAGCAACGTTATTGTCACGAGATTAAAGATCACTTTGAGAATGATGCAAAATCAGAGGTAAAATAACTGCGAATGGATTGTAGCAGTGTAGATAGGTAATACCTGACCGTCAATATGACACATCGAGTTTTAGAATAGTTCGGCCTATCTAAAGAGCGTCGTGTCTGTCACTCATACGTACTTAAGTGACACTACATTTCTAAAGCTCGATTTGTCATATTAACACTCAATCTACCTAGCTTGTTCCAAACTATGTTGGGGTCGGCTTTCAGTCTAACCGAATGCAGCTGAATACCAGTACTTTACATGGAGCAACTGCCTATCTGACCTCCACAACCCAGTTACTGGGTATCACGATATCCCTTGGTAAGACTTAGTCTCAGACTTTTTGGGCTTCTGACTACCCGTGACGACTGACAATGATTTATTTATTTATTCAAATCTTACCTACATCTACGAATTACAGCAGAGAACAACGGCTTGACGTGCTTTCCGAGACTCTAGGACTCAATATGTAATGGATGGTATCCCATCCCCGAACCGACACCGGCTAGCTCAGCTTAGCAACGATACACAACATCCCGGGAGTTGTGGCTCGTGGCTGTAAATAGCAATTATTAAGTGGCCAAGTTGACAATTTCAATATCCGAACAAAAGGAAATAATTTCTGAAAACAGTTCTAGTTCGTACTACCGGACGCCAGCAAAGCTTAAGTACCTAGAAACTATTAGATTACTAGAACTGCAATGCGATATTAGAAACGATCATTATGTATCTTTCTTAGAACGACATTTACTATTGTTGTGTGGAAACCATTTGAAATATTAATTAGTATTGGCCACATAATCTGTAATGTCTGTAAGCCTGTTACGAACGCGCAAAGTAAACGTTTAAGTACTCCGCGCGTTCGTAACCGGCCCTGACGTAAAACACAAAATTCGTAGGATATTTAAATATTCAAGTCTTCACTTATCCTACTTCCTACTAATATTATAAACGTGAAAGTTTGAATAGATGGATGGATGGATGGATGTTTGTTACTCTTTCACGTAAAAACTACTAAACGGATTTGGATGAAATTTGGCACACAGATGGTTTATAACCAGGATTAACATAGAGGATCATTTTTATCCCGATATTCTCATGGGATCGAAACTTATACGGGGGAAACCGCGGGGTGCAGCTAGTAATAATATATATCATTAAATAGCTAAGCCCCGCGGTTTCACCCGCATAAGTTTGTATTTGAACTAAATGATTTGACTTTGTTTTGAACATTATATTTACATAGTTTAAAGTTTTATTCATTTCTATACACGTTTTGTGGTTGTCGCAACAATTTAAACCAAAATGTTTTGGGATATAGAGTTGTGTAGTGACATAGTGTTGTATTTACGATTCAAAAATCGTTCAGATTTACGTTAGTTTACGACGCGTGTTCTTGCTGGGGCTTTTGACATAAAAGACTCGATATTATAAGTTAATTACCTGAAACCTCGAAATATACCCTACATTGTGGCATTTTCTATTGTGGAAGCCTACGAAATAGCTACGTGCCACGAGCATAAGGCGTCTAGAAATGCGTATGTAGGCAGACACGATTGATTAAAATAGCATAAAGTCGTTTCTACTTAAGTACAAGTCTTTGTTACTCGGAAATCTGTACACTTAATTGGATTTTTCTTCCCATAAAACCTATAAGTATTTTTATGCGGCTTAAGCAAATTCTCTGATTGGTACCGTTATGCACTGGATATCTAGAATAGAACTGATATCTGCCAGGTAATTGCGTAACACACTAACAGTAAGAATGGCTTTCATTTTGGCAGGTCAACAACATTCATTGCGTTATTTACGTTGTTAAGCTGACAACTTTTCGAACATATGAAGCAATGGATTAGCAATATCCTTCAAAATGATTCAGATTGTGATAGATAGCGTGTTACGCAATTAGGGTGTTAAACATTAACAGAGACAACAGCTCAATTACCTTTACTTCTTAAAAGTATAATAATACTTCATCTTCCTGAATTTTAGCCAATGTATTTAGTGTAAGAACACTAAAGAGACGGTTAAGGGACGTTTAGAGAAACGTTCTATGAAAATCCGTCCTGTAAAAATTCAGCACTTGCAGCGCTTCTTTTGTGGCTTAGATTGTTTTGTTGCAAATAGGTGCCAGTTGTAATAAAGCGCTCGAAAGCGCTGAACGACGTTATTAAGAGTGACACTAGCCGGCATCAACTGTCAAGCTAGTGCATGCAATCATAAAGTAGTGTCGTATAAAAAGTACTATAGAAGGAACTTAATAATTAAGTACATGCTACAGTGCGGCAGACGAGAAAATGCGTTGTTGGCACCTGTCAGTCTCATACAAACAAATACGTATTTGGCGAATTTGATCTTTATTAGTTACTAGAATTGTCACTCTGTTATGTGTCAGGAATGGATTCTCTCGACGACGCGGCGACGGCTGGACTGCAGCAATTTTCTGTCTACGTTACTTGCACTAACTTGACAATCGATGCCGGTGACGGATTACATGTCGTTTGATAATTCGCTCGCTTTGGAACTAACCTTGAAATCAGAAATTAATTAATTAATGTTCCGTTATTTTAATGTAATTTCAGTCAAATATAGCCCAATTAGGGCTATATTTGACTGAAATTATAGAACAAAAAATAGTATAAAGTTCTTAGGAAAACATATAGATATTATATATCTCTAAGTTCTAATATGATAAAGGGGTAATAATTTTGAGTTTGTATGTAGCAGGTAATCTTCGGAACTGGAGATCTGATTCTGAAAATTCTTTCACTAATGTGAAGCTGCAGTATTGCCGAGTGCCATAGGATTTTAGATATTTTATATTTAAAAAAATAATTCACGTGGACGAAGTCGCGGGCAGAAGCAAGTGATATAAATGTACGACAGCAAAAGGCCAATTCTCGTAATTTAAAACGATCAAAATCTAGTCGCAGTCACATCTCAGCGACAAACAAATGTCAAAATCTGTCAAAATGTAGAGAAATTAGACGTATTTTTGACAGATTGAGACTGAGATCAAACTGTAAATGTTCTTAAAATTACGAGAATTGACCCCCCCCCCCCCCCGAGCAATGTTCTTTAATAATACTTATGGAGGGGCGCCCACGAGCCACTTAAGTTGCCCAGCAACTTTTTTGCCTCTGTCGCTGTCTTCTCGCCGAGATTTGAACGATTCGCTCGCGGGAGCGATAGCAACGCTACTTTTTTGTTAAATTTTCGTTTGAGCGGCAACTGGCCAGCCGGCAACTTTTTTGCTGCCGTGCGCGCACTTGCATTACAACCTATAGACGGGCGACAGTTGCGTTCAAACCCGCGGAAAAAAATGTCTCTCAGCTGACGCGTCGCTAAATGCGCGCACTTTCATACAAACCCGTAGACTAGATGTGAGAGACAAATTAGTTGTGGAGAAAAAAGGTGCTCGTGAGCGCCCTCCCGTATGGGAAAGAATTCAAATATGTTTCGGTTGTTTTAAGTTTCAAAACTAATGGGGCAAACAGTTCCGTATAAAGCTGTTTAACAATTCGTGTCATTTGTTCACGATCCAGTGCAAAAGTTTAGCCACAGGTCTATTCTACATATTGCAGCATTACCGAATGATAATTTTATCACGAACAACCTTCTTTTATAACAAATCCAACCTTATTTTTAATAATCAGAAAGGTTATTTTCTTCATATGGTTTTTTGAACTTTGAATCTAAAAGTGTCATGTCTTTTCTCTTACGGAGATTTTTCATTTGAAGTTTTTTTTTGGACACAGGTCGGAAGTCCATAATATTATTTTTTTCTGCTTGACCATGTAATAATTTGCCACGATATTAAAGGTATCGATATAACGGTTTGAACGACCGAGTTCGTCGGCCGAAATTAAACGAACAGCATCAAAGACTTGTCTCGAGGCGAGTCAGGTTACTTCATTCAGACTTAATTTGTCCAAAAACTGTAGGCAGATCTTGCATTCGCCCCACCGCTAACCTGGGGACCAGACGACTGCAAGCTTCCTGTTGGGATTCGAACCCAACGCTGGTGGATTTCGATACCAGCCAGCCAGGAGCCTCCCGACTGCCAACCTGGAGTCTAGGACCGGATTTGCGTATATTTAGTAGTTTTTTTTTTAATTTTTAGTAATTAGCCTCGCTACCTTATAACAGATTGACTTGGTGCGTTGTTTCCAATATTTTTTATTTTACTAAATTAAACGTGGACAAGTGAAAATCAGTTTTTATTTCGCTACAATATGTACATAACGTTATTATTCTCTGAGTACAAACCATAAATCCACGCGTATTCACACTACACAGGAAACTGTACTCAATGTAGAACTCTCGGTAACTTGAAGCCATAAGGGTTGGATATGTTTTGGTCTAGCTCTCTATTTCCTACCAAATAACTTGGGAGTTAGAAGTTATTCCTGCTAGTTGATGTGACCAGTAAAGTTTTGTCAATGATGTTATAAGTAAAGGGTAGATAGGTTACCTACCCAACATTAGATTTTCAAAAATAGCACCATGACAACTACTATGTACTAATAGATGACTTGTGGACGTAGGACTACATGTCGTAATTATCGAGAGTGAAAAAAAGACAAAACGATTATGTATTTTCACAATTCAACAAACCCTAAAAAAGAACTAAAAACGTTTCGAAATAATCACATTACTTAGTATCAATTAAAAAAATATAGGCTAAGTAAAAATGTTCCGACAGACTCGATCCATTTAAAATTTAAAAGCATCTTGAAACTGCAAAGTAGAGTGAAAATCCTTATCTTGCGAATAAAAATCGAGATTCCAAAGAAAAGTCAACGAACATAAGATACAAAGTGATTTTGTAAGTGGAAACGAAATCTTTCAGCGTTGTAATGTGAAGATCGCGTGACTTCGCGTAGCGTGGCGGTTCGCGGAGGTGTACGAAGGGGTAATGGTACTTATAGACAACGATACCTAGCCATTACCTCGTGTGTTACGAAATTGCTCCGACGGTGATGACTTTTCTCCGTGCTCATCTATTCGCTGTGGTGTGCTTACATGTTCAACCTATAAATGTTCCCACTGCTGGGACACAGGCCTCCTCTCGGTGAGAGGGAGCGGGCTAATAATCTACCACGCGAGCCCAGTGCGGGTCGGTAGATATCACATGTCTTCGATTATTTGGTTCTAGGACATCCTTCACCGTTTTGAGAGCAGTGGTGATGAAATTATTTACACAAAGTAAAGCACCTGCCTGAGTTCGAACCCACGACCTTTAACTCGTATTTCGGGGCCATCACCACTGGCCCACCACTGTAATATGTATATAGTAAATTAATAGCTTATCAATTAATACATGTTTCACCACATATCCTACAAATTTGCTATAATTTGAGGTTTCCGCCGAGTACCTTTTTTAATGAACAAAATTGAAACGATGATACTTGTAAATATAATTTATGTATTTACACTTTTAAAATAGCATTACTCCTGTTTTCATACCGAGACCCCTCCGTGCCTCGTTAAGCCGTTGGTCCCGGCTGTCACTCGTGGATCTTTGACAGTCGTTCGAAAGTCTGACAGCCAGTCTTACCAAGGAGTATCGTATTACGTACGTACAGATAGGCAGTCGCTCCATGTAAAATACTGGTAATCAGCTGCATCCGGTTAGACTGGAAGCCGACCCCAACATAATTGGGAAAAACCTAGGCAGATGATGATGACTCCTAGTTTCTCCGGAAGGTTCTATAGTGCACCCATTAATAATGTTTGAGTCTCTGTAGTAGGAAGCGAGCCTATTGACATCAACCGGGCACAAGTGCAGACTGCTGCTGAGAAATCTCTAATGGAAAAAACTTAATAAATTTCATCAGACCTGGGAATCCACCCCAGGCCTTAGCAGTAGCGCTTGAGGTCCCAAGTGCTACTTAGTATGCGCCCTAGGCCTGTTCATCGGTCCAGTGACGACTACACCAACGAAGCAGTCTCAGATTCATAAAAGCGTGTGTATTGCTTCTGCTTCCAAAATAAAACAAATAGACCAAATTACCACAAACACACATTTCATTTGACAGTAGGAAGTAAACCAACCACAGCTACGAAGACCTTCAGGGCAGCTTTCCTCAAAATTGCTTTTAGGATGTCGCAAAACAAAAACAAACAATCATAATAATATGAACAAAGACGTTTTATTCAAAATAAATCCTCAGGTGCGTTCAACACATAAATGTGCTAAATCCAGTTGAAGAATAAAGTTCTCCCTTAGAAACTAGAAACTGCACCGTCTGCGAGTTAGAGCATAAAATGAGTCGCTGCGTCGCGGACTTGTGTATAGTCACCTTAATTTGAATTATAAAGAAAAGCGACTGTTGTATTGCTGTAGACTTGTTTGTTTAAATGGTCTGTTATTTTATTCTGTGCAGTAATTCAACTTGCCTAGCCTTTTCCCAACTATGTTGGGGTCGGTTTCCAGTCTAACGGGATGCAGCTGAATACCAGTATTTTACATGGAGCGACTACCTATCTGACCTCCACAACCCAGTTGCTGGGTGACACGATACAAGGGGTATCGTGTTGTGTAACCGAGTTATAGCAGTAATTGAGATAAGACTGGTGGTCAGATTTTCGGGTTTTGTAGGTATGGAAGTCTTTAGAAAGATAGATATTCCACAAAATTTTAGACACCACGTCAAAACGCCATTTGTTTTAACTCTAGCACTCCATATAAATTGATGGATGCTGCCTTTAAACTACTCCAATCTAGTATAGATATATACTATACTATAGTAGCATATACAGCATGTTTACGTATTTAATATAGTCCATTCTCTATGGAACAGTCCGGAACAGGGTATTCGGAACTACGTAATTCCAATAACAGCCCGCTAAAGTGGTTACTTTAACAAGTAATTACAGGACTTTTACGCCTTAATATTGAAGTTATATTGGATTTATAATTAAACGTGATAGTACTTTAATATTGTAAGTGTAATAAAAATATGGGAGCTATGTAAATGAGAAAGTTAGTGAAAATATTTTAATATTATTTGGATGTTTGACAACATTCCAAAAAAAATAAGGGAACTCTCTCTTTTAAACACTTTAAATCCAAACTACATAAATGGCTTATTAGTAGTTGTTTTACAGTGTGAAAGAATTTCTTGATAGAAAAGTAACAGACAAATGTTTTACTATATGTTTAGTTACTAGAAAGAAAGAAAACAAAGAAAGAAAATACGTTTATTGTACGTTTGTTTTACTGAGTTTTTATTATACTTTTATATTGTTAAGAAGTCACCAGAGTATTATACATGTTAGAATAATAATTTTAACAAATGAATGTGTCGTTTGTATATTTAACATGTTTAAATTAATTGTATGCCAGTCCTTGGCGAAACATTTAAGATTATAATTCTATTTATAAAGTACAGACGCCAGCACATCAAGCTACTACAATCTGTCAAATTTCTTTAATCGATTTTCAACTTTATCGTTAAAGCATTAAGGTTCAAGGTTGATTGGGAAAATTTGACAGTTTCGGGTAGCTTGACCTGCTGGCGTCTGTACATTAAGGATGTACACAAAGCAAAGGAGTTAAGTAACCAATCACGCACACTACAAAACTATATCGCTACTGTACGTACTGCTTACAACCACGCCACGCACACATCGCATTCGTTGAGTGAGTGAGCTAACGTCTTCTAAATGATAGTACAACATTATTTGGCAATGTAGGATAATTGCTCTCGTGGCGCAACAGGTAAGCATTCAACCTGCAGTGGTAAATGATTTGAGTTCGAGTCGCGAGTTTACTACAATATTATTTTTGAGATTTTGTAATTTAGAGTTAATATACTAACTGAATAAAGTGATATTCTGACCGGTTTGAGAAACTACCACAAGTTTCTCGATTACTTAAAATTATTTGCCGGTTTAGAAGCTAACTACCTGCTTTAAAACTATATTCCTGCCTTTAATTGTGAACTTGTGTATGAGTCAGTCTGCATTAGCAACTACACACCTCTAATACTCCATCTTTTGCACTTTTACGAAGTTTGTTATTGTGATAAATTGAATAACCATGCATCTTTTGACAATATTCCAAAAAGCTCAGATTATTGTTTTGTCTGAGCAGAATATTTCTGTTAGTGAAATCGCAAGGCGCATAATGATATCGGTGAGTAGAATTATTATTAATAATAATGTATTAATTTATTATGTCACCGTGACCCAGTAATTCCAATGAGATTTTCTGTGGATATGAATAGTTGAAAATAATATGAAATAACACCGGAGTATTTATTTATTAACTGCAAAGCCACTCACTATAGGTATCGATATTTAATAATTACCATTATCTTTTACACAGTATTATGATAATAGTTTTTTTATCTGTATTTTTAAATGAAATATTCAAAAATATAATGAATAATGTTTGTAAATGATTAGGAGATAATAATAAAATAACAACTCTAAATAATGTATACATATTGATTAATACTTATTAGAAAAAAGTAAAAAAAATTATATGTGCAAATAAAGTAAATAATAAGTGTTATAATAATCATATTATATAAATATTACATTTTTTTATATATGTATTACATAATTTGTATAAACTATATATACCTATATGTGTATAAGTATATGAATTGTGTTTATATAAATAATATATAAAAAAAATAATCTCCGCATTGTATTAATATTGTGTCATTTTTATTTTTTAATTACTAATGCTAATATTTTCCCTTTTTTGTAGAGAAAAACCGTTCGACTGTGGGTGCATCGTCACGCTGACACAGGTGAAATAAACCGTCGCCAGTCTAGACCGAAACCATTAGCTTACACAAATGCTTCGCCTCGGCACCGTGAGATTGTTGCCACTCATACATCTGATCCATTTGCTAAGACCAGTATAACAGCAGCAGCATACAACATCACTAAGCAAACTGTACGGAACCACCTGCGAGCGGACGGTTTGGCATGTTGCAGACCGGCATTATTAAAATAACGACAAAAATGAATAATTATTGTAATAATAACAATAATTATTACTATATAAAATATCCACTAATATTATTAATTACGGATCATCTTGAGAAAGTGTAATATTGAAAATAATCGCCGACTTATCGTAACATTTATAACCTTAAAATTTCAGTCATTTTAACATATTTAAATCTATAATTATCCTAGAAACTGTGTTGGTAATACTGTTCCCGATACCGGAAGGTTGATAACTGAATAAACGAAATACTTAATACTATTACATCTTCAATACTTTCACAGCATATTTAGCCATAGTAAAATAAGTCGGCGGTACTGGAGTGTGAGTGATGTTATTGTTACTGGATCAGGATTATATTTTTCATCTATGTGACATGTTTATTCACTCCGCCCATTGTTTATTATATAATTGTATAAACTTCCAAAGAATGCAAAAGAATTGACTTCACTCAACATATTTAAAAAGAAATATTTACTTTTATTTACAACGACGAAACACTATATTAATTGTGTTGTGTTTATTTTTGTCCAAAACAGCCACATCTTTTAACTTGCGCCACCGCCTTATCTTAGGAATGCGGTAAACTCGCTTCCAATTTTGTTGACAATGATCATACTTTTTATTTTTTTTTGTTTTCTTCTACCCGCACTGATATAATATAATTAGCAATAAGATTTATTGTTCTGATGTAAGTGAGTCTTAATAAGAAATAAAGTTATGACCGAACTTGTGATGTTCTTTTATTTTTTAAATAAAGATTTTTATTGAAAATGGTTTTACTTATTTAAGCTATTTTAAATAAATAAAACCATTCCTTAACAAAAAAAAATATTATTAGCTTAAAATTTTAAATCACAAAAGATTCACCATTTCCGAGATTCGAACTCACGCCGTTGGATTCAGAAGTATATGGATTTTGCGCTGGGCTACGAACGCTTTAAACTTAGATGCGAAATTATGTTATACTATCATTTAGAAGACGTTAGCTCACTCACTCTACGAATGCGATGTGTGCGTGGCTGACATTGTGAGCAGTACGTACAGTAGCGATATAGTTTTGTAGTGTCACGCACACTACAAAACACTACAAAACTGGTTACTTAACTCCTTTGCAGACTGTACCATATTTTAAAGCAAATAAATATATTGTATTCTATTCGATCATGCATTGAAATGGTGGATTTGGATACAATTTGGCTTTTTTGCAATGATATGAACGAGAAATATACGTATGATAGCGAGACGGTTGACAGGGGAGAATGGAAGAAGAAAAAGTGTTGCGTCGACCTTAAGTAACATGGAGAAGGGCAGGAAAATGATGACGGATACAGCTTTGGCGTAAACATAGTCCTGGTCTTATACATAAAATACCGCCCTAGTGCGAGTCGCACACGAAGCTTTCCGTACCACAAGGCAAAAAAAGCCGAAAAAACGTGTCCGTTTCGACTGCTCGGCCACAATTTCGTAGAAGCAAAACGCCTAAGTCAACATTACGAAGGAATTTGTAAAACACTAACAATGAAAGTCGCAAATTCGTAGATCCAATATTCAGAAAGTTGTAAAGGTTTAACCATGGCCGCGCAGTCGAAACGTGGAGAACTGCGCGGCCACGCAGTTCTCTTAAAGTTCTCTTAAACGGAGCTTCGTAGAGGTCCCATTCTTTTTGCTAACCACTGATACGATTTCGAAGAAATTGTAGACAGTATGAATAAAGCCCTAATGTTTGGAATTCACGACCTACAGAACTTAAATCCTATGGCCGCGCAGTTGACACGTGGAGAACTGCGCGGCCACGCAGTTCTCTTAAAGTTCTCTTAAACGGAGCTTCGTAGAGGGCCCATTCTTTTTGCTAACCACAGATACGATTTCGAAGAAAATGTAGACAGTATGAATAAAGCCCCAATGTTTGGAATTCACGACTTACAGAACTTAAATGCTATGGCCGCGCGGTTGAAACGTGTAAAACTGCGCTGTCACGCAGTTCTCTTAAATGGAGCTTCGTAGAGGTCCCATTCTTTTTGCTAATCACTGATACGATTTCGAAGAAAATGTAGGCAGTATTAATAAAGCCCTAATGTATGGAATTCACGATCTACAGATCTTATAACCTATAATGCAAGTTAGAAAAAGGGTGACCAAGATTTATGGTGCGTCAATCAGACATTTCCAAGCGTCGTTTTTGTACCACGTGGCCTATTATCATAATGAGGGAATAAGTATGCTTCATTGGATGGGAAGTACTAAAGTAAGTAGATATAATAAAATAATACAGTTAGAATATACGAAACTATTGTTACCCTCAAGATGGAGGGACCAAGTCTTGGCTTTCAAATCAGCCTACATAAAAGTTTAATATTGTAAATCTACTATTTGCAACCGTTGCACTAATTTTTCAGTACAATTAGTACTTTTTGAAGATAAATTTCACCGTAAGTCATTTGCATAATCCAAAGATAGAAAATAGGTACTAAACATGAATACTTCAAAAAACCAAAAAATACTATCCACTATCAGGCCTGACCAAATTTTTGAATCGTCATTATGAAGGGACCAACATTTATTGCCGATATTTCTCAAATGATTCATGTTAGGGACCATCAAATTGCATATTTCTAAACTAGAATTAAGGTATTGTAATACTATATAGGTAGGTTACTCCTCCGACCAGCCTATCCATATGGTCCTTTCACTTTGACGTCAAAATGGAGGGACCAAGGATTTTAAATAACATACTGTTAAATAACTACGTATACGTTGAGGTAGCTAAAATTTGTGCAAAGGTAGCAAATAGTAGATTTACAGTATTAAATTTTTATGTAGGCTGATCTAAAATACAAGAATCCAAATCCAGTGCAGAATCACGAGCACTACACAATCCATGATGAACCATTTATCACTGCACTGATAAAGACGCGCAAGCAGAGGGTGCTCAGGCGCGGGCGCACTCGCTCGCGCGTCTCAGGAGCCGCCGAGATAGGATAAAACACCTTCTCAAAATGTCGCATTAGTAACTTAGAATAAAATTTACCCAGATCTAAAAAAAAGTTTGTTTTTTTCCAATTTTTTATTAAATGTTTACAAGTTATAGGTAGGTAGGTACTAATCGAATAGACAATCATTAATCCTTTTTACAAAAAAGGTACTTACCTACCATCTTGACGGTAATAATA
Source organism: Apamea anceps (assembly GCA_951799955.1). Lineage (NCBI taxonomy): Eukaryota > Metazoa > Arthropoda > Insecta > Lepidoptera > Noctuidae > Apamea > Apamea anceps. The sequence continues at coordinate 14,746,452 of OX637504.1, read as the reverse complement.
TTTTCGTATCTACTTACTTTGGTACTTCTCCATCCAATGAAGCATACTTATTCCCTCATTATGATAATAGGCTACGTGGTATAAAAACGACGCTTGAAAATGTCTGATTGACGCACCATAAATCTTGGTCACCCTTTTTCTAACTTGCATTATAGGTTATAAGATCTGTAGATCGTGAATTCCATACATTAGGGCTTTATTAATACTGTCTAAATTTTCTTCGAAATCGTATCAGTGATTAGCAAAAAGAATGGGCCCTCTACGAAGCTCTGTTTAAGAGAACTTTAAGAGAACTGCGTGGCCGCGCAGTTCTCCACGTGTCAACTGCGCGGCCATAGCATTTAAGTTCTGTAGGTCGTGAATTCCAAACATTAGGGCTTTATTAATACTGTCTACAATTTCTTCGAAATCGTATCAGTGGTTAGCAAAAAGAATGGGACCTCTACGAAGCTCCGTTTAAGAGAACTTTAAGAGAACTGCGTGGCCGCGCAGTTCTCCACGTTTCGACTGCGCGGTCATGATTAAACCTTTACAACTTTCTGAATATTGGATCTACGAATTTGCGACTTTCATTGTTAGTGTTTTACAAATTCCTTCGTAATGTTGACGTAGTCGTTTTGCTTCTACGAAATTGTGGCCGAGCAGTCGAAACGGACACGAAAAAACACGTTTCTTGCATAGAAATTTGATTTTTATTAACTTTGTTTTATTTTTATTATTTTTATATCAGTAATGAAAATATACATTCTGTGAAAATTTACAACATACTTGCTGACAGTCAGACAGACAGACGGACAACGGAGGCTTAGTAATAGAGCCCGATGGCACCCTTTGGGTACGGAACCCAAAAAAATGGGCTACCTATATATGTAAAGTAGTTTCTCTAGTAGGTATGAAAGTGAAACTGCGAGCAGTAGCTAGTTATACAAAATAAAACCTAATAAACCGTAACCATACCTTTCTTTTATTATCTGCTTATTTAAGTTCATATTTCATTTTCATACCGCTGAAATCATTAAAACAAAGAAGTACACCATATTGTCAGATTCCAATTAAAAAATTGCGGCTTCGTACTTTTAAAATAACATTTTATTTCGGTGTCACAATTAAATATAATTACGTTGTTTAAATTTTAATCAAGTTGTTTTTATAAGTACTGGGCCCCGAATATGATTTTTTCCATAAATACCTAATTATGTATTTTCAAAAACTTTGGAAATACGATGGCTTTTCTCTCCAAACAATGACTTTAAAAATTTGAATAGGATTATAACAGTGAATCTCTACATCTGATAGTCTGGCAACCAATATTACTAAGGAATATCGTATTACCTAGTAACTGGATTGTGGAGGTCAGATAGACAGTAGCTCCATGCAAAATACTAGTATTCAGTCGACCCCAACAAAGTTGGGAAAATGCTAGGGGCAGATAATGATGAGTGTAGCGGGATCGTCCGAAAGGGTTACCGCTGCCCTGGAACATAAAGGGCTAAGGAAGGAACACGGGTGGGTTTTAGTCAGTAAGAGTCTGACACTCCCTTCTGCTCCACCCAGAGCGGGAGGGGTCATTTGATGATTTCCCATCCTCAAAAAAAAAAAATAATGATGAGTGAAACAACATTTAATTATTTGTTGTCGCCTTGTTTCTTTTTAACCCCCGACGAAAAAACGACGGGGTGTTACAAGTTTGACGTGTCTGTCTCTCTCTGTGTGTGGGGGTGTGTGTGTGTATGTCTGTCTGTGGCATCGTAGCTCCCGAAAGGATGAACCGATTTTGGTTTTGTTTTTTTTGTTTGAAAGGTGAATTGGTTTCAATGAGAACATTTTTTCCCAACACACAGCTTATCACATTTTTCATAACGACTGCCATCTGACCTATTTATGGTAAAAATGACTTATTCATGGAGACCAATAATTAAATGGACAATTATGTATTATTGTCAAAAGTCTATTATGGTGTTTTTCTCCGTTATGAGGTTTGGCAATTTATATATTTAAGTTCATTAGTTTTCCCTCTTTTGTTTTTATATTGAAACTTGAGACCAGAGGGGCAATTCTCGTAATTTTAAGAACGTTCACTGTCTGAAGGCCAATTCTCGTAATTTAAAACGTTCTAAATCTAGGCGCCGCCTCATCTCGGTGACAAACAAATGTCAAAAGCTTGTCAAAATGTAGGGAAATTAGAGGTATATTTGACAGATTTTTTTTTGACTGAACAAAAAGCCGCACAGGTCGATCGATCAAGTTAAGCTACGCTTGCTGCTGTTGGTCTGTGGATGGGTGACCATCTTTACATACCGAGACCCCTCCGTGCTTCGGAAAACACGTTAAACCGTTGGTCCCGGCTGTCATTCGAGGATCTTTGACAGTCGTTACTGGTATTCAGGAGCACGAAAGTCTGACCTGAAAGTCTGACCAAAAAAAGTAGGTACCTTTTATTTGATACTAAAGAACTTAAAAGAGGTACCTAATAATTTATTTTTTACGATTTTAAGATAATGGCTGCTGGAAAAACAATTTTATTCTACACCTACATGAATTTATAAATAATATTTTAAATTAATGTGACGATAAAATAATATATAATAAATAAATAATAATAAAAAATTATAGAAACTAGAATTTAAGGAATGCCATTGGACATTATTATACTAAATCCTATTGATCTATATCCTATTTCCTACTTATGTTATAGACGCCAAAATCTGTGAGAATGGATGGATGGATGGATGTTCTCTTTCACGCGAAAACAACTGAACGAATTTGGATGAAATTTGGCAACAGATAGTTTATAACCAGGATTAACATATAGAATATCCCGATATTCCCACGGTATCGGGACTTATGCGGGTGAAACCATGGGGCGCTGCTAGTATATTATAATATTTTGCATGTCGAATGTGATTATGTACCTATTAAGAAACATAATTAATACTAACGATGACGACATGGTTGGCGCAGTGTCTGAGTTCGATTCCCGCACGAAAAAAAATTTGTATTGGGTCTGGCTGTTTGTGTATGTGAGTTTAAATGTTTGTAAACGCACCCACGAAACAGGAGTAATTCCTAGTGTGGGGAAATATTTATTAAAAATAAAAATGACAATCTTTAAGATCAACACTGTATCAAGACTAGGTAGAAATGTATGGCTATTCACGAATAACCATCACCACCAACATAATCCACTTTCCATTAATCTTCGATTAAGTCCTTCTAATTCAGTTAAGTCTTAAATCCAAATTTAAAACTGTTTAAACGTTCAATAAATCACATTGGGATCGGTTAGGACACTAATTAACTAGAGCGTCCCACGGAGCCGCAGTTACAGATGGACAAACAAACCTATTAGACCGTGTAATTAGTCCGACCAGCCCATATGGTGCCATCGTTACCACTACATTAAAGAAAATTAGGACATCTGACAGTAATCTTGAATAGAATTACATAGTAGGAAACTAAAATTGCACTTGCATTTTGCAAATATTGTTGCAAAAACTTTTTTTGTGGCGAGAGACATGTTGCTGGCAATATTGCGTAGGGTCTGGCTGTTTGTGTATGTGAGTTTAAACGTTTGTAAACGCACCCATGATACAGGAGTAATTCCTAGTGTGGGGCAACGTTAAACCAGCCAAGTGCGAGTTGGTCTCGCGCACGAAGGGTTGCGTACCAATATCTATAAAAATGACGTCTGTTGTATGGTCTTAAATATTTATTTTATTTTGTTTTTAGTATTTTTTGTTATAGTGGCAACAGAAATACATAATTTGTGAAAATTTCAACTTTCTAGCTATCGCGGTTCTTGAGATACAGCCTGGTGACAGACAGACGGACGGACAGACAGCGAAGTCTTAGTAATAGGGTCCCGTTTTTACCCTTTGGGTACGGAACCCTGAAAATAAAAAGAATAGTAGGTATATTACATATAGGTAGGCAAAGCCAAGAAAATTAATTGTGGCGTAAATTAACACAATAAATATTATTAACACCCTACGACATACATATACATTGCATACATACATATGCAATGCATTTTTGCATTTTTGCATTGCATACATATTCATTGTTATTACACAATTGTCAAAAAATTACAGTTGTGATTTGAATATACCTCGGACAAATTAAGTTGGTAGTCAATTTACTTAACATTTTGATGTTTCCAGTAACACAAAATCATGTTGCTGAAACAATTTCCTATTACAATTTTTTTTTCCTATTTTTGAATCTATTTTAAAGCCCGGGAATATAATACGGGACTTAAAATAGATATTCAAAAATATTATAGATACATATCTACGGAATCACACAACAATTGAATATTTTACAAAAGCACTGCTACCTTGTTATATTTCCGGAGAAGCCCTTTGCGGATGAAATGGGAATGCCATCTTGAGATCTTGTTAAAGAGAAGAGCCACTTGACTTCGACTGGATTTTAACTTATGAAACTTTTCGCTGGACGATTATACACTGAACTTGTATTAGCTTCAAAATAAACCAGTCGAGCTCAACTGAAGGACTGTGGAGCATAAAACTTGTTCTTTTTCGATATTTACTATTCAAAGTTTATAGAGTTATTTAATTAAATATGCTGATAGATGATTGATTCGACCCGACCGATAGGACCGTATCTACCTACTCATCAATATGTAAATACATTTTCGAGGGATTATTCTCACAAAGTAAACGAGAAGTATATCAAGCAAAAATTTGTACTCCAGACGAATTTGATCTCATCACATTTCTATGGAAAATAAGTAAATAGTTTAAAATATAGATGTGCCGTGGTACATATTTATTTTTTCAAATTTTGTTGTCCCTTTATTTATAAAAGTTGCTTAAAGTTAAGAGATGTTTAAACAAAAATGTATGGCTAATCCTCCGCTAATCATTACTCAACTTTAAGCAACGTTTATAAATAAATCCCCTAATTGCTAAAAGAGTAACCGTAGAGTTTCTCTATTAGAAAACGACCAATTAGAACCGAGCTTCTGACATTTCATAGTGATGTAGGTTTATGTGAATTAAATTTATTTGTGTTTTTTTTTAATGTTATGTCTTTAGTAAGTCCCATGGAATGCTTATAGCAGTGGTGGCCTAATGCTATCGGTTCCAACGGACGAGACGTAGGTTGTGGGCTCGTACCCAAGCAGGCGCATTACCTACTTTGTGTAATTTATTTCATCACCACTGCTCTCAAAACGGTGAAGGAAAACATCGTGAGGAAACCGACATGACATAGAACCACCAACAATTCGAAGATATGTGACATCTACCAACCCACACTGGGCCCGCGTGGTGGATTATAGCCCACTCCCTCTCACAGAGGAGGCCTGTTTCCCAACAGTGGCAACATTAACGTCTGATTCTGCATGAACTGCTTTGAAGGATACGTCTTTGTTTGATACCTAGATCAGAGAGTATTAAAATGTACCCTTCAAATCTCACCCCGGTGATAAAACATAAAACAGTATCATCACCATACTAATATCCACCAAACCCTCTGAGTATTACAACCGCGTGACGTATGCATTCGCATCGTGTCTGCTCCCGTGATTTAGTTGTTGATTTGATTGCTTCAGTCATTCATTCGCCTGACAATCGTTCTATCGTTCACCTAATAGCATGCGGCACGCACGCAGTCGAGTTAGATGTTCCTATGATGAAGGGTGCACGCCTGGGTCACTAGTTTGTGATATAAAAGATAACATGACTTATAATTGTAAGTTTTATGTTAATGTTGAGAAGGACTGGATTCGAATAGCAGTGGGCCCTTCTTATCGTGTCGATAGCAATCTAAATGGACAAGACCTAGAATTCGGCTACTTGTTTGGCGCCATCACCAACGTCCATCAGTTCCTGTAACGTGCAGCTGACAAGACATGTTGTTTGTGGAACAGCACCACATTTAAACTCGAAGGCGGAGTCGTCTATGAATCTCCACCTGAACAGGATTTCCTTGCTTTGGCCAACCTGGGTCCGGAAACTGTTTAAAGACTTCCACCATCCCAAGGTAATTTAGGTCCAGGTGGTGTCCAGTGGGCCCTAATTGCCTAATAGACTTTCAATCACAATATGAATGATTTTGATGGATGTTACTAATCCATTGTTTCATATGTTCGAAAAATTTGCTCAATAACGTAAATAATGAAATGAATGAAATACGAAAACAGATTTCTGTTCCTTAATTTATTCTGAATTATACTATTTACTTTGCATTTTAAATTGAAAAATATTTAAACAGTTTTAACACCGATATACTTAGCCTATTTTATAGTAAACGGTTTAAATTGGATTATATTATATGCTGTTAAAAATTGTACATTAGTTATTAATGGAGTTACGATCTTACATATTTGGCCATGGACCAGCATACAAATATTTAAACATATTTAATGTAAAAAAATAATAATAAAAGGCAATAATTTGTTAAACACATTTGAATTCTTAACAATACGAGATACTCATTATAATATAGTGAAAACTGACAATCAGTAACATGTCTTATTCTGTTTCTTTTTTATTAAAAAATAAAATTCACACCACGAGTATTAAAATGACTGATAGAGTTAGTATCAGTTCTTCTTACTTCTCATAGACATTCTTCCTCTTAAAAACCATACATACCTCCTTAGACACCCTACAGGAAGAAGGAGTGTTATGAGAGTGTATATTCCAAGCTGATAAAATAGCACAAAAAGTAATATTGTGATACAAATATATTCGGGGTCAATAACAGGACAGCACTTTCAAACAAACTCTGAAGGTTTTGCGGAAGTTGAGTTTAAATTAAATAAAGTAACTTCCCGAGTCCGTTCCTCAGAATTAAATTAAATCTTTAAACTTATACTGTACAGAACTCGACACAGTTATAGATGGAGAACTGAAGGCAAATTCTCGTAATTTAAAACGTTCAAAATCTAGTCGCAGTCTCATCTCGGCGACAAACAAATATCAAAAACTTGTCAAAATGTAGAGTTTAGAAGTATTTTTTGACAGATTGAGACTGAGATCAGACTGTGAACGTTCTTAAAATTACGAGAATTGCCCCTCTGATATTAGTAAAAGATCAAATTAATCCAATAAGTGGGATGAATGGAAGTGTATGTGTGACTGGTAGCCTTAGATAGAACGATATTGCCCCAGTTAGCAATCGGCCTTTAGGAATGCTTTTTACGAAGCTTGAAATAGTTCGAAGTGCGGTATAGGAACTTGGACAGGCAGGTTTCAGAAGTGGTTTTAAACGTCCTTTTCTATTTGCAAATAAATGAAGATGGATATAAGGGTGGGGTATATTAACTTTGAGCATCGAAGGTATCATTGTAATGCGTAAATTACGAAGTGTCACAGTGAATCAGAGCCTTGTTGAGTTTTAACCTAATTTAACTGTTCTAATTGTGCTCCAATTCCTTGTTGGCCTGCAATTAAGAAATAGCCTAGCGGATTTGACACCACGTCTTCTACTAACTCTTCGTCAAACGGTACCTACAAGGGAGTTAATTTATAAGCTAATGATTAGCGATTGTTTAACCATACATTTTTGACGTTTAAATGTCTTTAAACATTAAGCAACATTTATAATTAAACCCCTATATGCTAAAAGTGACAATTTAATTAATAGACAGCATGAATTCAGAACCAATCTTATTAAACCTAATAAGATTGGTTCTGAATTCCATTTACCAAACAAGCAAAATATTCAGACATTTAATTTCCCGCAATATCTTTTAAATCAAGTAAATGGAAGAAAATAACTCATAATCACGACATCAACAATAAATAAATTAATTTGGAGTGCCATTCCTGTAATGAGGGAGGCTGTGCGCAAGGAAGATGTTCGGCGAATACGGCCAACTAATTTCGACGACACACTTTAAAACGACGAATAATAAAAGTTAATGGGACCGCTCTCTTCGTGATTCCTGGCGACGGCGAGTGCTCATTTGCCTGGCCCTCGTTCTCGCCGTGTTAATTAGCATTTTGGCACTAAAATACGTATAATTTGGAACCTTTGCAGGTAAACTTGAGATTTGTTACATATGGTTTGAGCCGTTTTGTTTGGATGTATAATAAGCTGATATTTTTCACTTTTAATTTAAATTCTTAAATATATTTAATTAATTCTAAACAATATGATTTTGTTAAGATTTGCCACATGGTAGGTAGGTTGCAATGTTACATTTCACTCCTCCTCCTCTTCTGATTTATACAAGTTGGCAGGGACCTCGACGGAAAATCGGTTATTGATTCAGTACATGATTTTGAACCCCCAGAAAACTACGTTCTCTTATTTGATAAGAGTAGTAGAGAAAACAGAATACATAAAACCAAAAACAATTAAGTAATTTAAATATATAGTATAAATGACTTTTGGAGATACTGGACACACAGAACTTAGGAAAACAGCAGATTGTTTGCTGACATTTAAAGACCTAAACAAGACAGATAAAAAATTGTACAGAATGGTGTTAAACGGCTTAAAGTTTATGCTCTATAACGAGTTTAAAAAGCTATACCTAATAACATAACGTAACATCACGCCTGTTCTCTCTGGAGGGCTTGGCGAGGTGTACCTATACTTAGGAACACAGTTTTGAGAATTTCTTAGTAACAGCCCGGAGTTTGGAAGTTGGCGGTGTAATACCCCGTGCATCGGAAAGCTTGTTAAGCCGTTGGACCTGCGCCTGATCTCGCTCCGGTTGTGTCAGATTGCGTCAGCACGCAATTTGACACAACCGTAGCGAGATCACGGACAGCTCCCATCGGGCTATGAGAGTGAGGGAAGAGAGAGTACAGTCACGACCACCAATATGTCAAAACTTGGCAACTTTCAATTGTGACTTTTTCGTGAAATAACGATTGCAACGTTGAAATACGACACATTACATAAAACTATGGGTTCGAAAATGCTATGTTCGTAACAACGTAAAATTTTATTAAAAAATAAAGGAGTAAATCGTTTTTGAATAAAGCCGAGTGTATACATACTTTTGCTCGTGACTGTATATCTGTATCTGCGCACACACTTGTGCACTACAACATCTCCCGCGCCGAAGGCTAGTCTCCGTTGAGATTGGCCACCATTGCCGACTATTATTAAACCTACACCCACATTTTGGCAGTTATGTAAATGGTGATGATTACTATTTCCATTAAATTTGGGATACAATTCCGTTTGATCCCCAAACTTTAATACAAATAACCTTTTCCCATGGGTTGTAAAACACATTGATCTGTATATAATGATTATTATAAAACCACTGTCTTTCCGTCAGTTAAAATTGTATTTTGCCTTTATTTGATCAAAATATTGACATTATCAGTATTAACGTAAGTACCTACTGTTCTTTGTTTTCAGCACTTTGCACTTCTTCGTGTCGCTGGCATGACTGTATTTTAGATCTTGTTGGCCCAAAACTTAGCCAATTCCATGGCGTCGTCGGTGGTAGTGCAAAGGTCACTTTGGCTGCATGTTTTGGGACACAGAGGCCAGGATAGGAGATGGAGCACGGATTGTGTTATAGCTCCACAATCACACCCTACTGCCGTTCCGTCGACGGTTCCCTACTTTACCAGGTTGGACTTACATCTTCCCACTTGTGTCTGGAGATGGTTCAGGGGCTTTCAAATGCACCACACAAGGTTTGTTTAAAAAATAGTTTCAATTGATCAAATGGCTCTTAACTTATTTTAGTCAAACTTCCCGACAGACGTTGTCCTGTCCAAATTTCAATAATGTATACAAAGTTCTCATAGAAAAGCGCTTTCAGTTTTCCCGAATTTTCCAATTTACCCGGCCAGTTTTCATTCTTTTCTTTCCATAAGAACCTGATTCGGACTATTAAACAAAAAATTGCCAAATCGGTCCAGTCGTTCTAGAGGGCGCTTACCAACGAACACGATTTAATCATTTTTATACCTTTAGATAATACTTGAATCTGAACTTCTGTAGGTAATACGGGCCTTAGAAAAGTGAAAACAGTTTTATAGCTAGACAAAATCAAAATACTGGAAAATAGTCAGTTTATTTTGTTAAAGAAGTCTTAGGCATACCGCATAGCATAGCTGATGTTGAATTTAAAATACACTTTGAATGCAATTGCAGAACTAATCGTATTAAATGTAGTTGAGCGGCTGCGGTCGTCCCCAGTCGCTTCTAGAAAATTTTCCCGAGTAAAAGATTAGGAAACTTATTTACATAGGTTCACGTACTTATTTATTGAGGGAAAGTAAGAAAATTTTACATTTACACTTTACATGTAAGTAGTTTACATGTAAAGTGTAAATGTAAAATTTTCTTCATGTTGAGGCCTTAGAGCCAGTGTAGCTCATAAAATCCGAATTTCCTAACGTTTTTTCCAATGAGCATGGGTCAGTGCCCGATTGTAGGTCTACATTACAGTTAGAATTTAACTTTCCTCGGTTGTAATTAACGTAAATCATATTTTTACTTACTTTAGTTTATACTGAATAAAAAATTATAAAAAATTAAAAAAATGTTAATCCAAATATGAATGGCGACGGTCACAAATATGTATTTACTGAATTATCATCATTCCCCTGCCCTTATCCCAATTTATTTCATTCATTCATTCATCATTCACACAGTCCATCCATCGTTTGTTTTGTCTTCCCCTACACTTATAACCATCGACATTCATACTCACGACATTTTCGTCATTATTCCGTGTCACAAATACTGAATTGCAATAATTAAAATCATAAATACACACATCAGTTTTTACTTTTGTACAGAATTTAGTTTTATTTTGATGCATAAAGGTTTTATTTACTGAAACAGACTCAAACTTATCGCCTGTTATTTTCAATTTACCATACCCAAAATTTGAATACAATGCAACACGGAATAGATCGTATGCTAGACTATAATCATAAATAATGTTTAATGTCCTATACAAAACATTTAATTTCCGTATTGCGCGGCCATGACACATGTCACAGCATCGATGGAATTGATATGCACTGTTTTAGTCACCCATAGTTACAAAGTGCCTGTGAACGTATGTTTACGCTTTTTGTATACAATATTCGACTGGAATGCAGGTACAACGTGATTGTTGGGTTTAATTTCAGTATTCAATACAAACAATCCGGTATTGTCCGGCTTTATGAAAGTTAAAGTTTGCGATTATAGTATATAACCTATAGTTTTACACGCAGAACGTAGTTTATTTTTGTGCTACAAATAACTGGAAAAGCATTAGGTATAGAGTTATTGCAGACTAGTGACCCGCCCCAGCTTCGTACGGGTATAATGTACTGATGACAGATCTCGACGACAAATGACAGTCCAGGAATGTGAGGCCTGCTTTGCGTGGTATCCAAATGGGTCTCTTGAACACATGAGATATCACAGAGATATGTAATTCAGAAAGAATTTCTGCTTGATCCTGAGTGAAAGTTATCTTGGGTGCGTGGGTTCAGCTTATCCAGACAATAGTAACGCCTCCACAGCAAGATGTAATCTATAACGGGAGATGTATAAATCTTCTGTCAATTTTATCAAACCATCTGAGGGCCTTCCGCCTGGGCCCGCGTTACCGTGGCTGACTTGGAAATCTCTAAATAGACTTCGAACCAAAGTTCACCGTAGCAAAGATAATCTCAAAAGATGGGGGTTCACGGACAACTCAGATCTCAAGTGCGTATACGGCACCTCCCCACAGATAATGGCCCACCTTCCATCCTGCACCGTATGCCCTTTCTTCTGTGCACTTGATGTTCTTATGATAATATGGCTGAGTTAGTGAGAGGAGGTCGCGCAGCTGAATTTTGGGGTAAAGATGTTTGTACTTTTTGCCATCAATACCCTAAGATGAAGAATGTATTGATGTGGAGATTTCGCTGCTATATCTATTATATCTATATCAAGAATGTCTATGTGCAGGCGATAGATATATACAATAAGTTACCAGATAATTTCAAAGAATTGAAAATTACTCTGTTTAGGGAAAAACTTACAGCGTGGCTTGCAGAAAAATGTTTTTTTTACTTTTTAATACTTTGAAGGATTTTATGACATAAATGATGTAATTAATTAATGTTGAAATTTCTTAATCTCACTGACATGGCAATACAACACTTGACTTTTAAATTTGGTTCTTTGCTTTTTCGTACAATTATTTAATTTAATACAATAATTAATTATTCATGACATACATTTTGACATTGATTAACTAATTTACTAATCAATTTATATTATTTTTAAAATCAATAGATTTTGTACAACTTTGACATATTTACGCACCATTGTTATGGTAGAATGTGACGGGATTAGAATTA